>CM055123.1:107480250-107990250 GCA_029206835.1 Rana muscosa
AACTGCCACTTGAGCGGATATCGGTGGATGGGACTGCGGTCTCCACTCACAGCAACCCAGCAGAAGAGCTGGCAACAGAGCCGAGCGCCACGGGCCTCGGCTCCCAACTAACAGAAGAGGGAGTTCCTGTGGTATTGGATGGGACTTCAGTCCTCACTGACACAACCCCAGAAAATGGTGTGACACTGAGACAGGAGGATGTCAGCCTTGCTTTGCAAGCACTGGGAGATTTTCACCTACCACAAGTGGATGGGACTTCAGTCTCCACTTGTATACCACAGGGATGCCGGGCAGTCGACCCAGATCCCCAACAGCATGACGGACTGAGCCCAGTCACCCTGTCTTCTCTCCAGCGGCAGAAAGGACTCCAGGGAGAAGGGCCAGTCCAGGCCTCTCCCCAGCGGCGGGTGTGTTCTCTGAGAGAGGCAGAGGTTGGCTGGGTAAGCGATTCTCTGTTTGGAGAAATTTATTTGGGGTACTGTGTGGATACCGGCATTAGAAGAAGGGACCTATGGACTAACTTCGGAGTCAACCCGTCTGGGGTTCCCCCCTCTGTTAGTCTCCTGCCGAAAGGGGAGAGATGTAACGGGAAGGCCCGGGGGACTCAGAATCGCTTAGGAAGTATGAAATACCCTTGCGCCAGCTTCCCCAATGGCTCTTATGTGTCAATCACCCTGTGTCTCTATTAGGGGCACAGGGTGAATGAAAACCCCAATATGGTCTATGATAGCCATATTCAAGGCTGTATATACATTGTATATAGATTGGATGTATACTGTATGTGGGGGTTAAGTATCATTGCTGTGAGGAATTAAGTTGTTTTGCATTTCTATTGTTCATTTAAGTCTGTCCTTGTGTGTATTGTAAAGTGCCAGACAGACTGGCTGCTAACCCTTTGTGAAAAGATGTGTATTGGAGATCGGATATTCTATTGTGTTGGGATCTTTTGAAGCCTAGCAGACGTCAGGATGAGGTGTTGAGTCTTGGGATGTGTGGGTGGAGCTGGGCCCTTGTTCATGTTATATCATGTGCCTTGAATTGTGTATAAAGTTACAATGTTTCTCGATAATAAAGTCATTCCTACTACAGAAGAGACAGAGTGCGTCTCGTCTTCTTCCAGAGGGGTCGGCTCCTATAGGAAAGGGTCGTTTAGCTGTGGATATCGGTAGCGAGTGGATGTGTGTCTAGGAGAGGGAACATCGTAAACGGCGTTAATACCCCTTGAGATTGGGGTGCCGTTACAGCAGCCATAAAACAGTATCCCCAGACAAGATGTATCATTGAATTTGAAAAGTTTGGTGTCTGAGTCAATTCAGGAAGCCATTCACACAGTGTTTCAGCTGTCAAGCTAAGCCCAGCGATTCCAGCCATCTGCTAGATTCCTTGGGGGAAGTGAAGAATTGCACCTGGCCTTTGTGGGCCACTCTAAGCTTTGCTGGGTACATCATGATGTAGAGTAGGCTCCTTTCTCGCAGGCGTTGTTTAATACTCTGGAACGCCACTCTCTATTTCTGTGTTGCGGCTGAAAAATCCGGGAAAATTGAAATGCGACTGTTATTAAATAGTAATTCCTGCATATTGCGGGCTTTGCGGAGGATAGTTTCCTTATTATATAAAATATTAAATACAAGAAGCGCGCCAGCATGGGTCTGGGAAATCTCCCTGGCGGCGGGGCTCTCAATGGCAAACGGTGCGCCCTTTCTATGGCGAATAAGTGAGAGAAGGATTCAGCTCCAAATGTAGTTTTAAGCCAGGACATGAGGAATTCTTCTGGCTGTTTCCCCTCCGTGCCCTCCAGGAATCCTAGGAAACGCAAATTGTTTCTGTGGAGTCCGTCCTCGATGTCCCCGAGTTTGGCTTGCTGGGACTTGTGGTCCACCACCACTTCCCTGACCGTTATCATGAGCGGGGATAAATCATCTTCCACAGCACTAATCCGCTGCTCAGCAGTAGTGAACTGTTCCCTGACTTTACAGACATAATCCTTCAGCAGTGCAAATTCCACCATATATAGTCTCAATTTGGGTCGACAAGGACGCATGGCAGCTTTTAATGGTGGCCATGATTTGTGATAGAGACGGCTCTTCTACCTGAGAGCTGGACCTTAAAGCCTCCTCAGCCGAGGGTGGGACCGGGCTTGCCAGGGGATCAGTAGCGTCTATCCACTCCGCTTCATCCTAATCCCAGGGCTGCTTGTCCGGGGAGGCCGTGCGCTGTCTGTCCTCCTGTTGTTGGTGGGCGCCATTTTGGCCGGCCCCATGTGCGAAACGAGCAAGTCTCTCTGCCGGCGACGGGTCCAGACTCGGGCCGTATTTGACCATCGTCCTGCTCCTCGGATGTTCCCCTCTATGCCCAGGCACTTTTTGGCAAGAAATTGCGGCGTGTGGCAGCACAGGATGATGAAGGATTTTAGCGCGGTCCGGAGCTCAGAAGAAACACTGCTCACATCCCGGAAGTCAACACCTGCCTGACAATATTTAATTGACAATACCAACTAGTAAATGTAGAGTATATGAGAAAAACGTCTTAAACAAATTGCTATAAATCAACTAAACTGAACTAACATACGGTACATACTGTGCTTGTGCCAAGTATTTGTATAGTATATTAGCATACTTCACTACAATGTTGGAGATCAGTTTTCACTTCAAGTAAGTGGGATAATCCTTCTGTTTTGCCGGGTGAGGTCCGATCGCAGTAAAGATTATGGCATTATAGTTGTTCAAACAAAGCATATCAATGAGGGCAGATAAGCTAAGAAAATACACAGATTTAGGGCTCATTCACATAGGACGTTTTTACAGCTTAGGTTAGGGGCATTTGATGTTTTTTTTTTAAACTGCCTCTAAAAGCCCCTCCATGTTAGCCTATGTGTCCATGCACAAACTGTCAGAGGCGTTCGGAGGCATAAGCGTTTAGTGGCAATAAAAAAAAAACAGCCAGCCTGTGCTTCCAGGAGCAGTTAAAACGAGCTGGAAAAACGCCCAAAAATGCAGCTAAACGCTGCAGAGTGTTTTCAATAAAAAAAACGCCCAAAAAAGCTAACGTGGGAAAAATGCAAAAACCGCTAATGTAAAAACGGGGCTAAACCTGATATTGATATTTAAAAGCTTCATCAGATTAAAACTTAATATTGATATTTTATTATTAAAATTGATTTGTTTAATAATATAGAACAAGCAGGAAAGGTGTTTTAACCACTTAAGCCCCGGACCATTTTGTTGCTAAAGGACCAGGCCCCTTTTTGCGATTCGGCACTGTGTTGCTTTAACTGACAATTGCGCGGTCATGCGACGTGTCTCCCAAACAAAATTGATGTCCTTTTTTTTTCCACAAATAGAGCTTTCTTTTGGTGGTATTTGATCACCTCTGCGGTTTTTATTTTTTGCGCTATAAACAAAAATAGAGCAACAATTCTGAAAAAAAATGCAATATTTTTTACTTTTTGCTAGAATAAATATCCCCCAAAAATATATATAAAAAAAATGTTTTCCTCAGTTTAGGCCGATACGTATTCTACATATTTTTGGTAAAAAAAAAAAAAAAAAAAATCGCAATAAACGTTTATTGATTTTGGCTGCGACATTATGGCGGACACATCGAACACCATTTTGGAACCATTGTCATTTTTACAGCGATCAGTGCTATAAAAATGCACAGATTACTGTGAAAATTACACTGGCAGTGAAGGGGTTAACCTGTAGGGGGGCGCTGAAAGGGTTAAGTGTGTCCTAGGGAGTGATTACTACTGTGTGGGGGCGTGGCTTGGTGTGACGTCACTGATCGTCGTTCCCTATGACAGGGAACAGACGATCAGTGACACTCAAACTAGGAAGCACGGGGAGAGGTTTGTTTACATTTACCTCTCCCCGTTCTTCAGCTCTGTGACCCGATCGCGGGACACCGGCGGCGACCGGGTCCCGCGGTCACGGAGCTCAGGACCGGGTCGCGGGCACGCAGCGGACGCGACCCACAGCTGGGCTTCTTAAAGAGGACGTACTTGTACATGCTTGTGCCCAGCCATGCCATTCTGCCGACGTATATCGGCGTGAGGCGGTCCTTAAGTGGTTAACAACAGTGGCAGCCAGAACTTAGCTTTAGCTGTTCAGAAAAACAGACTTACAAAAACTGACTTCTTGGGCTTCATGTACACTGCTGCTGGTAAACAGACGGTTTCCTACTGCGCATGCGCGAGTCACGCAATGCTTTGTGAAGACACACACACTGGGGGCTCGCCGAACAAGAGGACATGACGTCCTGCACCGCAGCCCGTCTGGATGGGAAATACACTTAGTACTTACAAAAAAAGGTACTTTAAAGAAAAAAATTATAATATTTAAATATCCAAAAATGAAGGGTGGTCTTTAGTTTAAGACCACCTTTCAAAAGTGGGTGGAACACCGCTTTAATGGTCCTGCAGTCAAGTTTTCATGAAATAGTTTCTTACGTGTTTTTCTGCCTGTTTTTTAACATCCCTCCCTGCACTCCCAAACATCTCCTTTCTTTTCCATTTGTTAGTAACATTGTACTTTAGTTGCAGTCATGCGCACTGCTCTACACACACACACACACACACACACACACATTTCAGGAGCAGGCAAGCGAGGGTGTCTACATTCCTACATACAGAGGGACCATGAAAAACAAATGTAGCCACCCTCTAACAGGAAGTCAGATCACAACAGCAAAAGAAAAGAGTTTGGAGATGTGGAGGCTGAGAGCAAAGGAAAATAAATGTTTGAGTTTTAGTGTCACTAAACCCACATTAAAAAAAAAAAAGGATCAATAAATGGTGTAATACATGCTGTTTATACTGATTATGGGATTTATTTTCTGTATTCTGCAAAAACCTGGTTGAATCTGCTGCTCTCTATCTCCACCTCCTGTCCATGTCCCCAATTCAGCTAGGGATTTTGCAGCTGTGGTGGTAGCTCTGCACATGCTCAGTTATATCAGCAAGTTACTATGCTGAGCATTTCCTCCCCATCACATCTGAGCAGGCCCTGTGACTATAGAGCAGTGATGGCGAACCTTGGCACCCCAGATGTTTTGGAACTACATTTCCCATGATGCTCATACACTCTGCAGTGTAGTTGAGCATCATGGGAAATGTAGTTCCAAAACATCTGGGGGTGCCAAGGTTCGCCATCGCTGCTATAGAGTCACACGTGTGGTTGTATACGTAATAGTATATGACAGCCCACTCCTTCTCCCATGCCCACTAACCAGCTAAACACATGGGGTGGGCGGGGGGGGGATATTACATGTAGATTAATGGAGGCTTCACCTCCCTCTTATTCTAAGAGATGGGCTGGAGGGGCGTGACACAGCCGGTGACTGGCTGAAATCCGCCACACACCAGGATATTGCCAAAAAATAAAGATTTGATTTCAAATATATATTTGTATGACAATTTAAAACAGGTTATTGACATTTATTTTTACTCTGTATTCTAAAGGCAGATTTTTTTTGAATTTTGAACATGTGACGGCAGCAGAGGACTAGAAGCTCCCCCTGCTTATGTTCCCTGCAGACAGCTGGGAAAGTTACAGCTGTCACATGACCCAGATATCGATTAGGATAAATCGATTGCTTAAATGTGTTTTTTTCTTATTAACCTCTTGGCGCCAATAGCAAATGTTCCACGCCAAGCTGCTGCATATTTGTGTGAAATATTGCAAAAACAGCTTGTCGGGAGGCGGCTAACAGGAAGCTCCCAGTAGATGTTCGATCATGTGAGCACCGTGACAGCCAATCATGGCGGTCACATAAACCCCACCTCCCAGGTATCTAAAACCCCTTAAAGGGCTAGGAGGCGCCAGCACGAAAGGGTTAAAATAGTTACAGTGCCATCATCCATATACAGAAATAGAAGGGACAATGTAAATTGAACTGTGTGTTTAGTATCAAATAAGAATACATACTTGAATAGAATTAACTTTTTTTTATCAAAGTTTGGCATCACTTTAGGCGAATCGGATGCATTTTGAACATTACACGTGAACCGACATTCTTCTCAATGCAGCCAGTTCACACGTGTGGGGCAGACGCGGTGTGGTTTTAAAAAGACTCCTGTGTGATTTTGGGTCCGGTTCAGATGCGATTTCAGGTACAAATTTGCACCTGAACCGTTGAACAGAAACGCACTGGACCCTTGACCACATATCTGTGAACCCAGCATTAAGCAGAGCAGGATAACCCTTGAAACAAGCCGCACAGATGTACTTAGCCAAATTCAGAACCATGTTTATTTGAATAAGAAAAATCCACACACACAGGCACCTGGAAAGGTTTATTTAGCTGCTGTACAAAACATTAAATACAGCCTTACTGTGATATAGAAAATAGCAGAAATAAGACATAAGCTGCAAGTGAAAATGTATTGCTTAACATGTTATTCTGAAGAAGTGCGTCTATGGCAAATAGCAACCCATTAAAATTCAACGGTTATTGTATATACCAGAGGTCTTAGCACAAAAGCTTGGATCTTACAGTCTGCTCGGAGCAGCACAACTACTTTCCTTATTTTCATGTTTAAAAAATAAATAAAATAAATGGTTTCTGTGCATCATTATAGGAATACTGCAGTGCTGTGAGATCAGAACACCATATAGCCATCTTCAAAGAGTTTAACCATCTACTCAGAGGATTCTTTACTTTATCCGACAGGAAGAATGTCCTGACATTTAAAGTAAAGCGGTCATCGGAGCAATAGGCTGCTATTGTTCACCAATGTGTCTTACTTCATAACAGCCGAGTCAAACACCAGGCAAGTATGCAGCAATTCAAATCGGAGAAAGTCAGGGTTCCAGTGGAGCTTAAATACTTGTAAGTTTCTCTCATGACAGGTGTAATTTAAACCTTTATGGGTGTCCAAACTACATAAGGTCAGATGCACCAGGAGGCACCTGGAAGGTTCCTTAATCCTCCACTGTGGTAGAGTGGAAGGTGGCTAAAAATGTGGTTCTACCGCTATTTAAGGCAATATATGCGAGTCATAATAGCCCAAACAAAATTGTCAAAATTTGGTCCAACTGGATAGATGCCAGGGGTCAAGGCTTGGGCTGGGTTAAGTTCCTCTGACACTTCATGGGCAGGCTTGGCTGCTGCCTTCAGTGATGGAAAATTTCAAAGGCACAGGATGGAAAATATTTCTCAAAGAAATACATTTCCAACAGTGAATGTGATTTTCAATCAGGAAAATCCATTTAAAGCGGAGGTTCCGCGGCAAATCTTTTTTTTTTTTTTTAGCTTGCATGCAAAGTATTTGTAGATCACCAATTAGTACTCACGTGTTTGGCGATTTTTAACCTCCCCTGTCTTTTTTCTGGCAAAAAATGCACTTTTAAAATCAGCCGTCAGAATTTTCCATTTTGCTTGTGGGCATTGTGAAGCCCACAAGCACTGACTTCCTGGTAGCGGTGGACGGTGTTCTGCAGAAAAAGTTCCCCGGCGGATAAGGTTCCCCCCCCTGTACTGCGCATGCGCGGCACAAACGTCAACGGAGTTTCCGAAAGTAGCCGAACATGTAGAGCTGCGAGTTAGCTCTACACGGCGCCTGCGCAATGACTAGGAGCCATGTAGAGCTGACTGCGCAGGCGCCGTGTAGAGCCGACTCACAGCTCTACATGTTCGGCTACTTTCGGAAACTCCGCTGAGGTTCGTGCCGCGCATGCGCAGTACAGGGGGGGGGGGGAACCTTATCCGCCGGGGAACTTTTTCTGCAGGACATGTCACATCTGGGCGAACTCCCAGATTACATTGCGGGAGAATAGAAACGCCTACTCCCGCGGGAGTGAGTACCCGGAAGCCGGAATTTAGATGACAATATTACGGTATGTACAGAAAAAAATAAATAAGTGGCTACTGTACATGTTTGTAGTGTAAGGCGTGTGGTCATATATGGATGTTATTTTGGGTGGAACTCCGCTTTAACTCCAAAATCAAAATGTTAAAAGCAAAAGTTACCGAGCCTATTTCTGAGATTTGGTGTTTACTTGGGAAATTACTTGGAACCCCCAAACATTATAAATATATATATATATATTTTTTTTTTCTAACACCCTAGAGAATAAAATGGTGGTCGTTGCAATACTTTCTGTCACACCGTATTTGCGCAGCGGTCTTACAAGCGCACTTTTTTTTGGAAGAAATACACTTTTTGAATTAAAAAATAAGACAGTAAAGTTAGCCCAATTTTTTTTATATTGTGAAAGATAATGTTACGCCGAGTAAATTGATACCCAACATGTCACTCTTCAAAATTGCGCCCGCTCGTGGAATGGCGACAAACTTTTACCCTTTAAAATCTCCATAGGCGACGTTTAAAAAATTCTACAGGTTGCAGGTTTTAAATTACAGAGGAGGTCTAGGGCTACAATTATTGCTCTCGCTCTACCAATTGCGGCGATACCTCACGTGTGGTTTGAACACTGTTTTCATATGCGGGCGCTACTCGCATATGCGTTCGCTTCTGCACGCGAGCTCGGAGGGACGGGGCGCGTTTACATTTTTTTTATTATTTATTTTACCTTTTATTTTTTCACTGTTCTTTAAAAAAAAAAAAAAAAAAAAAAAAATTGTGTCACTTTTATTCCTATTACAAGGAATGTAAACATCCCTTGTAATAGGAAAAAGCATGACAGGTCCTCTTAAATATGATATCTGGGGTCCAAAAGACTGAAAAATTGTCATTTGAAACAAATAAATAAAATGTCCCTTTAAGAGCTATGGGCGAGAGTGACGTTTTGACGTCGCTTCCGCCTTGCAATGACTTGGAGACGGGCGGGGGCCATCTTCCCCTCACTCGTCTCCATGTCAGGCTAGGGACAGGTCCGGATCGCCTCCGCCATTACTGACGGTCATGGTAAGCAGCGAGGGGCCTTCTCCCGCCGCCGATAAAAGTGATTTTGTGGCGAATCCGCCGCAGAGACCACTTTTATCTGAAAGCGAATCGCCGGCTCTTGAAGAGGATACCGGGGTTATGGTAGCTAGCTGCTACCATAAACAACAGTATTTGTCTTCAAAGACAGGAGGTTTATAGTCGTCCTGCGGCAAGGAAGTGGTTAAAAAAAAAAAAAAAAAAAAGATAAATTATATGGCCTTAACACCTGTCTCAGTAAGCTGTGTTTCCCCATGACCTTTCATAGTAATATATCCAACTATATTTATCAGTCCTAAAAATGACAAACCTTGCACACCTGGAATACAAAAGATACTAATTTTATGCAATTTAGTAACAAGTGCATGCAGTTGTTCACTTCATTGAATTATTTTAGCATACAAATATACAATAGTGAAAGTAGAAACATATTTAGGAATTAAATAAGAAAATTTGATAGCATGGCTAAAAAGGCTTCTGCTCCAGTCAAGTCCATATTTACTTCACTGTTGATCATTTGAGATGTTGGTCCTAAAAGAAACTGGATATATTTATTGATATCCATTAGGCAAGCATGGCCATAAAGTTTGGCTTCTCTGCTGAACTTCTCCAATAAGCACGATCATAAAAATTCACAGCTGCAGAAGTTTTTGTCTTCCTGTTTCATTTCCCAGAATCCCATGTGTGCAGTTATCGCTGGCTGAGGTGGGATACAATATATATTAAGCCTATAAGGAGCAAGCCACGCACACCCATCATTAGAATAAGAAAGAGGAGGAGGATGGACATGACTGGCTCTACCACCTGGTTTCCAAGATTCCAGCGTGGGAATCCCATGTTCACCAATTGCTGATTAAAGTCAGTAAAAGGAGAGCGCCCCTCCTGTCTCGCCTCATCTTGTGGAGCTTGTTGTGGTCCTGGTCCAGTATTTCCCATCATGTTAAAAAATCCCTGCAAGCATATGAAATTATATAAACTACAGGAAACTGACTGAAGACATAGCAAATCAAACCATAGGAACATTTATGTCAAAAAGCAATTTGTTAAAATGTTTTCATATCTGCACTGAATATCCCTAAAAAGACATTTTAAAAAGACAAAATTATATTCCAATACGTTCATAGGTAAAGATATTGTGTAAAAGGAATTTATTGAGGCTCTGGAGAAAGGAACCAAAAAAATGGCATAGCAATCAATCAACATTCTCTTTTAAGTTCCTAGTCTGCACTAACAAAATATGGGGGTTATTTCCTAAAACTGGAGGGTGCAAAATCTGGTGCAACGCTGCATAGAATCAGTTTCCAAGTTTCATTGCCAAAGCTTAATTGAACAAGCTGAAGTTAAAAGCCGATTGGCTACCATGCACGGCTGCACCAGATTGTGAGTGCATCAGTTTTAGCAAATCAACCCCAATGACAGGGTTTCTTCTTTGGGTGTTAAACACATAATTGATTTTGTGAGACAAATAGGTAACTTTGTAAAAAAATAAAAAATAAAAAAATTAAAAAAAAGGATGTTTTTAGCAAAGTACATGATTTTCAGAGTGGAATAGTTCCTACATATGTACCCTTCAGCCTTTTCAGCCCTTTTCAATGGCACCTAAACATGATGTGGGTTTTTCCGCGATATATCACACTGCAATTGCGGCAAAACTGCGTTGCGCAAAGCATGTCACCCAAAAAAGGAGCAGTAGCTTCTTTTGGGCGACAAGCTTCATGCGGCAAAACCTTTGAAAATTAATGGCACCCGAATACGCGTTCTGCGTTTTGAATCACAGGCAGAATTGTGCTCGCTATCTCGAATTGGTAGACATAATCTTCTATTCTATTCATGTTAGGTTTTAGCAGTTACTCTTTCATATAGAAAAGTGCAAATGCAACAAAATGGACTCACCTGGCGAGGGTTATTATCTCTACGTTGCGTACTCCCCCTTACTCGGGGGTCGTCATCTTGAACGATCTCCCCATTTGCCAAGATTCTCACCATTTTGAAGTAACTATGAACTTTTCTCGACCTACAGGAAACATACAAATTACCAGTATAAACAGTAAACTGTTGTAAGAAAAAACATCCTTGCATAAGCTTCTCCAAAAAACAAATATTATTAATCAGAGTACTTTTTTCTACAAACAAACATCTAAAATAAATACACATAAATATACAGTTGCTATAAACGTATTTACAGGAAACCTAACCTTCAAGACAGATATTCCTGGAGCTCAAATATATTAGCAACACATATCATAATGTTATTTATGATTTACATATAATCTGCAACATCATCATATGATTTTGTTCAAAGCTCATTTAATATGATCAGGGTAAATTTTTGCCATTTGACAATGTGTAGAACTAAAGGAAACCAGTTAAAAAAAAAAAAAAACGACAAATGAAATCGAGTGCCATGGCAACCCTGAAGAACACCAGTGTGACTGAATTACACCAAAGTCCATAGGACCCTAATTCTAAAGCTAGTATCTGCTAATGCCGCCACGTCTACATGATGAAACTTAGTAAAAGTGGATCAAGGACCAGGTAGCAGTCAGCATACCTGAGAGATGGATGCCTGGAACACAAAAGGTACAAGAAACACATGCTATCCTGGTGGAATGAGCAATGAAATGGAAGCGAATATCCTGTCTTTTTGGGGAAAAAGCCAGAGACATGAGTTTGGGAATCCTTCTACATATACATTAGTTACACTGTAAGCCAGAGACCCTTTATGATAGTCTACCTATTTTCTGTATTTGTGTTCCGGGGTTTATGCTGGCTCCCTCGCCAACCAAGGTGCTTTGTCACGAGCAGCGCCTCAGACCAGCTGGTGGCAATACTTCTGGTACCAAGGTTGTTAGAAATAGCCCTTTCTTGGCAGGAGGAAACCAGATAAAGCTACAAAGAGCAATCACTTCCAGCGCCAAGGGGTCCTCTACAGTTGAAAAGAACTACGGGACAACAAATCCAAATGCTTGGTGGATGCAGTCCTCTTAGGACGAGGGAATTCGAAGTGAAACTGAAAAAAACAGAGACAAAAAGGAAGACGCAAGCAACCTAGTGTAATACCAAAAATGTATTAAGGCGAATGGAAACTGTTAAACAAATACTCACAAAAAGGTACAACTTGTAAAAGCCAATGAACCACAAGATGCCATGCAGTGCAAGATACACGTACTTCAATGACACCACGCTGTGGTGTCAAGCTGACACATTTCGGGGGCGCAACCCTTTCCTCAGAGCTCATAACGGCTCGCCTCCACCATCACAGGCATGAGCTCTTTCTCTAATTTAAACCCTCTCACATGCTCTCTCTCCTAACGCAGTAGCTCTGAGCTCACTCCTGTGATGGTGAAGGTTACTAGGCCTCAATTAGCAACGTCCTGGGGAGTATTCCAGTCAGGCTTCAGAAATGGCTTACACCTATAGCAAGGGCATTATTCAACTTAAAGAGGTCCGCCCACCCCACAAAAAATTAAAAGTCAGCCAGTTCCCTAATGCGCATGCATGAAGCACGCTACGCTTTCTAATTGGCCCAGCGGCGGAGGAAGGAGGCAAACTTCCGATAGACGGCGCCGTGGCCCCGTCTACCAGAAGTAGGGAAGGTGACCTGTCAAAAACACGTCCCCATTCCCCCCACACCCTGAAAAGGTGCCAAATGTGGCACCAGAGGGGGATAGGAGATAAACAAGCAGAAGTTCTGAGCTAGTATGCATAGCATACTAGCTCATTATGAAGTACTTACCTGAGATCGAAGCCCCCGCATCGGTGCTCGGACACCTCTTCCCTCTGCGCCATCTCTCCAGGACTCACTTCCGCATATCGCGGCTTCGGCGCTGTGACTGGCCGAAGCCGCGATGATGTCACTCCCGCGCATGCGTCGACACTTACGGCTTCCCATCACGACTTCTTCACTCTCTCAGTGCGCCTGCGCGCCGTAGACAACGGTGACTTTTTGCAAATATCTCCTAAACCGTGTAGGTTTAGGAGATATTTGTTCCACCTACAGGTAAGCCTTAATCTCGGCTTACCTGTGGGTGAAAGTGTGTTGTAAGGGTTTACAACCACTTTAAGGCCTGATTCACACCTATGCATTTATGTGCTTTTTGCAGATTTGCACTACAGTCCATTTAACATGGTTTCCTATACTTTCTGTACTGCACATAGCACTAAAAAGGCATTGGTGTGAATCAGGCCTTAGTCAGACCTGCAGTTTCTTTTAAACCCTTAGCAAACGGCCGCCCTATAGCAGTTTTACTACTACAGGGTGACCACTGTGCGCAGGATCACGTATAAGCAGAAAATAAGAAATATTGTTTTTTCTTTTCAAAATTGTCTGTCTTTTTTTGTTTATAGCGTAAAAATAAATAAAACGCAGAGGTGATCAGATACCACCAAAAGAAAGCTCTATTTGTGAAAAAAAAAAAAAAAAAAAAAAAAAAAAAAAAAAAAAAAAAAAGGGACATCAATATTAATAGGGTATATATAGCGTTGCATAACTGCGCAATTGTCACGTAAGTAATGCAGTGCCGTATCGCAAGAAAATGGCCTGGTCATAAGGGGGGGGTGAAATCTTCCAGAGGTCAAGTGGTTAATCTACAGACACTCCTTACATGCATAATCAGTTTTTATGGCAAAGGTGAACTAACCGTTTAAGGCTTGGTTCACATATATGCAAATTGGATGCGTTTTTAACCGCATCCAATTCGCATAACACGTGAATCGGGCAGTCTTTCAATGGAACCGGTTCACACATGTGCGAGGCAGCCGCGGTGTGGTTTTAAAAAAGAGCCCTGTGCCTTTTTCGGTAAAAATTGGCACCAGAATCGCACCGGACTGCCGCATTGGAACCGTGGCTGCATGTGTGAACCCAGCCTGAACATCCGGGGGTGTAGGTGTCAGGAAGAGGTTCTGCAGGCATGTAAACGTTAGCATGAATGTTTTCAGACCTACAGTGAAAAATACAATGAAAATCAGACCATGAATGCAGACGTTTCTGGTGTACACAGCTAAGCACTACCCAAACAGAGGTGTGTGTGTGAATGGGCACCATACAATAGCACTGAGTCCAGGTCCGCATTGTACGTCTGGGTATGTGTGTTAGGGACCTTAGAGTGTAAGCTCCTTGAGGGTAGGGACTGATGTGAATGTATAATATATATGTAAAGTGCTGCATAAATTGACAGCTATATAAGTACCTGAAATAATAATATGAACTCTTATTGTTCAATAAGCCTAGCCAATGATTGGAAAGCTCATCCTATAACTGGGATGATATTGCATGCTCCATATGCTGTAAAGAAGTCAGAGCTGCTGTGTCATGTCTGCCTGCAGGTAATGTGTTCACATTGTGTGTAGTCACCACATACAGCCATGCTCCCTTCTCATATCACTATATACACACACAGTATCAGCTTACCAGGCCCAGCTCTGCGGCCTCCTCCAGCCCTGTCTGTCCCTGACTGCCTCCCACACACCGGAAGTGACTAGTCCCTGGAAAGCTCTTACCTCTACTGCTAGTGCTCAGTGCTGCTCTCTCCCGGCCACAGGAACACGCTGCTTTTGTCAGCAATAAATATTTTGTTATTAAAGTTTTTTCGAAGAAGATGCAGAAGGGGGCGGCGCTGTTAGTGGTGTACTGAGGAGAAGTGTGTGAGGGGGTGGGCGCGCTGCTGTGAGAGACTCCCCCCACCATACGCTGCCTATTTTCCGCCAGGACTCTGTGAACTGATATTGTGTTGAGAGAACCATTCCTCATGTACAATGAAGGTATTATAGCGCTGGAGTCCCCCGTTCCTTCACATCCGAGCCGTGAAGTGTGCCTGTTGTGAGGCTACCGGGTCTGTGCTTAGCGAGTCTTTTCCGCTTGGTGTATCCATTCGCGGCCACTAGATGGCGGTGTTGCGTTACTGCATCTTCAGTGTAGAATTGTAGGTGACAGAATGAGGCCAGCAGAGATTGTCACCGTGCGAGGTCTGACCAGGGAATACATCCATTCTATAATACAACTTACAGGAAAGACGTTTAGCACTAATGTTCTAACCGTAACATATTTTATTCCATAAAGTTTTAGTGACATTTTCAGTAGATAAAAGAATACATACTGAAACACGGTGAGAGAAATCATGTTATGTGCAAGGGAATGTTACAGTATAATAAAGTTAGATCGTTTTGAACAATTGCAAACATATATTTGTATTTGTATATATTTGTATATGTAGCGGCCTCCTCTCTCCCCTCTCTTCTATCAGCTCATCTGTCTCTTGTCTAGGGGTACTTTAGAGGAGAGAGAGCGGGGTCACCACGCCAAGCCCTCACCGCAGATGTTTGTGTGGTGGAAGCAAAGTTCTTGTTTTACCTTCGGGTCGGTGTTCTGCACCTGGAACCTCCAATGAGAGTTACCTTGAACAATGTCTGCCAGAAAATGAGCCCCATACCATTAAAGTCCAACACTCCTTTATTCTTCCTGAATGAACACAATCAGTTGGACTCCCTTGTAGAACAGAACAGAAAAGGAGGTGTGGATGCGAGTAGGCCCAGACACAATGAACTCTTCACTTTCCTTCCTGAAAGTGGGTTGCGGTCTTCGAGCGAGCAGGGATTTCCTTCCAGGCGGTCTCCGATGGGAGGCTCACCTGTCACTGGCAATATGCTGCACCAGGTCTTCAAGTGAGGAGCTCCCCCCGGTCCATTACGCCTTCCGGATTCGGGTACCCACTCCCGGGGTTCCCTAGGACCTCCTTCCCTCGCGGAACTCAGTGGTGGGCACTGAGCTCCAGACCTCCTCTCGAGTACCTCACCCCTGGCTAAAGGTGCCTGGGATGGAACACGACCTCCGAATGTCCTCTAGGCCTAGGCCCGCCTAGGGGACCGACACGAATCACCGCCCTCAGGCTGAAGGTGCCCCGGGCTCGACTCCCGCCACCAAAAATGGCCGCCCCCTTTATACCCCCTCCCAGCAAGCATGGCGGGTTCCCCGCCCCACCATACAACCGTTGAAAGAGACCAAAAGAGGTACGCCACCGCAACGATGACTCAACCCCGGGCCTAAAGCGACAGCGCCACCTGGTGGGCCCCAGGGAACCATACATCACAGTTTTCCCCACCAGATTCAAAAAATAGAAAGCATATACCCGCTACACTCTCCCCCTGGTGATTTGACACTGGTCCCCAGTGTCTGGAGCAAACTATGCCCTCAGCAGCTGACATAGTCCAGTCCAGTAACCAACTATAAATTGTACAAAAATATAATTTTTTTGAAAAACTTGGTCAACTAAAGAAATTGTGTCTGAGCCTTACATAAAAGGGAAGGGAAACAACAACATTTTAACCATAACTGTAGAATCACATATTCACATTATGCTTTTTCCCCACCCATCCTGACTAAGACCCACCCCATACTCAGTGGTCTTGATGGGATGCTCTCCTGCAGAGGGAAAAAATAAAATTATCACGCATAAACCCTGACACATATATTCGTGTAAGAGGAAAGAAACTTCTTTGTAAAGAAATCCCTTTTCTCCAAAGAGTGAGTGTATGAAAAGTGTTAACGATGCGCAACACTGCCACCTGGTGACAGCGTCGCGGTAACTGCACTTGTGGAACTTTTCTTCTTCTCTTGAGCCCTATCTACCCCAGAGTCCATGATCTCTTGCTGGAAAAGTGAAGAACAACAGGAACAGTCCTTCATCCCTCTGGGCAACAAGGACAACAGGCCCCAGAAAGTTCAGCAGCATACAAACAAGAACAGAGTCTTTTTCCTCCTACAAATAGAAACGGGGATGCGGCAGAACAAGTGGCTTCAAGTGCTGATCCATGTCTCCAGATGATACTCAACATCTTCCCCTTCCTTGCGCCGGATCAGCACCTTGTCCGCATGGATGTGCCGTCCCAACATCCACTCTGCCTTGCAGTCCTTAAAATGCTGAGAGGCCTTGGGAGAACACGCCCGGTACCTGCGGGCGTGTGGAATCTGAAGGTGAGTCCACACAAAGTCATTGTACCAGCGCTCCCGGCAAACTTTCACCTCGTACAACAACTCCTTGGACAAGTATGGGTACTCCTATCCATACTCTGCAGCAACCTTCTGACCAAATAGGCGTTGTAGTCTCACCAGAGGAGGCAAAGTGGCTCTGTCCCCTTCGCCAGGTAAAACTATTGAGTCCGGGTGGCGAGGGACCTTGATCACATCTGATCTGGGCATAGGTGCCCGCAACAACAGTCTCTTTTCCCCGGTTCTGGGTGTAGGTGACACCGGGGATGTAAGGGCAGGTTGGGAACGGGACCCTTCTTCAGGCGCTGGTGCCTCCACCCGGGGTGTACTATCCCCTGTAGACATGGGTGGATCCCTGGTTCTGCGGGATGAGGCAAGAGGCACTTTGTCCCAGCCCTTTTCAGCAGACAGTTCGTCAATAGCAACATCGTCTCCCATATCCGAGAGCGACTCCAGGTCAGAGGTGTCACACTCCTCCGCGGGCAGGTAACCTGTAGTGGAGACCGAGTTTTCACCTCTTCCCACACACCAAATCTCTCCGCCTGGCTTACCTCAGCCTTTACTTGAAGCGGGACGTCCGGAACTCTTATCGACAGATCCATCCGGGCCGGGTGCAAGCAGGCGAGACGGTCCACCACAACAGCTGGTCGGGGCTACCATACCGGTCTTTCTCTTCGGTGGTGGACGCTGCGAGACACTGGTGACCGAGTCAGCATCCTCGGATTTCTCCCGTTGAGTACTCACGACCTCCTCCATGGTCGTTGCAGTGTGCGCAGGGATGGCTGTCAAAGCAGTGATTCCTCCTCTCTGAGTGGTGTTGCCTGCAGCCCGGCCGGGGTAAATGGTTCTCAGCTTCTCAACCGCTGGATCCACTTCAAAAAGGAACTCCCCACAGGCCTCGCATCGCCCAAACGGCTTCAGTTGGCACACCAGTCCCGAACAACCGGGACAAATCACACCCAGGGCCTCAACGTCTATGCACGAATACAGGGTGAATCGACCCCTTGGCTTTAGCCGGATCCCCGTATCTGTTACCGGAGCAGCAGCAGTCGTCAGTGTCGTGGTAGAAGGGTAAACCGGAATCCACAATGTATGTCCGAACATGGTGACCTGTTGCTGATCCACTGCACACTGCCAGGGTTTTGTGCCAACGTCCCACGTGTAGATCTTTCACACGTATTGGACTCCTCCCCTTTGCTCCAGTTCGCAGGCTTTTCTTCTTTTCTCTTTCTGAGTCACGCCCACGAACTAAGCTATGGGGGTGTGTCTGGTGGCGCAGTGCAATAGAAGCCCCCACGTGTACTACTTCACACGGCTGAGCTTACCCCTTTTTCCACTCTTCTGCGCGGGCCTTTCCAATCATTGGGTCATGTCCACGACTTCGAGCAGGGATGCACTTCGGCCAATAAAGGCCTGCCTACTCGTAACTCCCCCGGGCAGACACGTTCAATTCCGTGGTACACGAACACTATACCGGACCCGAGCCCCCACGTGTAGCGGCCTCCTCTCTCCCCTCTCTTCTATCAGCTCGTCTGTCTCTTGTCTAGGGGTACTTTAGAGGAGAGAGAGCGGGGTCACCACGCCAAGCCCTCACCGCAGATGTTTGTGTGGTGGAAGCAAAGTTCTTGTTTTACCTTCGGGTCAGTGTTCTGCACCTGGAACCTCCAATGAGAGTTACCTTGAACAAAGTCTGCCAAAAAATTAGCCCCACACCATTAAAATCCAACACTCCTTTATTCTTCCTGAATGAACACAATCAGTTAGACTCCCTTGTAGAACAGAACAGAAAAGGAGGTGTGGATGCGAGTAGGCCCAGACACAATGAACTCTCCACTTTCCTTCCTGAAAGTGGGTTGCGGTCTCCGAGCGAGGGGGGATTTCCTTCCAGGCGGTCTCCGATGGGAGGCTCACCTGTCACTGGCAATATGCTGCACCAGGTCTTCAAGTAAGTATCTCCCACCGGTCCATTACGCCTTCCGGATTCGGGTACCCACTCCCGGGGTTCCCTAGGACCTCCTTCCCTCGCGGAACTCAGTGGTGGGCACTGAGCTCCAGACCTCCTCTCGAGTACCTCACCCCAGGCTAAAGGTGCCTGGGATGGAACACGACTTCCGAACGTCCTCTAGGCCTAGGCCCGCCTAGGGGACCGTCACGAACCACCGCCCTCAGGCTGAAAGTGCCCAGGCTCGACTCCCGCCACCAAAAATGGCCGCCCCCTTTATACCCCCTCCCAGCAAGTACGGCGGGTTCCCCGCCTCACCATACAACCGCTGAAAGAGACCAAAAGAGGTACGCCACCGCAACGATGACTCAACCCCGGGCCCAAAGCGACAGCGCCACCTGGTGGGCTCCAGGGAACCATACATCACAGTTTTCCCCACCAGATTCAAAAAATAGAAAGCATATACCCGCTACATATACATGGTACCATCCAAGCCCCAACAACAGAAAGCTTTATAGAAAGGCACAATTATAGTATTGCAAACTGCATAGAAAGGTTGGGTGTGTGGTGTAGTGATAACATATGAAAATGCAACATTAACCACTTCACTTCCAGAACATTTTACCCCCTTCATGACCAGGCCATTTTTTGCTATTTAGCACTGCGCTACTTTAATCGCTTACCAACTGCATAACTTAGGCTGGCCATACAATATACAATTTTCTTGTACAACTTTCCTTTAGATTTACCAAAACCATTAAATATATATATATATATATTAAATAGGTCAACCATAAACACTTTCAATTTGTATGCAGTCAGGCAGGCCCTTACACTACATAGTTTAAGGTAAATCTAAAGAAAATTGTATGGTGTATGGCCAGCTTAAAGCGGAGCTCCGGTCATACATTTTTTATTTCTTTTTTGGCCAGTTAAATTGAAATACACTCAACATGCCATTAAATATACTGATATATCGATAAACGATCTGTAAATATATGTAAAACTCGTCATTGCTGCTTGTCATTCTTCGGCCGTTGCCATTCTATGTGTGGGCATCTGAAGCCCAGAACATTTTTTATTTTTTTTCCCTTCGTGGCAAGGCCCTCTCTATCTCGCGCGTGCACAGTAGAGCGATGCTCGTAGCGCAGGTTGTTTATGCCAGTGTCATGACAACGGGCGGTGGCGGAGGAACGTCCCGCCCCGTAGTTATGATAACGTAGATAAAACAATCCCCACAGTAATAATCCCGCAATTTTTCGGCACAGAGGAGCGCACAGTCTCCTGGGAAATTATGACACTCCTTTCCCAGGAGTCTGTGCGGCTTAGGTTGAAGAGGAGAAAGACCGCGGTCCAGGAAGAGGGCAGATGAGGAATTCTGCATAGCAACAGGGATTTTCAGGCATGTAAAAAAATTTTTTTTTTCAGATCTTGTTTAATCATATTTAACGGAAGCTAGTGAAGTATATTTTTATTTTAGGGTGGAGCTCTGCTTTAAGTTATATAGCAGCAGAGCGGTTTCCTGCAACGGATCACGTACCTAGTACATGATCCGGCACTTCCGGGTAGGGGGCGCACTGCGGCTGTGCTGTGATTTGCAAATAGCTGTCTGCCAACACTCGCTGATTGGCAAGGAGAGACACAGAACGGAGCTCTGCTTATATAAACAAGGCAGGGCTCCATTCTGACAGGGGGAAAGTAATGGATTTTGTGTACCTTAGTAAAAGCACCACGCATAGTGTACACATAAACACTGGCTAGGCTAGGCTGTTTAAACCCTTCCCAGCCCAGTGTCATTAGTACAGTTACAGTGCATATTTTTAGCACTGATTACTATAAGTGTCAATGGTTTTCATTTAGTGTCAGGCTGTCTGCCGCAATATCGCAGTCCCGCTATAAGTCGCTGATCACCCCCATTACTACTATATATGCCATAGTTTGTAGACGCTATAACTTTTGCACAAAACCAATTAATATACCCTTTCTTGTGATTTTTTTTCCCCCGAAAAATATGTAGCCAAATACATATTAGCTTAAATTTATTAAGGAATTTGATTAAAAAAATTAATACAATTATTGGATATGTTTTATAGCAGAAAATAAGAAATAGTTTTTTTTTTTTCAAAATTGTCTGACTTTTTTGGTTTATAGCGCAAAAAATGAAAACCCAGAGGTGATCAAATACCAGAAAAATAAATGTTTGGGGAAAAAATTAAATACATTTTGTTTGGGTACACTGTTGCATGACCGTGCATTTTCAGTTAAAGTAAGGCAGTGCCGTATTGTAAAAAATGGCCTGGTCATGAAGGGGGGGTAAATCTTCCAGAGGTCAAGTGGTTAATTGGTAATTGTGCGGTCATGCAATGCTGTACCCAAACGAAATTTATATAATTTTTTCACACAAATGGAGCTTTCTTTTGGTGGTATTTGATCACAAAAATAGGCTGAAAATTTTGAAAAAAATAAATATCTTTTTTACTTTCTGCTATAAAACATATCCAATAGAAAAAGTCAAATATCTTCATAAAGTCCCACTGGGATAGATCTCTCTGTGTATCACAAAGAAGAGGTAGGACATTCTGGGTATATAATTCTGTAAGGTCTATGTGGAGTTGAATCCAAAGGCAAGTAATAGCCCCCAATTTCCACATGAATGGGAACTCATCCTGGCAGTGGCATCTAGTGACCAAAGTATGCAAAAGGTTTATGTTTTGGGCGTAGGATTTGGTGAGGTTTATTTTGAAATTGGATGGCTTGCCAAACAGCTTCAATTCTTGGAGAAGTTTCGGTAATAAAATCATGGGGTTGGAGAGGAATAATAAAATGTCATTAGCGAAAGCTGTTGTTGTGTATTCTCTATTACCATTGTGAACACCTCTTATGCCTCGATTTGCCCAAATTCAGTGAAGAAACAGTTCTAAGATTAGACCAAATATAAATGAAGAGAGCGGGCACCACTGCCTAGTCCCGATTTGGATGGGGAAGGTGTCTGACAGGTGGCCATTAGCCTTCACTCTGGCCTGTAAATTAGAGTAGAGGCTGTGTATACTTGCACATACATAAAGTCTCCCAGGCCAAGAGAGGTAAGAACTGCCTCCAGGCTACTCTTTCGAACCAGTAACTTATTTAGGGTAAGGGCTCGTTTATATAAGAGGCAGTAAAAATGGGAAGTTGAACCGCAGTTTTACCACCCTGTGATCACAAAGCTGGGGTCTACTCTGATCAGCAGGGGATTTGTCAGCGGATTCCCTGCTGAATTGGAGCTGAATGGGATGGATGTCAGTTTTTTTACAACCATGTCGTTCAGATTATTTCCTGCAGACCTCTGACAGCTCTATGGTGGCTGAATGTAAATGGACTGCAGTGTCCATTTATATCAGGCTACCGCTTATCTGTCACATCGAGGCCTAAAAAAACGGAAAAGGAAGTGGTCCTGGATGGACTCTGATGTAGGAGGGTGTAAATGGACACAAGTACATTTATATCTACCTGTCCATAGGTCTGTATGGAGTTTTCAATCAGGTTTGCCTGAAAAATAGACAGGCAGACCTGATCGGAATGCTCATATCAGAAAAACTCACCTTCATCCATCTCCATAGCGATGCAGCGGTTACATCCCTTGCCGGCCGCTGTCATCTCCCTGGCTGCTTTCGGGTATCACCGCCAAATGCAACCCATTTAAGTGCTTCAACAATGATGATCCAGCATTGCAATATATTCCTATTTGTTCATTCAAAGTGGAAAAAAAAAACAAAACAAAAAAAAAAAAATGGGTAAAGTTTTATATCTCTCCAGGGCATATTGTTCCCCTAAAGGGACAAGCGCATTTTGACCTAATTTCTTTTGGTCAAAATATAAAATGAGCAGTCAGTCGAGTATGGATCAAATAAATTGTGGGGACTATTTCAAACAACACAGGACACCTTATTTATTGTTTAATTTTTTATTTTATTGTTTTTTTTCCACTTTGAATGAACAAATACTGTAAGTATATATTGCAGCGGGGGATCGTTTTGTTAAAATATTTGTGAATTGGTGTGTGGAACACTAGGGATTATGGCAGCAGCATATTTGGTTATTGATTATTTGGCAATACCACAGTGGTTGTGCAGGGGTTATTTTCGATTGTTTTAACCCATTCAAGTGAATGAGGCCATGTTGCAATCACAGCCAAAGGTTTGACTCCAATTTGCGGTGCCACATTTCAATTCAAAATCCCCCTTCAGCTGAAAAATAAAACCAGGCATTCAAGAGGAATTTTCTTGGTGTCAGGAAAACGAGTCAGAAGTGGCTCATGCGGATAGCAGAGGAATGAAGCAGCAGACAGAAATTACACTTAGTTCTCTGGATTAAGACAATTTAGAGGGATATGCTTTGTTCATATTTCATGTCTGAGGTTTTCAACTGACTGCATGAATGTTCCATGTTAGTGACCATGGGTCAATTCACTCAGAGATAATTACCACATGAATTTTTGAGTTAAAATAACTCATGTGGTATTTATCTCAAAAGTAGTCTATTCCCTTAACCACCTCGCGCCCGCCGTACGAGAATATACGGCCGCAAGGTGGTTGTCAAATGCCGGGAGGCCGTTAATATACGGCCTCCGCTATTTGGCCACTGGGGGGCGCGCGAGCGCGCCCGGCGCATCACTGAGATGCCGATGCGCGTGCCTGGCGGCCGCGATGTCCGCCAGGCACCCGCGATCGGCGGTTACACAGACAAGGACATGGATCTCTGTGTGTAAACACAGAGATCCATGTCCTGTCAGGGAGAGGGGACCGATGCTGTGTCCCTTGTACATAGGGACACAGATCGGTCACCTCCCCCAGTCAGTCCCCTCCCCCCACAGTAACAATCACACATAGGGAACACATTTAACCCCTTCCTCGCCCCCTAGTGTTAACCCCTTCCCTGCCAGTCACATTTATACAGTAATCAGTGCATTTTTATAGCACTGTTCGCTGTATAAATGTGAATGGTCCCAAATTAGTGTCAAAAGTGTCCGATGTGTCCGCCATAATGTCGCAGTCACGAAAAAAATCACTGATCGCCGCCATTACTAATAAAAAAAATATATATATAAAAATGCCATAAAACTACCCCCTATTTTGTAAACATAGTTACATAGTTACATAGTTAGTCAGGTTGAAAAAAGACAAAGTCCATCCAGTTCAACCATAAAAAAATAAAAATAAAAAATAACTAAAATAAAAAAAAAATATCGTGCACTCCCATATACCCACTTCTATACCCACAGTTGATCCAGAGGAAGGCAAAAAACCCCAGCAGAGCATGATACAATTTGCTACAGCAGGGGAAAAAATTCCTTCCTGATCCCCCGAGAGGCAATCGGATTTACCCTGGATCAACTTTACCAAGAACTGTTAGTACTCAGTTATATTATGTACATTTAGGAAAGTATCCAGGCCTTTCTTAAAGCAATCTACTGAGCTGGCCAGAACCACCTCTGCAGGGAGTCTGTTCCACATTTTCACAGCTCTTACTGTGAAGAAACCTTTCCGCATTTGGAGATTAAATCTTTTTTCTTCTAGACGTAAAGAGTGCCCCCTTGTTCTCTGTGTTGACCGTAAAGTGAATAACTCATCACCAAGTTCACTATATGGACCCCTTATATATTTGTACATGTTAATCATATCCCCCCTTATTCTCCTCTTCTCAAGAGTGAATAAATTCAGTTCCTCTAATCTTTCTTCATAGCTGAGCTCCTCCATGCCTCTTATCAGTTTGGTTGCCCTTCTCTGCACTTTCTCCAGTTCCCCGATATGCTTTTTGAGAACTGGTGCCCAAAACTGAACTGCGTATTCCAGATGAGGCCTTACTAATGATTTGTACAGGGGCAAAATTATATCTCTCTCTCTGGAGTCCATACCTCTCTTAATACAAGAAAGGACTTTGCTCGCCTTGGAAACCACAGCTTGGCATTGCATGCCATTATTGAGCTTATGATCTACCAAAACCCCCAGATCCTTCTCCACTACGGATCCCCCCAGTTGTATTCCCCCTAGTATGTATGATGCATTCATATTCTTAGCCCCCAAGTGCATAACTTTACATTTATCAACATTAAACCTCATCTGCCACATAGTCGCCCAATTAGACAGGGCATCGAGGTCGGCTTGTAAATTGGAGACATCTTGTAAGGACGTTATTCCACTGCATAGCTTGGTGTCATCTGCAAAGACAGAAATGTTACTTTTGATCTCAGACCCAATATCATTTATAAAGATATTAAAAAGTAAGGGTCCCAGCACTGAACCTTGGGGTACACCACTGATAACCTTAGACCATTCAGAGTAAGAATCATTAACTACTACTCTCTGAATTCTGTCTTTTAGCCAGTTTTCTATCCATTTACAAATTGATATTTCCAATCCTGTAGACTTTACCTTACACATGAGCCGTGTGTGGGGAACTGTATCAAACGCTTTTGCAAAATCCAAGTATGCCATGTCCACAGCCACGCCTCTGTCCAAGGTTTTACTTACCTCTTCATAAAAAGAAATCAGGTTTGTCTGACAACTTCTGTCTTTCATGAATCCATGCTGTCTGTTGCTTAAATAGTTTTTTTCCAGCAAGAACTCATCTATGTGGTCTTTTATTAATCTCTCCAGTATCTTCCCAACTATGGAAGTTAAACTAACAGGTCTATAGTTACTTGGTAAAGACTTTGTTCCCTTTTTAAATATAGGCACCACATTGGCCCTGCGCCAATCCAGTGGTACTATTCCTGTCATTAATGAGTCTCTAAAAATTAGATACAATGGCTTTGAAATTACAGAGCTCAATTCTTTTAGGATCCGTGGGTGTATGCCATCTGGTCCAGGTGCTTTATCCACCTTTATTCTGTCTAAATATTTCTGGACCATATCACTTTTGAGCCATTGTGGATTTGAGGCTGTGTCACTACCACCCCCATTATGGACATGAGCTCCCCCATGCTCCATTGTATACACAGAGCTGAAGAAAGTATTTAATAAATTAGCCTTCTCTTTGTCCCCAGTCACCCACTCTAGATTATTTTGTAAAGGGCCTACATGCTCAGACTTGACCTTTTTACTATTAATATATTTGAAGAATTTTTTGGGGCTTGTCCTACTATCTTTTGCAATCTGTCGTTCGTTTTGAATTTTTGCATCCTTGATTTCCTTTTTACATATCCTGTTATATTCTTTGTAACATTTAAACGACACTAGTGTTCCTTCATTTTTATATTTTTTAAAAGCGCTTTTCTTATTGTTTATAGCTTTTTTAACTTTAACTGTGAGCCACATAGGTTTTATTTTTAGCCTTTTAAACTTATTGCCCATGGGAATATACTTTGCAGTGAGTTCACAAACAGTCTTTTTGAAGAATTCCCATTTCTGTTCTGTGCCCATTGATGCCAATATTCTCTCCCAGTCTAAGTCCTGGAGAGCAGCCCTCATCCTTGGAAAATTTGCTTTATTGAAATTAAGTGTTTTTATCCTTCCTGCATGTATTTCTTGCTTACAGCTAACATCAAATGAAATCATGTTATGGTCACTGCTACCCAGGTGTTCCTTTATCTGAACATTAGTAATATGCTCTGCATGGTTTGAGATTACCAGGTCCAACAGAGCATCATTCCTAGTTGGGGCCTCAATAAACTGGACCATAAAATTGTCCTGCAATAGGCTTATAAATTTTTGCCCTTTAACTGTCCCAGCAGTGCCATTACTCCAGTCAATTTCTGGGTAGTTAAAATCCCCCATTATTACCACCGTCCCAGCCCTTGCAGCCCTTTCCATCTGTGCAAGGAGCTGAGTCTCCACCTCCTCATTAACATTGGGTGGTCTATAACAAACTCCAATGATTAACTTTGAACTACGCACATCTGTATGCAGTTCCACCCATAATGCTTCAGCCTCATCACACTCTCCATCAACCAGGTCCTCTTTCACACTCGCTTTGAGATCACTTCTCACATAGAGACAGACCCCGCCACCTTTCCTTTTTGCCCTGTCTCTCCGAAAGAGTGCATAGCCAGGAATATTAATAATCCAGTCATGTGAGGATTGAAGCCACGTTTCAGCAATACCGATTACGTCATAGCTCTCCTCATGCACCAGAGCTTCCAACTCACCTATTTTGCTTGGCAGACTTCTGGCATTGGTGAACAAACACTTTAATGTATTACATTTTTCTCTGGTATTTTTCATATAATTTTTAGTAGTACAAATGGCACTATAGTTTCCAATGGCTGTTTGCAACATGGGAACTTTCTTGTCACCTGCCATAACCCTCCCCCCATCTATCCCCATTCCACTCTCCATTAATGTCTGACCACTAACTGACCTGTGTGCCCGATGTAATTCTAGTTCACCCTAGTAAACGCTATAACTTTTGCGCAAACCAATCAATAAACGCTGATTGTGATTTTTTTTTACCAAAAATATGTAGAAGAATACGTATTGGCCTAAACTGAGGAAAAAAATATATATAAAAAAAAAATTGGGATATTTATTATAGCAAAAATCAAAAAATATTGCTTTTTTTTCAAAATTGTCGCTCTATTTTTGTTTATAGCGTAAAAAATAAAAACCGCCGAGGTGATCAAATACCACCAAAAGAAAGCTCTATTTGTGCGAAAAAAAGGACGTCAATTTTGTTTGGGAGCCACGTCGCACGACCGCGCAATTGTCATTCAAAGTGTGACAGTGCTGAAAGCTGAAATTTCGCCTGGGCAGGAAGGGGGTATATGTGCCCAGTAAGGAAGGGGTTAAAAAAGTGTTGTTTAACCACTTCAATACAGGGCTTTTTATACCACTTCCATACCGGGCCTATTCTAGCACTTCTCTCCTACATGTACAAATCATCATTCTTTTGCTAGAAAATTACTCAGAACCCCGAAACATTGTATATATTTTTTTAGCAGACACCCTAGGGAACAAAATGACGGTCATTGCAACTTTTTTTCTTGCACGGTATTTGCGCAATCATTTTTCAAACGCCTTTTAAAAAAAAAAAAAATGGTTTCATGAATTAAAAAATAACAAAACAGTAAAGTTAGCCCAATTTTTGGGGAAAATATGAAAGATGATGTTACGCCGAGTAAATAGATACCTAACATGTCACTCTTTAAAATTGCGCAGACTCATGGAATGGCGCCAAACTTCGGTACTTAAAAATCTCCATAGGCGACGCTTAATTTTTTTTTACAGGTTACCAGGTTAGAATTACAGAGGAGGTCTAGTGCTAGAATTGTTGCACGCGCTCTAACGCACGCGGCGATACCTCACATATGTGGTTTGAACGGCGTTTACATATGTGGGCGACTTACGTGTGCATTCGCTTCTGATCGCGAGCTACCGGGGACAGCGGCGTTTTAATTTTTTTTATTATTTTTTTTTTTACAATTATTTAACTTTTTTTTTGATCACTTTTATTCCTATTACAAGGAATGTAAACATCCCTTGTAATAGGAATGTGTGTGACAGGTCCTCTTTATTGAGAGATGCAGGGTCAATAAGACCCCACATCTCTCCTCCAGGCTGGAAAGCATGAGATCAGTGAAAAATGTTTCACTGATCTCATACTTACTAGCCGCAATGGCGGCTTTGTTTACATTTGAGGACCCGGGCGCGACGTCATCACATCGCGCCCGGGCCTCCGACGATCATAGAAATGACTGGTGACCATCTGGTCAAGAGGTCATCTCTATGCTCGTCACGTGACCCACCACCGGCGCCGGAAGATTCTCTCCGGGTCCCCGATCTCACGGGAGAGCCCAGAGAAGCACCGGATGGCGGCGGGAGGGGGGGGATGTTCCCTCCCGCCGCCTATCAGAACGATCAAGCGGCGGAACCGCCGCTATGATCGTTCTTATGGTGCACAGAATCGCCGGCACGTCAAAAGGATATCTGAATGATGCCTCTAGCTGCAGGGATCATTCAGATATCCCCCTACAAAGCCAGGACGTCATATGACGTCCACCCAGGATGGGAGATCCCATCTGTGGACGTCATTTGACTATGGCTGGGTAGGGAAGTGGTTAACAAATGTGTTGCATATGAATGTTTTGCGATATTTAACACTTTAATTAAGCGTTATTTTTTTTTTCACAATTTTATTTTTACATTTGACACTATATCTCGCATTTGAATCGCACAGGAACCGCATTCTGTGCAATTCACATGTGATTCATAGTAGGTGATGTTAAAAAAAGACATAAGTCCACCAAGTCCAACCTATGTGTGTGATTTCATGTCAGTATTAGATTGTATATCCCTGTATGTTGTGGTCGTTTAGATGCTTATCTAATAGTTTCTTGAAACTATCGATGCTCCCCGCTGAGACCATTGCCTGTGGAAGGGAATTCCACATCCTTGCTGCTCTTACAGAAAAGAACCCTCTACGTAGTTTAAGGTTAAACCTCTTGTCTTCTAATTTTAATGAGTGGCCATGTGTCTTGTTAAACTCCCTTCCGCGAAAAAGTTTTATCCCTATTGTGGGGTCACCAGTACGGTATTTGTAAATGGAAATCATATCCCCTCTCAAGCGTCTCTTCTCCAGAGAGAATAAGTTCAGTGCTCGCAACCTTTCCTCCTAACTAATATCCTCCAGACCCTTTATTAGCATTGTTGCCATTTTTTGTACTCTCTCCATTTCCAGTACATCCTTTCTGAAGTCTGGTGCCCAGAACTGGACAGCATACTCCAGGTGCAGCTGGACCAGAGTCTTGTAGAGCGGAAAATTATCGTTTTATCCCTAGAGTTAATCCCTTTTTAATGCATGCCAATATTCTGTTTGCTTTGTTAGCAGCAACTTGGCATTGCATGCCATTGCTGAGCCTATCATCTACCAGGACCCCCAGGTCCTTTTCCATCCTAGATTCCCCCAGAGGTTCTCCCCCCAGTGTATAGATTGCATTCTTATTTTTGCCACCCAAATCCATCCAGTGGCGTTTTTCTCTAAAAAGTTTTCTCCAGCGGAGATAAATTATGATGTTGGGAATCGAGAACTACTGGCCATCAAATTGGCATTGTCTGAACAGCGACATCTTCTGGAAGGGGCTCCCAAGCCTTTTTCTATCCTGATTGACCATAAAAACCTGCTGTATCTTTAGACTGCTAAACATTTGAATTCACGTCAAGGTCGATGGGCTCTGTTTTTCTCCCATTTTAATTTTGTTCTTTCTTATGTCCCTGGGCATAAGAATAAGAAAGCTGGTGCTCTTTCCAGACAGTTCACTACTTCTGAAGAAGATCGACCTACCGAGCAGTATATAATCCCACCTCACAAAATTGTCGCACAGATGTCTACGGCTCTTTCCCAACAGCTACAAGAAAACCCAGAATCGCTTTCCTCAAGGCTTGAAGAAACCACCAGGTCGCCTGTTCTTAGCCCCTAGCCTCAGAAAACCTGTAATCCTCTGGGCACATGATGGTGTATTATGAGGTCATTCTGGTGTCACCATCACTCTTAAGACCTTGCAGCATCATGTCTGGTGGCCTCATATGAAAAAAGATGTTACTGACTATGTGGCTGTCTGTCCAACTTGTGCTGCTAATAAAGAACCCCGCACATTGCCTACTGGACTGTTACAATCACTTCCTGCACCTCGCCAGCCTTGGACCCATTTGACTATGGACTTCTTTACAGAGTTACCCAAGTCTGAGGCCATGACTGCTAAATGGGTCATAGTGAATCGCTTTTCCAAAATGTCTCATTTTGTACCGCTCCCTCGTTTACCTACAGCGGAAGCACTGTCTACCCTCTTCCTTTCCCATATTGTGAAAAATCATGACATACACACCAATGTCCTCTCAGACCGCGGATCCCAGTTTGTTTCCTGATTCTGGAGAGCGTTCTGTAAGAAACTGGGAGTAACGCTCTCACTCTCTACCTTACATCACCCTTAAACAGATGGTCAAACTGAACGCATTAACCAGACCCTGGAAACCTATCTTCGACATTATGTCAATGCGTTACACACCAATTGGTCTGAGTATTTGCCTTTGTCTGAATTTGCCATTAACTCCCGTTGGCACAGTGCTTTTCATACCACACCATTTTACGCAGTCTTGGGCTATCCCCTCAGACTTTTCCCCTACTTCAACCTTCTTCTGGTATACCAGAAGCAGATCTGAAAAATATTCTGCTACACTGGAAAAAGATTTGCTTATTACTACGGAAGTCAGCAGGTAAGTATTTCGCTTTTCTCCCAAAAATGAAGACTCCATATAGGCACCTGGTGGCATCTTCTGGAACTTAAGGGTCCAGTTGCATGACAGATTAGAAACTACTAGGGCCTAAGAGGCAGAATAGCTAGGTGACTCTAAGTTCCAGTGTCACACCACAGTTTCTGCCAGTGAGAAGCTGCATTCAAGGCTGGTTGGACAACGGTTGGGGGATCTCCCCATTACTGCTGATCTTGTCTTTAGGTCTCGCACACAAGGACGGACACTATATTGCGATCATCCTCAGAGGCCCCTGCAACTGAACTTTGCTGCAACATTCATCTGCAATGTCTGCATGTATCCTTATTAGGACTATACAGTATATACCTGTGTATAAGTATACAATTCCACTAGGACTCTTGGGGAGCCCTCTTTTCTTACATAAAGCTTGTATTATTTCCATACTGGTTTGCATCTATATACCTATGGTTAATGTTATGTGCTGGTTGCAGTAGTTCCTTTGCTCCAAATTACTCTGATTAAAATACTAGTTAACCTCCCAGGAAGGGAATTCGCTCTGTTTTTAGAGGCCCTTGTTCTGGGAGGAGACACTGCCAACTTTATTATCAAATCCACTCTTCCACTTAGCAAAGGTTCTGTTTTTTTTATTAACCTACAGGTCTAGCACAATACCATGTTTGAGGAAGGCGACTTCTCATAAACACCCAACAAAAGAGGACTACTGTTCTGTCTCAACTACAAAGCGATAAAGTTCATCTCCAGGTTTAAGTAGGCCTTACTCAAGCTGGTTTGATATTCATCCCTTGCATCGATACAGGCAGTTTAACTCAATGAATAAACTCACAGTTAGGACGACAGACGATGAATCCTTTCGAATGTTCCGTTTAATGATGGATATTCATAGGTAGAAAAACGTTGCAGTTGTAAGCCACATGTAAGATGTTAGCATGGAAGAAATACAGGAGTAATGACCAGAATCAGGAAGTGGAGGAGATATATAAAGAACTACGGTGAGAGAGAGAGTTCAGCTAGAAAGAAGGGGACAGATCTTAAAGACACAGAGCAAGAATAATCACATAGTGTAACACAACACTCCCCGTCTGAAATCTTTAGATTTCATAACCTTAAACTAATATATATATTTTCAATAAGTCCAATACTGATAAATGTCCTGGAACCTGTAATGAAAAACATGCAACAAGCAAATAATAAACGTAAGTTCAACAGGATGAAGAACATAAAGTCACAGTATGATGTCTTCAAATAATTCCAAAGTTCTGAGTAGAACCTGTAGAGGGCAGCAATGTACTCCCCGCCGTGCCAACAGCATGGCTAGTCCTTGCACAAGTCACTCACCTGGCAAAAGGAGTACTAACTCTGTAATTGGTCGACTAAAGGTTCGTGTCGATCCTCCCTTGGTTACCTTGACTTCTACCTTCTGGACCTTGTTATCGTCGCTGGGCATAACTTTAGTAAAAAGACCCATAGGCCACTCATTCCGACAAACTTTCTTGTCTTTTAGAAGGATGAGGTCTCCAACCTTAAGATTCAGCTTAGATGCTTGCCATTTGTTACGACCTTGAAGGTGGTGAAGATACTTTTTCTTCCAGCGATGCCAGAACACATTGGCTAGATGCTGCACCTGCTTCCATTGATGCTCGTAATGGTGTGACCGCAGCTTCTGTTTTGTACTTACAGAAGTGTGGAGTGAGGTGTTCACAGTTCTTATTTCCTTATCATCTTCAGGGTTTACTAGCCCATAGGTGGTGTCAATAGGGAGTAAGTAAGAGTCCTCACACAGAAACCTTGGAGGTGACAGCCATAAGCTGTCCTGAAGAGCGGCAGGTGACACGGCTCTGGTCCCACAGTCAGCTGGGTTGAGTTCAGTGGGAATGTGATGCCATTGACTTGGTAGAGAGAATCTCTTGATACGTTCAACCCTGTTGCTGACGTACACATAAAATTGTTTTGTTTGGTTGTTTATGGCTTTGAGCGCATCAAACTGTGAGTGCATCAAACAAAGGTTAATGGATCTACCACGTTGCTTCATCACTTCCTGAACCTTGGATCGCTCTTCACTGGCCAAGCGCCATTTTAATGCTTTTTATTGTCTAATACTATGTGAGTACCCTTTTTCCCGATATATCAATAAACCAATTTTTTTACGGGTTCACACTATGGGTATCCTTTTTTCCTTTCCATAACCCTCACCTTCTCGGAGAACCACAAGGGACCAAAGGAGCCACCCTGGATTCCTGAGATTGCTACACAGTGGCATATACTGTGACTGCACCATACCCCCTGAGGGTATGAAGAATCTGGTGAGTGCAACATCATAAACAATCACGGATAATCACATTCACGGCACAGGCTACTAGAACAAGCACTGCAGCAAAGTCACCAATTTATTCTGTCACTATATTCTGGATTGTCACGATTGATCTTCACTTCATTTTATCAACTTCAATTTTTATGCTGAACATTTGATGTACATTGTCAGAGTGTATTACGGATCACGTAAACACTTTTTTCGAACTGTTTGGGACCGAGTATAATTCCAGTTGGGTTTAGTAAACACCCGGCCGAGACAACATCCCAATCCATTGTAATTCATTGTTTTTTATTGTTTTTTATTGTGTTTTTTATTTTGTTTACACTGCATCTCTTACAGCACCACATTGGTAGCATCAATTTACTTCACAGCACTTCCAATAGCTAATCCTCTGCTAGTAAACACCCGGCCGAGCCGGAATTGGAAAATTCATAATACTTATTTATTTCAACTAATTAATGTATTCCTACTAAATCCTTCACTCACTTCACGTCCATTATCACTATCACCTTCTGAAGGCTAGTGCTAAGGCCAAGTAAACACCTGGCAGAGACACCCCACTTTATTTAGTTATTTCATTTATTTATTTATTTGATTTTTACATTCTATGTGTGGTCCCACTTAGGTTCTGATTATATCAGAGAGAACCCCCTTTGTGTTTCTCATTTGTAGACCTATTATTACCAATATCTGGCTCCCAGCAGATTGGTTTCACGTAAGAGCAGCGCCACCACTACACCCCTCATTTTTTTACAGGAAAAAAAGTACTTACTTTTTTCTAGCATTCTCTTAATGCTCCTTAACTGCTCCGGCTCCCTCAGTTTGAGGTCAGACCACCTCTTTCTAAGCTGCTCCTTTGATCGTTTCACCCCAAAATTCTTCCTCAGACTTTTCACTACTTTTTTCATTATTTTGGACTTCCTTAGATTAGGGTGGGTATACGGCCCATGCTTTGCGTCATAATCCGACTTTAGCAATATGTCCACCATCTCCGCCATCTCCGCGTAAGACATATTAGATGCCTTGCATCTCCTCCTTGATCGTGACGTTTCACGGTCTGGGCTGGTCTCCTCCTCGTTTTTTGATGAATTAGCAGACACCTGCTGTGACTCCGCCATATCTGTCTGCGCGCCGAAAGAGAAGTTGATACTTTGAACGTCATGGGCGGGCGACGTGTGCAGAGCGACATGTGCGGAGTTTCACGCATGCGTGGGGTTTATGAAGCAAACACACATGTGACGATACTACGTTCAGTGTGCGGAGAGAGGAGGAAAAGTGACGGGCGTGAGAACGAAGATATGTGATTTTTATACTTTGTGAAATCGGTGGCCTATAATGCCTAGAGATTGTTGGAGGATATATATGGGGAATCAGATTTACAGGAGGTTAGACTGTGTGACTGACATTACTTTTTTTGTCTTGTTTTTTGTCTTGCAGAAACAAAATGAATGCTTTTATCAGTGACCAGGAATTCCTGGCTGAATTTATAGACCGGGTAAGGGAGCTGCCCGCTCTGTGGGAGACCAAAAACCCCATTCACAGGAAGAAAGGTGTAAGGAAAGCAGCGCTGGAGACCCTGCTCCCATTTGTGCAGACCAAGGTACCCACAGCAACCACAAAACAGGCGTATAGTAAAATTGTGAGCTTGAGAGGCACATACAGGACTGAGCGCTTTAGGGTCCTGGCTTCTCAGAGGTCAGGAGCAGCAGCAGCTGATGTATATGTCCCGAATTTGTGGTACTATAGCAGGATGTCCTTTCTGAACGACTACCTTGAGGCAAGGCCATCACTGTGCAGTCTTCCCCCCAGTCTTCCCTGCAGCCAACCTGAGCCTTCTCTGGAGCAAGAGGAGGCAGCCATCCTGGAAGAACCTGATTTGGACATCTGGAGCCAGGTATTGTATTTTCTCAAAATGTATTGTGAGAAAATTAATGCATGAAAAATAAGATATGTAAATCCCCCCAAAAATTGGGAGCAAAAAGTGATCTCAATATCAATAGACAGTAGTGGGCCCAAAATTGGGGGAGAAGAATGAAATCTGATGGGGTCATAATAATAGTCTTTTCTATTGATTTACATTCAATTCGCAACAGTCATGAGCTATAATTTGTGTGAAAATTATGAACCACAAACTAAAACTATGCCCCTTTTTCATACACAGGATGACATCAGCCAGGAGGAGGGTCTGGAAAGTGTCAGGCAGGAGGAGGCAGGGCCCACTGTGAGCCAGGAGGAGGCAGGGCCCACTGTGAGCCAGAAGGTGGCAGGGCCCAGTGGCACACAGGAGGTGGCAGGGCCCAGTTGCACACAGGAGGTGGCTGGGCCAAGTAGCAGGACCAGATCGCAGGTGCCTCCCATCCGCCTTGCTAAAAGATCCAGGAGGGACAGGAGCACAAGCGAGGCAGCAATGGCCCTTATTAGAGGGGCACATGCCACCCTCCAGGAGCCCACATCCCCTGAAGAGGCCATTGCCGGCCTAGTTGAGGCCAAGTTCAAGGTGATGAGCATGGAGCAACGCCTCCTATGTGAGCCCCTGCTCATCACCTTGCTGAACAAGGGGGTGATGGAGAGAATTTCCCCCAATACGGCCATATGTGAGGTCGCCCAGCTTTCCCAACCTCAACCTGCTCCTCCTCCTCCTCCTCCACCTTATTCTTCTCCTCCACCTCCTTCTCCTCTTCATGACACAAGTACACCTCCAGTGGCACAGCCTCCAGCCACACGCAGCCACACGCAGAAGGAAGGCTTCAGGGAAGGCTGCAGGGAAGGCTGCCAAGAAGACCAGAAAGTGATGGCCTTGCTTCATTGTGGTCTGACAGAAGGCAGCCTGTTGTAGTACCACAGACTTGGGACATGTATATCACCTGCTGCTGTTCCTGACCTCTGGGAGTCCAGCATCAGATTGTGCTCACAACTGTTGTGCTTCTCAAGCTCCCAATTTTATTGGCCACACAGGGTTGAGGTGTGCTCTGGAGTCCCATGGATGCACAAATGGCAGCAGGTTCTCCAGCGATGCCTTCTATTTATTTTGTTAGATACATGAATAAATGATTTTTATTTTTACAGTTAATACTTGACTATGTGTTTTTATAATAATTATAAATTTAGCTTTGGAGTAGGCAGATACATTTTAACAAATAAAATAAAAGGGACAGATAACACAAAAAAATCTCCTTGAAGGTCTAAAAAATAAAAACAAAATAAATAAGGGGTAAACTTGACACAACAAAAATAATAAATAAAATCATGGAGATCACTATAAAATAAAGAAGCATTTAAAATGAAGATCTGAATTCAAAATGTAAATAATATAATTATTAGGCCCCTTTCACACTGGGGCGGTTTGCAGGCGCTATTTAGCTAAAAATAGCGCCTGCAAACCGAGCCTAAACAGCGGCCCCTTTCTCTACAATGTGAAAGCCCTAAGGGCTTTCACACTGGAGCGGTGCGCTAGCAGGACGGTAAAAAAAGTCCTGCTAGCCGCATCTTTGGAGCGGTGAGAGGAGCGGTGTGTTTACCGCTCCTCCACCGCTCCTTCCCATTGAAATGCATGGGATACCGCGGTAATACCACCCGCAAACCGCGGCTGTAGCCGCGGTTTGCGGGTGGTATTAACCCTTTATTGGCCGCTAGCGGGGGTTAAAACCGCACCGCTAGCGGCCGAATAGCTCAACAATGCCGACGTTATAGCGCCGCTAAAAATAGCGGCGCTATACCGCCACCGCCCCCACCGCCCCAGTGTGAAACCAGCCTTAAGGAGATCTTGCTCGATATAATACAGCTAAATATTCATGAGATCAGCATGAAAAAGGTTTAAAATAGTTAGTCAGAACTCTGTGTGAATATCAGCAGCAAAACAAGTTCTTTAGTTTTCATTATTGTAACATTCTAAAGAAGATTTAAATGCGCAACATTTAAACGATGCAATAATTTACAGCGGGACGAATGTGCTATCTCCATTACGAAAGCTTGTTTTACCAGAAGAAGTGCTCCCGTCTCATACTTGATTCTGAGCATGCGCGCTTTTTCAAGACTCGTAAAAGCATACACACAAACGTTTTTCTCGTCGCAAAACAGGCCGACGAGAAACACGACGAGAAAATCGAGAATCCGGACGAGAAAAAAGAGAGCAGGTTCTCTATTTTTCTCGTCGAGATTCACGGCAGTTTTCTCGACAAAAAACCATACACACAAACGGTTTTCTCGACAAGAAAGCTCTCTCGGCAGTTTTCTTGTCGTTTTTGGACGAGAAACTAGGTTGTGTGTACGAGGCTTGAGTTTCAGGACTAAAATGGCATTTTAGTTTTAGTCCCATTTTAGTCTTCTGCAATAGTTTTAGTTTTAGTCGTATTTAGTCGACTAAAACTCCAATTCATTTTAGTCGAGTTTTAGTCGACTAAAAGTCCTTTTAGTCGACTAAAACTCCTTTTAGTTGTCTAAAATCTAATGGGTGTAGTTAAATTGTAATTGTAATGCATCATTTAAGCATTTCTCTACCATTTCCAAACTCATTATTATATAGTAATTGCTGCTGGAGTGAGAAATCAAATATGTTGTTTTTTAATGGTTAGGTTTGAACATGCACTACAGAGACACAGATTTAGTCGTTATATAAAAAGGCCTGGAATGGATGCCAGTGCCACTCCACTGAGCAGCAGAGGAGGCCTACAGCACTGACTGGAATTTCATCATACACACACAACAAGTGGTCGTCTATGGGCAGTAGTACTGTTCTAACTAGTAGTGAGGTCAGGGGAGGGGGAGGCCTCAGGCCTGTTGTACGTACCACCACAATTTGTGTAGCTCTGACTGCTGCAGCTGCAGTGCTGAGTGATGTCTATACTCTGTTTTCTCTGCCTCTCTGGGTGGGAGAAGAGAGGTGGGTGGAGTCGGAGTAGTCGGGAGCGGGACTCTGTCTGGAGACTCGGAGTGCTTTCTCTGTGTCCTGTCTGTGTCCTCATGCGGGCGGCCTCGCCTCACCACTGGCGTCGGACTCTTCTTACGGTGTCGCTGGGCGCGCGGATTGCGTAAGTAGGCGGAGCTCCGTAAGTTGTTAAACGTCCCTCCTTACCATTTTCGTCTCGTTGTCGTCTGATAATGAAAACGGATCAAATTTTCGTCATAGTTTTCGTCAGAGGACGAAAACGTGCTGTACTTTTCGTTCCGTTTTCGTCACTTTAAAATTGCCGCTGACGAAATCGTTGACGAAAACGTTTTTGTTGACGAAATTAACACTGATGAATTCAAGCTAGAAAAATCAATAGTATGGATGGGATAGATAGATAGAGGTAAAGCTTTTATTCTGTACAGCTGCACCCATGGTGAATAGTTTGACACATCACAAAAGAAACAAGTGAACTTAATTTAAGATGAATGGGATCCCACCTATATAGATGACATTTTCATAGGAACCAACAAGGGGGGAAATCCAATTACACCACAAAGAAGTTACCTAATAGCTCATTCAGCTCAAGAGTGTGTGGTGAGGAGGGGTGATGTCTATAGTGGACCTTGCATTCATACTTTTGTTTCCTTGTGTGTGTGTGGGCACATCAAAAAAGGAAGTAATGTAAAACTCTGACCTTTTTACAAGAGAAGCTAGCCATAGTCCCTAGGCTGAAATTATCAGTATTACTTTTAAAGAAATTAAGGTAATTAAGTCCCTCATTTACTGACTGCAGCAGGTAATATCGCATACTATTCTAGAGTGTTCCAGCACCTGGCTGTTACTTGTTTCCAGTTGACTTGGTAGGTAAGCATGGTTGAGATGCTTTGCTGCTTATCACAGATAACAGTATGTATGGCTGCATGTAGCTGTATTTGCTTTAGAGTAATTTGCAACCTATTAATTGATATAAAAACTATATGCCAGAGAACAAGCCTATTTATTCTCTAAAAAGGCAATGTGCCATATCACTAGACGCCTCCCATCATGCATTTAAAGCATGCAGAGGTTAAATTTGCAACTTAGGAAAGTAAGCATTGCAGGATGTCAATGATGTGATTAAGTCAGCTTACTTTTCTCGTTCTTATGTCTATGGCCTCTGTGCCTAGGATGGAACAGTTACAGTATGGTCTGCCATAATAAAACAGGATGTGCATATGCTGTTTGTATATGTGAATAACATGGCTAGCACAGAGTTATGTATAATTATGTGTAGCGCCCCCCCAATATTTGGGGGCGCTATGTGTAAATTTAGGGGTAGTCGGAGCCGGTAGTTGGGCTCAGACCAATCACTGATTCATTATTGCTTCTGCTCTGGGTGTGATACTGCCTGGCTGTAGTGTTCTCTGTTGCCTGTAGGTGGCACTGTCACCGCCGGCATAGGTTGAACTACAGGGGGTATCACAGCACCTTGGGTGTCCTCTCTTGGCAGCCGTGCAGTGGGCGTGGTCAACCCGCTGTGCATGCTGGGAGAGGGTACAAAAGGGGGGTGTTCCAGGGGACCTTTGGTCCTGTAAGTGTGCCTCGTGGCCCGCATGGCACGAGATGCGTGAGTGTGTTTGGGCCTCGGGCACCTTCAGCCCGAGGTTTCGATGCGGCAATATAGGCCCGGCTCTGCTGGCAAGGGTCTACACCTCAGAGAAGAATCCCAGGCTGCCCACTTGTAGGGAGCCCACCTTTAGGAAAGGAGTCCAGGGGACGATCAGTCCCAGAGGAGATTAGCGACCGTACTGCTGTCTCGGGAAGAGGCCTGGAAACTCGTATAAAGAGGGATTCATCGTCTCTATTGTCCGTGTTCCATCCCGGCTGCTAGGACCGCTCTTAAAGGGACTATCCGGGTGAGCAATACCCACTCAGGCTTGAGTGGCGACGAAAAGACAGACACTGAGCTCTAAGTGTTGCGTGCTTGAACCTTCCCCTACTTTCTCAACTCCCTACTCTCTCTTTTCAAGTTTACCTCAAATATAAAGAATAAAACCTTGCTGATTGGGTTTTACTCCTGTGTGGACATTGGCCATATTCTGAAAGATTTCTGCCCAGACAACGGAGAGAAGGGATCCACTCTAGAGAGGTAATTGTTGCAAGACCCAACAATAACACAGCTCGCTCCTCTCTATACACAGGGAGGGGATACCGGGAAAGTAGCAGGTGTGCCCCGCTATTGGCGAAGAAAAGTGGGGTCTGTGAGCTACACGTGGGGGCTCGAGTCCGGGATTTGTTGCTACCTCTTGCACGAGTGGATTATTTTCTATGTGATTGGAAAGTCAGCCATTGGAGGAGTTGGACTGTGTTACTGTACTTAAGGGGCACAAAACGGTGTTTTTTTTTCCAACTGCGTAGTTCGTGGGCGTGTCCAGAAAAAGAAAAGCCTGCAAGCTACGTGCAGGAAGAGAAAAAGGGGAGGAGTTCCCGCCACCCGCGAGCTACACGTGGGTGTATTGGCGCCAAGAGACAGAGAGAGTGGGATCAAGTGAGAGTGAGCAATGTCTGCATTCCCATGTACCTCAGCTTTGTTGGGATCCCGGATGTTCTCAATGCCTTCTACTCACAGCCCCGCTCACGGATACGGGGATCCGGCTCAGGCCTCGGGGCCGCTTCGCTTTGTACACCTGCCGAGATGCGGAGGCCCTGGGCATGCTCTGTCCCAAATGCCACGGACTGGCCGTGCAACTGCGCCCGTTTGGAAGATGTTTAGCTTGAGGAGAGTTCCTCTTCGAGGTAGACCAGCCCACCGAATCACCCGGCCCTACCGGGTGAATTGTATTGCAGGCGTTGTCACTTCGGAGGAAGACGCCTGTGCTCCTGCAGCCGAGCGCAAGCGCATCGCCTCTCCTACTGCGGATGTATCTAGGTGGGATGCCTCTGAGACTGCAGAGCTATCGGCGGACACCGCAGCGGACACTGCCTCCGCCACTACCAAAATAAATATCCCGCCGGCAAAACGGAAGGTGGGATATGTCAAGGCCTCCCGCCGCCCCGGTCGAAGCCTGCCCAAGCGTCTACCAGAACCGGACCTCGAAAGCGGGTGGATGCCCAAGAAGTCCCCGACAGGTGACGGTAAGGAGGCTGGGGAAAATGTTCCAAATCTACCCGTAATTACCTGCCTGCTGAGGAGTATGACACCTCAGACCTGGACTCATCGTCCGATGTGGGGGATGATGTAGAAATAGATGAGATCTTTCTCAAGAAGGGATGGGACAATGTAAAGACTGTTGCCCCGGCCCCCAGCCTTAGAGTGGGATCGCCCATGAGTTCGGGGAACACTACACCCCATGTGGAAGTTCCGGCCACAGAGGAGAAAGTTGTATCTGCCCCAAGTGAGAAACTTTCATCAGGGCCTGTTATGGGTTTGGTCCAGAAGTCCCCGGACTCTTATGTGTTGCCTGGAGCAGGAGACCCCGCAACCTTGCCTAGAGTGGCTCGTCTGCAGCGGATCCTCATGAAGAGAGTGGCTGATGAGTATGGCTTGGAGTTCCCCTACGTACCCAAAGAACTGTTGTTTGAAATAGAGGCCTATCGTGAAAGGTGGTACGCGGAAGCTATATTGAACTGCCTCAAAGTACCCAAGCCGTACAAGTACTTTGCCCACTCAGCTGCCATGACCGACCGTTTCAAGTGTTGCCGCCGGGACAGGAGCTATGGTTGGCATATTCACGCCGATCGTGTTGTGATTTGTTGTCCAGGGAGAGAGGATGTCACTTATTTCATAGAGACTCTGGACAAACAATGGAAGCCAATTACTCTTCTGGATCCAACGTTTTATCTTACACATTTAAAGACAGGAACTTGTTTTTGCCTGTATATCCTGTCTCTGCATGGATAAAACGTGCCCTGGATCAAGATGACTTTGCCCCTGCTGAAAAGGGGATATCTGCTCATAAAGAGGAAAATGTGGAGAGCTTGTTGTTGTTTTTTTTTCCTCTCTCCAAACAAAGGACAGTGTTCCTCTACTTGAACTTGGGGTAGTTAGTCAGTATGCCATGGTGAAAAGACGTCGTGGTCAAGAATGGGATGTTCAGTATGTTGTGTTGCAATCCCATGCGTAACTAGTACAGAATGTTGAAGCTCTGCCAACACTAGGTGGCAGTGGTCTGCAGGAAAAGGAGACTGCACTAATAGTAAAGTACTTAAGATTAGAATGTTTTTTTTTGCTAGGCTTAGCATAAAAAACTTTAGGAAGGAAACTGTTTCCTCTTGGGGAAATAGTCTGCTTCTTTTGTAGGATAGTATGTGAATAGTGATTAGGATGCCTGTTTTTTTCCCCATGCATGTTGTTTGTGATTTTTTTTTTGCAGGTAATGGAGCTGCTGTCGACACCAACGGAGAATGGGGTGGGATAGATAGTTAGTGATGGGTGGAATGTATATTTTAAATGTCAGTATTTGGAGATGTAATGTTATCTGTGTACTTGTTTTTCTCTTCTTTCTCCCTTCCCAAAGTGAAGATTGGTTCTGGCACCGGTTCAAGTCTTTGTAGTTGTTGAGTAAATCAACAGCCTTCAGGATTGAAGGGTTTTTGATTTTCCTAGCCACTGGGAACAGTGTCTCTTCTAGGAGGGGGTGTGTGCAGCGCCCTACCCCCCCCCCCCAATATTTGGGAGTGCTATGTGGAAATTTAGGGGTAGTCTGAGCCGGTAGTTGGGCTCAGACGAATCACTGATTCATTATTGCTTCTGTTCTCGGTGTGATACTGCCTGGCTGTAGTGTTCTCTGTTGCCTGTAGGTGGCACTGTCACCGCCGGCATAGGTTGAACTACAGGGGGTATCACAGCACCTGTCCTCTCTCAGCAGCCGTGCAGTGGGCGTGGTCAACCTGATGTGCATGCTGGGAGAGGGTACATAGGGAGCAGACGCCATTAGGCGGGGGCATTCCAGGGGACCTTCGGTCCTGTAAGTGTGCCTTGTGGCCTGCATGGCACGAGGTGCGCGAGTGTGTTTGGGCCTCCGCACCTTCAGCCCGAGGTTTCGATGCTGCACTGTAGGCCGGGCTCTGCTGGCAAGGGCCTACACCTCAGAGAAGAATCCCAGGCTGCCCACTTGTAGGGAGCCCACCTTTAGGAAAGGAGTCCAGGGGAGGATCAGTCCCAGAGGAGATTAGCGACGGTACTGCTGTCTCGGGAAGAGGCCTGGAAACTTGCCTAAAGAGGGATTCATCGTCTCTATTGTCCATGTTCTATCCCGGCTGCTAGGACCGCTCTTAAAGGGACTATACGGGTGAGCAATGCCCACTTAGGCTTGAGTGGCGACGAAAAGACTGAGGCCTCGTACACACGGCCGAGATTCTCGTTGAAAAAAACATGTCGTTTTTTTCGACGAGATTCTTGGACAAGAAACTTGTCCCGGCCGAGTGTACACACGCTCGTTTCAAAGAACCCGCGGTTCTTTGAAAGGAGTGTACGCGGTGACGTCATCGACTACGTCGAGCATGCGCTCGTCACATTCGATGCCGTCGCCGCCATCTTGGTATACCCTACGTATGCCTAGGAAGCTACCGCGCATGCGTCGAATTCATTTCGAACATGCGCGGGCTTCCGGGCGGACAGGTAAGTGTACACACACTCACTTTTCTCGTCGAGAAACATGCCGAGGAGAATCTCGACGAGAAAATAGAGAGCAGGTTCTCTATTTTCTCGTCGAGGTTTCTTGTCAGTTTTCTCGACGAGAAACCCGCTAGCAGCGTACACACGACCGATTTACTCGGCAAGACCTCTCTGCCAGCAAGTTTCTTGCTGGTTCTTGCCGAGAAAATCGGTCGTGTGTACGAGGCCTGACACTGAGCTCTAAGTGTTGCGTGCTTGAACCTTCCCCTACTTTCTCAACTCCCTACTCTCTCTTTTCAAGTTTACCTCAAGTATAAAGAATAAAACCTTGCTGATTGGGTTTTACTCCTGTGTGGACATTGGCCTTATTCTGAAAGATTTCTGCCCAGACAACGGAGAGAAGGGATCCACTCTAGAGAGGTAATTGCTGCAAGACCCAACAATAACACCGCTCGCTCCTCTCTATACACAGGGAGGGGATACCGGGCAAGTAGCAGATGTGCCCCGCTATTGGCAAAGAAAAGTGGGGTCTGTGTGCTACATATGTATCAGCACTTCATGTCTCTGGGAGGCTGGCTTGGAAACCCCAGAAAGAGGAAAGTAGAGAGAGAAAGCAGAGCTGTGACCACATGCACCCACGGAAGAACTGTGGCTATTCCAGGCCAGAAGTAGGGGTCATTTAGGTAAGTGTTCCTATGTTAATAGTTTAATATTGTTGCCCATAGCTTCTGTATATATGTATATACAGTATTTACCAACTGGTGACAGAAGTACTGTATATCTGTTCCCTTGTTGTTATCTCACATGCACTATACCAAATAGTTCGGTCTGTGAAACAGTGTGCGTGTGTAGTTGTCACCTTGCTGTAGTAGGTGAATCTGTTTAATGCAATAGAGTATATAGGCAGTCTAGTTAACCTTGTCCCTTCTCGTCTGGGATTCTATAGCTAGTTTGAGCTCAGGGCTCAATAGCCAGCATAAGCTAGAGCCAGGTTAGGCATCAGATGGCCACTTCTGATTGTTATGCCGCGTACACACAGTCGGAAATTCCGACAGAAAATGTCCGATGTGAGCCTTTGGTCCGAAATTCTGACCGTGTGTATGCTCCATCGGACTTTTGCTTTCGGAATTTCCGCCAACAAAAGATTGAGAGCAGGTTCTCTATTTTTCCGTTCGTCTGTATGCAATTCCGACGCGCAAAAAAACGTGCATGCTCGGAAAAAATTTGACGCATGCTCGGAGGCATTGAACTTAATTTTCTTGGCTCATCGTAGTGTTGTATGTCACTGCGTTCTTGACAGTCGAAAGTTCAGAGAACTTTTGTGTGACCGTGTGTATGCAAGCCAAGCTTGAGCGGAATTCCAGAAAATCCGACCGTGTGTACGCGGCATTAGAAGTCTGCTTGCATGACAGATTAGATGGTGCTAGGGATTAGGGATGAGCTTCGTGTTCGAGTCGAACATACGTTCGACTCGAACATCGGCTGTTCGATCGTTCGACGAAGATCGAACGATTTGGGCCGTTCGCGCCAAATTCGAGTGACGCGAACGGCCCACAATGCACTACGCCATCGCAGTGTCATCCAGGCGCTGTGATTGGCCAAGCATGCACTGTGACCCCGCATGCTTGGCCAATCACAGCGCCGGCAGCGAGGAGAGCAATGATTGGCCACAGGCAGGATGCCTGTGGCCAATTATTGCTGAGGGTGTTTAGTACACGCCCCACACTATAAAAGGCCGCCAGCACGGCGGCCTAGTGTAGTGTGTTCCGGAGCAGGGAAAGAGAAGCATAGGCAGGGACAGTGACATTTATTTTTTTCTTGCTTCACCTGGATTCCTTTAGTTTAGGGAAAGAGAAGGATAGGTAGGGAGAGTGTCAGTGTGTTTTACTGTGCGAATCCTTGTTTCTAGGGACAGGGAAGGACAGTGAGGGAATTCTCCTTGTGCTATAGTGTGCTTTAAAAAAACATTTTTTCTAGGGACAGAAAACTATAGGTAGGGAGAGTGTCAGTGTGTTTTACTGTGCGAATCCTTGTTTCTAGGGACAGGGAAGGACAGTGAGGGAATTCTCCTTGTGCTATAGTGTGCTTTAAAAAAACATTTTTTCTAGGGACAGAAAACTATAGGTAGGGAGAGTGTCAGTGTGTTTTACTGTGCGAATCCTTGTTTCTAGGGACAGGGAAGGACAGTGAGGGAATTCTCCTTGTGCTATAGTGTGCTTTAAAAAAACATTTTTTCTAGGGACAGAAAACTATAGGAAGGAAGAGTGTCAGTTTCTTTCACTGTGATAATCCTTGTTTCTAGGGACAAAGAAGGACAGTGAGGGAATTCTCCTTGTGCTATAGTGTGCTTTAAAAAAACATTTTTTCTAGGGACAGAAAACTATAGGTAGGGAGAGTGTCAGTGTCTTTTACTGTGCAAATCCTTGTTTCTAGGGACAGGGAAGGACAGTGGGGGAATTCTCCTTGTGCTATAGTGTGCTTTAAAAAAACATTTTTTCTAGGGACAGAAAACTATAGGAAGGAAGAGTGTCAGTTTCTTTCACTGTGATAATCCTTGTTTCTAGGGACAAAGAAGGACAGTGAGGGAATTCTCCTTGTGCTATAGTGTGCTTTAAAAAAACATTTTTTCTAGGGACAGAAAACTATAGGTAGGGAGAGTGTCAGTGTCTTTTACTGTGCGAATCCTTGTTTCTAGGGACAGGGAAGGACAGTGAGGGAATTCTCCTTGTGCTATAGTGTGCTTTAAAAAAACATTTTTTCTAGGGACAGAAAACTATAGGAAGGAAGAGTGTCAGTTTCTTTCACTGTGATAATCCTTGTTTCTAGGGACAAAGAAGGACAGTGAGGGAATTCTCCTTGTGCTATAGTGTGCTTTAAAAAAAAAAATTTTCTAGGGACAGAAAACTATAGGTAGGGAGAGTGTCAGTGTGTTTTACTGTGCGAATCCTTGTTTCTAGGGACAGGGAAGGACAGTGAGGGAATTCTCCTTGTGCTATAGTGTGCTTTAAAAAAACATTTTTTCTAGGGACAGAAAACTATAGGAAGGAAGAGTGTCAGTTTCTTTCACTGTGATAATCCTTGTTTCTAGGGACAAAGAAGGACAGTGAGGGAATTCTCCTTGTGCTATAGTGTGCTTTAAAAAAACATTTTTTCTAGGGACAGAAAACTATAGGTAGGGAGAGTGTCAGTGTGTTTTACTGTGCGAATCCTTGTTTCTAGGGACAGGGAAGGACAGTGAGGGAATTCTCCTTGTGCTATAGTGTGCTTTAAAAAAACATTTTTTCTAGGGACAGAAAACTATAGGTAGGAAGAGTGTCAGTTTCTTTCACTGTGATAATCCTTGTTTCTAGGGACAAAGAAGGAAAGTGAGGGAAATTCTCCTTGTGCTATAGTGTGCTTTAAAAAAACATTTTTTCTAGGGACAGAAAACTATAGGTAGGGAGAGTGTCAGTGTGTTTTACTGTGCGAATCCTTGTTTCTAGGGACAGGGAAGGACAGTGAGGGAATTCTCCTTGTGCTATAGTGTGCTTTAAAAAAACATTTTTTCTAGGGACAGAAAACTATAGGAAGGAAGAGTGTCAGTTTCTTTCACTGTGATAATCCTTGTTTCTAGGGACAAAGAAGGACAGTGAGGGAATTCTCCTTGTGCTATAGTGTGCTTTAAAAAAACATTTTTTCTAGGGACGGAAAACTATAGGTAGGGAGAGTGTCAGTGTCTTTTACTGTGCGAATCCTTGTTTCTAGGGACAGGGAAGGACAGTGAGGGAATTCTCCTTGTGCTATAGTGTGCTTTAAAAAAACATTTTTTCTAGGGACAGAAAACTATAGGAAGGAAGAGTGTCAGTTTCTTTCACTGTGATAATCCTTGTTTCTAGGGACAAAGAAGGACAGTGAGGGAATTCTCCTTGTGCTATAGTGTGCTTTAAAAAAACATTTTTTCTAGGGACAGAAAACTATAGGTAGGGAGAGTGTCAGTGTGTTTTACTGTGCGAATCCTTGTTTCTAGGGACAGGGAAGGACAGTGAGGGAATTCTCCTTGTGCTATAGTGTGCTTTAAAAAAACATTTTTTCTAGGGACAGAAAACTATAGGAAGGAAGAGTGTCAGTTTCTTTCACTGTGATAATCCTTGTTTCTAGGGACAAAGAAGGACAGTGAGGGAATTCTCCTTGTGCTATAGTGTGCTTTAAAAAAACATTTTTTCTAGGGACAGAAAACTATAGGTAGGGAGAGTGTCAGTGTGTTTTACTGTGCGAATCCTTGTTTCTAGGGACAGGGAAGGACAGTGAGGGAATTCTCCTTGTGCTATAGTGTGCTTTAAAAAAACATTTTTTCTAGGGACAGAAAACTATAGGTAGGGAGAGTGTCAGTGTGTTTTACTGTGCGAATCCTTGTTTCTAGGGACAGGGAAGGACAGTGAGGGAATTCTCCTTGTGCTATAGTGTGCTTTAAAAAAACATTTTTTCTAGGGACAGAAAACTATAGGAAGGAAGAGTGTCAGTTTCTTTCACTGTGATAATCCTTGTTTCTAGGGACAAAGAAGGACAGTGAGGGAATTCTCCTTGTGCTATAGTGTGCTTTAAAAAAATTTTTTTTCTAGGGACAGAAAACTATAGGTAGGGAGAGTGTCAGTGTCTTTTACTGTGCAAATCCTTGTTTCTAGGGACAGGGAAGGACAGTGAGGGAATTCTCCTTGTGCTATAGTGTGCTTTAAAAAAAATTTTTTCTAGGGACAGAAAACTATAGGAAGGAAGAGTGTCAGTTTCTTTCACTGTGATAATCCTTGTTTCTAGGGACAAAGAAGGACAGTGAGGGAATTCTCCTTGTGCTATAGTGTGCTTTAAAAAAACATTTTTTCTAGGGACAGAAAACTATAGGTAGGGAGAGTGTCAGTGTGTTTTACTGTGCGAATCCTTGTTTCTAGGGACAGGGAAGGACAGTGAGGGAATTCTCCTTGTGCTATAGTGTGCTTTAAAAAAACATTTTTTCTAGGGACAGAAAACTATAGGAAGGAAGAGTGTCAGTTTCTTTCACTGTGATAATCCTTGTTTCTAGGGACAAAGAAGGACAGTGAGGGAATTCTCCTTGTGCTATAGTGTGCTTTAAAAAAAAATTTTTCTAGGGACAGAAAACTATAGGTAGGGAGAGTGTCAGTGTGTTTTACTGTGCGAATCCTTGTTTCTAGGGACAGGGAAGGACAGTGAGGGAATTCTCCTTGTGCTATAGTGTGCTTTAAAAAAACATTTTTTCTAGGGACAGAAAACTATAGGTAGGGAGAGTGTCAGTGTGTTTTACTGTGCGAATCCTTGTTTCTAGGGACAGGGAAGGACAGTGAGGGAATTCTCCTTGTGCTATAGTGTGCTTTAAAAAAACATTTTTTCTAGGGACAGAAAACTATAGGTAGGGAGAGTGTCAGTGTGTTTTACTGTGCGAATCCTTGTTTCTAGGGACAGGGAAGGACAGTGAGGGAATTCTCCTTGTGCTATAGTGTGCTTTAAAAAAACATTTTTTCTAGGGACAGAAAACTATAGGAAGGAAGAGTGTCAGTTTCTTTCACTGTGATAATCCTTGTTTCTAGGGACAAAGAAGGACAGTGAGGGAATTCTCCTTGTGCTATAGTGTGCTTTAAAAAAACATTTTTTCTAGGGACAGAAAACTATAGGTAGGGAGAGTGTCAGTGTGTTTTACTGTGCGAATCCTTGTTTCTAGGGACAGGGAAGGACAGTGAGGGAATTCTCCTTGTGCTATAGTGTGCTTTAAAAAAACATTTTTTCTAGGGACAGAAAACTATAGGAAGGAAGAGTGTCAGTTTCTTTCACTGTGATAATCCTTGTTTCTAGGGACAAAGAAGGACAGTGAGGGAATTCTCCTTGTGCTATAGTGTGCTTTAAAAAAACATTTTTTCTAGGGACAGAAAACTATAGGTAGGGAGAGTGTCAGTGTGTTTTACTGTGCGAATCCTTGTTTCTAGGGACAGGGAAGGACAGTGAGGGAATTCTCCTTGTGCTATAGTGTGCTTTAAAAAAACATTTTTTCTAGGGACAGAAAACTATAGGTAGGGAGAGTGTCAGTGTGTTTTACTGTGCGAATCCTTGTTTCTAGGGACAGGGAAGGACAGTGAGGGAATTCTCCTTGTGCTATAGTGTGCTTTAAAAAAACTTTTTTTCTAGGGACAGAAAACTATAGGAAGGAAGAGTGTCAGTTTCTTTCACTGTGATAATCCTTGTTTCTAGGGACAAAGAAGGACAGTGAGGGAATTCTCCTTGTGCTATAGTGTGCTTTAAAAAAAACATTTTTTCTAGGGACAGAAAACTATAGGTAGGGAGAGTGTCAGTGTGTTTTACTGTGCGAATCCTTGTTTCTAGGGACAGGGAAGGACAGTGAGGGAATTCTCCTTGTGCTATAGTGTGCTTTAAAAAAACATTTTTTCTAGGGACAGAAAACTATAGGAAGGAAGAGTGTCAGTTTCTTTCACTGTGATAATCCTTGTTTCTAGGGACAAAGAAGGACAGTGAGGGAATTCTCCTTGTGCTATAGTGTGCTTTAAAAAAACATTTTTTCTAGGGACAGAAAACTATAGGTAGGGAGAGTGTCAGTGTGTTTTACTGTGCGAATCCTTGTTTCTAGGGACAGGGAAGGACAGTGAGGGAATTCTCCTTGTGCTATAGTGTGCTTTAAAAAAACATTTTTTCTAGGGACAGAAAACTATAGGTAGGGAGAGAGTCAGTGTGTTTTACTGTGCGAATCCTTGTTTCTAGGGACAGGGAAGGACAGTGAGGGAATTCTCCTTGTGCTATAGTGTGCTTTAAAAAAACATTTTTTCTAGGGACAGAAAACTATAGGAAGGAAGAGTGTCAGTTTCTTTCACTGTGATAATCCTTGTTTCTAGGGACAAAGAAGGACAGTGAGGGAATTCTCCTTGTGCTATAGTGTGCTTTAAAAAAACATTTTTTCTAGGGACAGAAAACTATAGGTAGGGAGAGTGTCAGTGTCTTTTACTGTGCGAATCCTTGTTTCTAGGGACAGGGAAGGACAGTGAGGGATTTCTCCTCGTGCTATAGTGTGCTAAAGCATTCCTCATCAACCATCTTTGAAATCCTTGTTTTTTTGGACAGTCAGGGAAATTGTCGTTGTGCTATTCTGTGCAAAAGCAATCATCCTCAACCATATTTAGAAATCCTTAAGTAAAGGGACAGAGAAGGACACCTGAAGGTAGCCCTTATTGCTTTTTTCCCATCTCCCTGCAGGCCATCTATTAGAATGTCTGGAAGGCAAACAAGGAGAGGCAGACAGTCAGGAGGCAATAAAAGAGGGCAAGCAGGCTCTGTGTCTGGGGGCAACAGTGCTGGTCGTGGACGCGGTGCATTGTCATCAGCACATGGCCATGGGACACGCTTGTCCTTCTTTTCGGCAGCTGGACATGTTGAGCCACATCATGCCAAAGACTTGGTAGAGTGGATGACCAAGCCCTCCTCCTCCTCCTCATCCTCTCTCACCCAGGCTCAGGGTACTGGAAAAGCAGCTGCCAAAGCGTCCTCTTCCCTGGTATCAATGTCAGACTCATCATCAGTCACTCCTTCCCTAGACCCACCATGTCCTCCTCCTGAGGAGTCCCCCGAACTGTTTGAGCACAGTGTTGGGTACATGCTCCAGGAGGATGCCCAGCGTTTCGAAGGGTCTGATGATGAAACCCAGCTAGAGGAAGGCAGTAGCGTGACAGCAGACAGAGGGGATGCTCAAGAAGGACACCAATCTGGCAGTCATGTTCCAGCAGCTGCAGCATACTGCCAGATTGGCTCCAGTGATGAGGAGGGAGGTGATGATGAGGTCACTGACTCCACGTGGGTGCCTAATAGGAGAGAGGAGGAGGAGGAGGATGAGGAGGAGGCACATCTCCAACGAGGCAGGATGCCCTTTGGTGGCCAGCGTAAGGGCAGTACACCGACGGAATCACACCGCAGAGCTCCGCCTGTGCAGGGCGCTGCCTCTGCCCGTCATTCAAAAAGTTCTTTGGTGTGGGCCTTTTTTGAGGCTAGTGCATCAGATCGCACAGCTGCTGTTTGCAACATATGTCTCAAGCGTATATCGCGTGGCCAAAACATCAGCCGCTTGGGTACCACATGCCTGACCAGACATATGTTGACCTGCCATGCAGCTCGTTGGCAAGCCTACCTCAAAGACCCACACCAAAGAACAAAGCGGACCTCTCCTTGCACCGCATCAGCTGGGATCTCCAACCCCACTATAACTTCAGTCCTCTCTGAAACATGCACTGAGAGGAATGAAGGTGTAGAATTAGGTGTGTCACAGCCAAGTACTTGCGGCCACTCTGCTAGCAGTACACCGACGTCCGATTCTAGCAGGCAAATTTCCCTGCCCCAGCTGCTGGACCGTCGAAAGAAGTTCACTCCCAGCCATCCACATGCCCAGCGGTTGAATGCTAGCTTGGCTAAATTGCTAGCGCTTCAACTGCTGCCTTTTCAGTTGGTAGACTCGGCCCCCTTCCGTGAGTTTGTGCAATGTGCGGTTCCTCAGTGGCAGGTTCCCAAACGCCACTTTTTCTCACGGAAGGCTATTCCGGCTCTCTACCGGCATGTGGAAGGCAATGTCTTGGCCTCGCTGGACAGGGCGGTCAGCAGTAAGGTGCATATTACCGCTGACTCATGGTCCAGCAGGCATGGACAGGGATGTTACCTTTCTTTCACGGCCCATTGGGTCACTCTTTTGGCAGCTGGGAAGGATGCAGGACAAGGTGCAGTAGTGTTGGAGGTTGTTCCACCGCCACGCCTCCAAAATGCTACTACTGGTTGTGACACACCTCTCTCCTCCACCCCCTCCTCTTCTTCCTCCATGGCCTCTTCCTGTGGTTTGTCCTCGGAACCAGCGGTGCTCCGTAGGCGTTCAAGGGGCTACGCAAGTACGCAGGCAAAAAGATGCCATGCCGTGCTTGCGCTGGTGTGTTTGGGGGACAGAAGCCACACTGGGGCAGAGGTCCTGTCTGCTCTGCAGGGCCAGGCCGAGAGGTGGTTGACGCCACGCCAGCTTAAGCCAGGAATGGTGGTTTGCGACAATGGCACCAAACTCCTCTCCGCCCTCCGACAGGGACAACTGACCCATGTGCCCTGTGTGGCTCACGTCCTTAACCTGGTGGTGCAGCGGTTCTTGGGCAGGTACCCGGGCTTACAGGATGTCCTGAGGCAGGCCAGGAAAGTCTGTGTGCATTTCCGCAGATCTTATAATGCCAGTGCTCGCCTGGCTGAGCTGCAAAAGGAGTTGAACCTGCCCAAGAACCGCCTTATATGTGACATGCCCACCAGGTGGAACTCAACGTTGGCCATGCTGCAGCGGCTGCACACGCAGCAGAGGGCCATCAATGAGTACCTGTGCGACTACGGCACCAGGACAGGGTCAGGGGAGCTTGGTTTTTTTTCTCCACGCCAGTGGGGCATGATCAGGGATGCATGCACTGTCCTGGCACCATTTGAGGAGGCCACGAGGATGGTGAGCAGTGACAGTGCATGCATCAGTGACACTGTACCTCTTGTCCACCTGTTGGAGCACACGCTGCGTGGAATAATGGACAGGGCACTTGAGGCAGAACAGAGGCAGGAAGAGGAGGACTTCCTTGCCTCTCAAGGCCCCCTTTACCCAGACAGTGTTCCTTCTGTCCCACCCATCGCACAGGAAGAGGAGGAGGAGGAGGAGGATTGTGTCAGCATGGAGGTGGAGACTGGCACTCAGCATCATCAGCAGCAGTCTTTTAGGGATGATTTACAGTCCCAAGAAACCAGTGGACTTGTACGTGGCTGGGAGGAGGTGGCTGCGGATCATGTCATCCTTAGTGACCCAGAGGACTCCGGAGCGAATGCCTCAGCAAACCTACGCTGCAAACCTGATCCTGCAAAGTCTGCGGAAGGATCCTCGTATTCTTCGGATCAAGGAGAGGGACCATTACTGGCTGGCCACTCTCCTTGATCCACGGTACAAGGGTAAGGTTGCGGACCTTATGTTACCGTCGCAGAGGGAGCAGAGGATGAGACAACTCCGGGAGGCCTTGCAGAAAGGTCTGTGCAACGCGTTCCCAGAGACTGGGAGGTTACAAACTCCTGGTCCTGGACAACGAGTTGCTGAGGCTTCGGCCAGTCAAAGAAGGAGCGGTGGGGAAGGTGGCCGTCTGACCGATGCGTTCAGACAATTCTTTAGTCCGCAGCCCCAAAGTATGATCGGTTCCAGCAACCATCGCCAGCGTCTGATAAACATGGTGCAGGAATATCTAGGGGCAAGGTCAGACTTGGACACCTTCCCCACCGAAAATCCTCTGGCTTACTGGGTCTTGAGGATGGATCACTGGCCAGAGCTTGCACAGTATGCAATTGAGCTACTGGCCTGTCCTGCATCCAGCGTTCTTTCGGAACGCACATTCAGTGCTGCTGGAGGATTTGTCACAGATCACAGGGTGCGCCTGTCCACCGACTCGGTTGATCGACTGACTTTCATCAAGATGAACCAGTCTTGGATCACCACCAGCTACCACACACCTGATGCTGATATAACAGACTAATTGATTTTAACATGTCACATCCCTTCAAGACTGATGCTGATGCTGAGTGCCTGTGCTGTTATGTTGACTGGCTATCCTCCTCCTCCGAGTCCTCAATGATACGATTGATGATGATAGCTTGGAAGATCATTTTTGTTTATGGGTGCCGCCACCAGTGGCTAAGGCCCAATTTTTCAGCCCCTGTTTTACAGGGGCGTGTAATTACAGTTTTTTTAGCAATAATTTGCCATAGGGCTCATTGCTGTGCTCCAAGTACAGTATCTGTGAGGGGTTGGAGTGTTGTGGCACCAGTGCCTAAGGCCCAATTTTTCAGCCCCTGTTTAACAGGGGCGTGTCATTACAATTTTTGAAGCAATACTTTGCAACAGGGCTCATTGCTGTGCTCCAAGTACAGTATCTGTGAGGGGTTGTAGTGTTGTGCCACCAGTGCCTAAGGCCCAATTTTTCAGCCCCTGTTCAACAGGGGCATGCAATTACAATTCTTGATCTAATAATTCACAGCAGGGCCCATTCCTGCACCCACCAAGAGTAACTCTGAGGGCTTACAGTGTTGTGGCAACACCACCACCACCACCACCACGAAAGGCCCAATTTTTCAGCCCCTGTTCAAAAGGGGCATGTAATTACAATTCTTGATCTAATAATTCACAGCAGGGCCCATTCCTGCACCCACCAAGAGTAACTCTGAGGGCTTACAGTGTTGTGGCAACACCACCACCACCACCACCACGAAAGGCCCAATTTTTCAGCCCCTGTTCAACAGGGGCATGCAATTACAATTCTTGATCTAATAATTCACAGCAGGGCCCATTCCTGCACCCACCAAGAGTAACTCTGAGGGCTTACAGTGTTGTGGCAACACCACCACCACCACCACCACCACCACGAAAGGCCCAATTTTTCAGCCCCTGTTCAACAGGGGCATGCAATTACAATTCTTGATCTAATAATTCACAGCAGGGCCCATTGCTGCACCCACCAAGAGTAACTCTGAGGGCTTACAGTGTTGTGGCAACACCACCACCACCACGAAAGGCCCAATTTTTCAGCCCCTGTTCAACAGGAGCATGCAATTACAATTCTTGATCTAATAATTCACAGCAGGGCCCATTCCTGCACCCACCAAGAGTAACTCTGAGGGCTTACAGTGTTGTGGCAACACCACCACCACCACCACCACGAAAGGCCCAATTTTTCAGCCCCTGTTCAACAGGGGCATGCAATTACAATTCTTGATCTAATAATTCACAGCAGGGCCCATTGCTGCACCCACCAAGAGTAACTGTCAGGGCTTACAGTGTTGTGGCACCAGCACCACCATCAAAGGCCCAATTTTTACTACCACTGTTCAACAATTATATGTAATTAAAATTCCTGATATAATAGTTGACAGCAGGGCGTTCCAGCACCAACCAAGAGTAACTGTGAGTGCTTACAGTGTTGTGCCAACACCAACAACTAAGGGGCCTATTTCTGCAGAGTATATACGGCAGGTCCCTACTTTCAAACATCCAACTTACAAACGACTCCTACTTGCAAACGCAAGAAGACAACAGGAAGTGAGAGGAAATCTACCACTAGGAAGGAAAATTCTCTCCTGTAAGAATAAATATGGGAGAAAGGTGTCTCCTCTGTACTGATGCTTTATCAGCAATCCTTGTTTCAAGAAAAACACCACATTTCAAAAACAGTTGTCATTGGGACGGAAAGTGAGGTGAAATGTTCTGAACAGGGGCACAGACAGCAAAACAAATGTTACAGGGGTGATAACCCTTACCTATGTTTTCCAAAAAGTTTAAAAATAGATTTTTGGGCTGGAGCTACACTTCAACAATGTACCTGTTCAAAATTACAAACAGATTCTACATAAGAACAAACCTACAGTCCCTGTCTTGTATGCACCGCCTGTATACGGCTGTTCAGAGTATATAGGGCCTTTTTTATTTTATGTGCGGGGTTCCCCTTAATATCCATACAAGACCCAAAGGGGCTGGTAATGGGCTGGGGTGGGGGGGGGGGGGGGTCATGGGGTAGCTATGCCATTTTTCTTAAAGATTTTCATCCATATTACCGGGACCAGACATTACATTAAAGCCGCAAGCAGTTTTAAATCGCTCTTTTTTCCTTTAGAAGTGTCATTTTGTGCAGGGACAGTTCTAAACACGGGAAACACGTGGCACTTCACAGGCATACTTTAGACACCCCCCAGGTACGATATTTAAAGGAATATTTGACTTTTTTTTTTCACTTTATGCATCATTAAAATGACTGCTCCCGAAAAACGACCGTTTTTAAAACTTCTTTTTGCATTGATACATGTCCCCTGGTGCACAACCCGGGTTCCCAAACCCTTTTTAGGACAATAACATGCATAATAGTTGTTATAATTAGCACTTTAGAATTCGAACGTTCGCATCCATTGTATTTAATAGGGTTCTAATGTTCGTACGAACTTTCGGTCCGTTCGCGGGTTCTGGTGCGAACCGAACCCGGGGGTGTTCGGCTCATCACTACTAGGGATTAAGCGCAGAGTAGATAGGCTGACAGTTCTATTGTCACATCACGGTTTCTGCTCATGAGAATCTGCATTCCAGGTTGGTTGGACAAAGTTTGGAGGATCTCCCCATCATTGCTGATCTTGTCTTCAGGTCTCCAACACCAAGACAAACGCCTCATCGTGATCATCCTCAGGGGTCCCTGGAACTGGACTTTGGTGCAATATTCATATGGACGTATCTCTGTTAATAACTATAAATACCTGGGTATATGTGCACAATTTCACCAGGACAAGTGTTGGGCTCTTTACTGATAATGTAAAAAATTATACGTGCACACAATGCATGTATGGTGGGAACGCTAACCACAGTGCTATAATGAAAAAAACACCTGTGAGCAATATATAATAAATTAATAAATTATAACTACTTATATATAAATACACCAGCCTATATGTGCAACCAAAATTTGCTAACTTTAGCCCTCGTAGAAAAAAATCAACTATAGTGATGTGCACCTTGATAGAAAATACCAATACCACACCCCCTGGGTGTGTGTCAAATATTAACAACAATGAAAGTTCTTAACAAATGTCCAATTAAAATAGTGAACTGTGATGTTCCAAAAGTTCATATGTTCAATGAAGTGGTGAAATCTTAGAAAAACATCTGCTGTGTTAAAACTTGATCCAAACGTAAATAACTTGTAGTGATAGCCTTCACCAACTTGGTATATAACACCCGATAGTGCTCAAATTAATGTAGCAGCTTACCAGAAAACGTTGACTCATTTAATTAAAAAGGAGTCAAAAGCGCTTGTTGCAAGTACCACTTGCTTGAATGAATAGAGATGTCAATATCTGAACTGGGAATTCCTGCCTCCTGGAGGCTCAGACGTTGATATGCGGAACATAAAGGAAAAAAACGGCAATAGTGTAATCCCGTTTATTGAAACAATAAATACCGTATTTATCGGCGTATAACACGCACAGGCGTATAACACGCACCCTAACTTTAAGAGGGAAGTTTTTAGGAAAAAACACTTTCCACAGCTTTCTGCGTATAACAGGCAGGCACAGTTTACCCTCTATTTTCAGGGTAAAAATGTGAGTGTTATACGCCAATAAATACAGTATATAAAAGTAACAGCCAAATGCCCCCATACTTGAGTGGTGCCACAGGCCCGGCACAGCTGTTTCGTTTTGCACGTCATCAGGTTTCCTGCACGTCATCAGTTCGTTCAAGGTACAAGGGTCCAGTACCTGTAGCATGGTAGGTCTAAATTAGCACACAGGCAGATATAAACAAGCTGCTGGCGTCGCATTTGCCGATACAATTATAGTTCCAGCTGAAGCATTGTGCTAGCAAAGATCTGCTACAGATGCTGATATGGAATGCTGTGTAGCACAAACAGAGTCCCAGAAAATGACTGTTGCAGCTTCCGGGCTCAGCGAACAAACCCATAAACTACTATGCAGAGCGCTGAGAATCCTGGGAGTAGTAGTGAAGCCATTAAATGGGGAAAATAGACTCCTTACACTACAAATCTCAATATGTGCTGTGGAGTAAAGAAATGATTTTTATTAAACTGCACAGGAAAGTTTATCCTCTTGGCACCAAGGGAGTTGGAGACAAAGCACCTCTGTCTGGATATTTGCCTGCCAGCCTGAGATTGGGAGTGAGGACACACAGGGAAGCGCAGCACCATTAACATCACAGCACCTGCACTGCTGCCGCAGGGAGACTGGAGCGTCCTATCACCCTTTGCTTCCCACCGCTGATCATTAGTGGCTTTCGGTGAAAAACCAAGGGGGCACCCCCTTACACAGCGAAAAGGTCACCACAGCATCCCGGGGGCTGGTGAGATGGCTATTTGCCCACTGCTGATACTACTTTCATGGACTGAGCCACTGAGGACACCAATCAATCGTTTCAAATCTGTACCACAATCATACTGCACTCTATACTGTACTTATTCCAAACCTAGATTGCACCTATACCAACCTTACACTGCATTATACTGCATTATACTGAACCATATCTACCCTGCACCCGTGCCGAGACCATACCCATACTGTACCTATACTGCATGCAGTTTAACTGGGACTGTTGTTTAGTGCACTGATGCTCTTTAACCACTTAAGGACCGAAAGGATTTGCCCCCTTAATGACCAGGCCATTTTTTGCGATACGGCACTGCGTCGCTTTAACTGACAATTGCGTGGTCATGCGATGCTGTACACAAACAAAATTGATGTTCTTTTTTTCCCACAAATAGAGTTTTCTTTTGGTGGTATTTGATCACCTCTGCGGTTTTTATATTTTGCATTATAAACAAAAAAAGAGCGACCATTTTGAAAACAAAACAACATTATTTTATAGTTTTTGCTAACAAATATCCCCCCCAAAAATGTAAAAAAATAAATTTCTTCATCAGTTTAGGCCAATATATATTCTTCTACATATTTTTGGTAAAAAAAATCGCAATAAGCGTATATTGATTGGTTTGTGCAAAAGTTATAGTGTCTAAAAAATAGGAAATAAATTTATAGCATTTTTATGGTATTTTTATTATTATTCTTTTTTTTACTCGTGTAGCCCACAAACCTTTTTCTCGCTGGCTCACTTGTGAGTCAAGGCACACCGTGCTATATGCCCATACCCTCCTGTCTGAAGAGGTTAAGCGGTGTTCACAAATTTTGGGTCTTTCAGCGAGTTACCCTCTTCCACTGGTTCTCTTCCCCAGAGTATGGGGTCAAGTCTCTATTTCTTCCCCCAAAGAAAACAATGTCCAGAAGTACTTTAACTCCAACAGAGAGTTTATTTTCTATTTGCTGCGTAGTAGATAGAGACAGACGGATGAAAGAAGGAATAGTGTGAAGAATAGATCCAGGCACAACCAGTAATCTCGTCGCCACTCAATCCCGAGTGGGTTTAGCTCACCCGGATAGTCCTCCCTCACAGTCCTAGCAGCCGGTGTGGAGCTCAAACAGTTCTGCCACCCTATCCCCTCCAGGGACGGGTATTAGAAATCCTCTAACCTCTGTAGACTTTAAGAACAGGACAATGCCAATGGGCACTCTACAGGTTAGCTTCCCTGAATAACGAATCCTTCCCTCTGACAGGTCACAGGCCTCTCCCGAGACAGCAATCTTCCATTACTCATCTCCTCAATGGGACCGATCCACCCCTGGCTTCCTCTCGGTCAGAGCGGATACCCTCCCCCGGGCACCCTGGGACTCTTCTTTCGGGGGTAGTCCCTAGCCAAAGGTGCTAGGCCCACTAGTAGAGTTACAGGCTAAAGGTGCCTAGGCCTAATCACACCCACACGTACCCCTGGCCATGAGGGCCACCGAAGGTGGGGTATGTGTCTCACTCCTACTCCCCCTCCTCCTCCCCTTAAGTTCCCTCTCCCGGCATGCACAGCAGGTTGACCATGCCCACTGTACCGCTGCCGAGAGAGGACACCCCAAGGCATAGCAATGCCACCCCTGGCTCAACCCTGACCTGATATGACAGCGCCATAGGGAACCATACACCAGGCAGCCTCACATAGGCAGAAGCAAATACCTAGCAATCTGAATGGTCTGAGCCTGGCTAATAGCTCAGACCAACCCCTAAATTTAGGCACATAACACCCGTAAAAGCAAAGGGGCGCTACACTAGTAATGGCGGCGATCTGAGATTTTTAGTAGGACTGCGACATTGCGGCAGACAGATCGGACACTTTTGACACATTTTTGGGACAATTAACATTTATACAACGATCATTGTTATAAAAATGCACTGATTACTGTGTAAATGTCACTGGTAGGGAAGGGGTTAACACTAGGAGGCGAACAAAGGGTTAAATGTGTTCCCTCGTGTGTGTGTTTCTAACTGTGGGGGGGATGTGACTGACTAGAGGAGGAGACATATCGCTGTTCCTGATTAGTAGGAACAGACGATCTGTCTCTCCTCTCCTGTCAGTTTACACACACACATATGCCCGTGCTGGCTCTCGTGCCCGCGATCGCACGTGGCCGGCGGCTAGTTGCTGATTCTGCTAAGGAAATTTTTGTATTGTTCCATTACATAAATCTGTTAATTTTTAAGCCTTACACTTCAGACTTATTTAGTCACCAATACACGCAGTGAAGGTAGACCTCCTATTTTGAGTATAGCAACACCCTCCAGCCTCTCGCCACTGCTCTCTGGTTACGCTGTTGTGCTTACATCTCCAGCATTATCATTTGGTCATGCTCCACCAGAGATGTACAGTGCTCAGCATAAATGAGTACACCCCAACAGATTTGTCAAAAAACCTTTACTTTCCTTTCAGAATCTATATGTTCTATGGGGCACTATACTACAAAATACGGGCCGTTGATTGCAACCAATATTGTTAATTTGCACACACAAAAAGGGAAAATTTTATACTTACCTGACGGTAATTTTCCTTTCCTGATGCAAGCATGACAGCATATACGTATGGGAGGGCTCCGCCTCCCTGCCCAATTCAGGACCGGTTATATTATAAAAGTAGGTCTTCTCCCTTCCTGCAGTATTCTCGTAACTTAGTATCACTGCGAAGGCCTTTATTATATTTTCGTGATATTTTTATTTTATTTATTTATTTTTTGGGAGGGGACCTATATGCTGTCATGCTTGCATCAGGAAAGGAAAATTACCGTCAGGTAAGTATAACATTTTCCCTTTTCCTGACACAGCATGACAGCATATACGTATGGGATGTACCAAATCACCAGACAACAAGGGTGGGTACTGCTCAAGTGTTTAAGAGGATTAGCTCTATCCCCACTAACGACTGAGATGTATTGTAGTTAAGACTGCTGGGTCCACAAGAATGGACCCCCAAACGTGTTGAATGTAGACCAGGTCGTAGTTTACAAATTAACTCTGGAGGAACTATTTTGGAGTTCCGTCAATGCATGCGCAATCAGACTGGAAGAGCGGTCTCTGCCCTCATCTGATGGGTTTGTCCTAGTCATCTAAGCTTTGACTAACTTGATCCGCACCACTGCGATTGTCTTCGTTAGACAGTGATTGTCTTTTTCCGATGCCGTTAGGCCTGATGAGTCTATCGTTTTTCTCCTAGAAGAAGGGCCAATTCTATGTCTCTTTTAAACCTTGACTATTTTCAATGTTCGTGGTACTTCAAACACTTTAGTTTGGATATGCCAGAAGGCTGATGTTCTATCCCAGATTGCAAAGATACCAACCTTTGTATAGTGTTGAGGAAGAGACTAGAGCCATTTTGCCTGATAGTTTCAGCAACAAGGTAGTTTATAGCTTGACACTTGGATGTCTGAGATCTTTCTAGACCTATTCGCCAAAAGGAATACTTATTCCATGTTACTGGCCATATTTAGGATGTCCTATCCCTCTAAATGGAGAGTGAGATAATGTGTCTCACACTATTTGGAAGACTAAATGGGGAAAAGAATAACTTGCCCAGGTCTTTCGGAATTGGTTGCTAAGATATGCAACCATTACTGGATCCCACCGTTACTGGATCCCACCGGTACTGGATCCCATAGAGTGAGGACATGACTGAGTTTCATGTATCCTTTAATGCCGTATCTAGGCTTACTTGTATACAATGCAATCCTTACAGTAAGGAGTAGAGAATTCCATCCTTTAAATTCTGTAGGTTTTTCTCGTATCTAATGTACTTGAAGTTTGGAGTAGGCGCACTGACCTCCATAGGATTTCAAACACTAAACGGTGAGACCTCTACTTCTTGGTCTCCAGCCTCTAGATATAACTTGTATGAAATTTGGAAGATACCGTTGGCTACGCTGTATGAGGTGTTGGATCTCAGGAAGGAGAATAGGAGGAGGTTCTCGGATCTGAGACTGTACCCGCGGATATTATGGCCTGCAAGCCACAGGGCAATTATTGTTATCACCACCGAATGACTGCAAATCCGGATAAGGATCCTGGAGAGTATTAGGTTTGTTGAATGTACATATTGGCTAATTTGCCGACCCAGTTGGCTGTCATTAGTTTCTCTGCTTCCACCTCTGGGAAGCCACCCAGGTTACAGTCAGACCAATATCTTGATAGCCTTATTTGTTGGCGATCTCTTGACCAGCTTTTTGTTTTGGAGACCGTCCCTTGTCATCCGACGGCTTTTGTATCTTACGCCATCTGGCCGTAAGTTCTAGAAAACCCTACTTAACGTGCTGGGAGATACATCTGACAGAAGTTGACTAGTTTTGCATTCCTTCTTGACAGCGAAGATAGGACTTCCCCATTTTGCTGAGTCTTTTCAGCATAGTTGAGGCTCTTTTGTTGCGTTTCGGAAAGACTCCAGTCTGCGACCGCTATAACTCTGACTTTTGGACACCTTGTTCTCCATTGGCATGAATACCCGACGAGTAACCACTTTGGATGATTGGTATGCCTAATAGCTGATACGCTGAAAGATTAGTTTGTTTAGCTACCTCCCCAAGAGGGGACTTTTCTCCTCTGTGGAGTTACTGTTTCTAGTGCAGGAAGTAAGTCTTTCCTTACTACAAAACCAGTTAATACAGTTGTCAACCTTCCATTGGGCACCTCGGACCTCATGGATTACTACCGGCTACTTTATTGCTCTTGCGACCGTGGGATGCAACTTGATTTGTTCAAGTGAGATACTTATACTGTTGCTCCCTCTGAGTGTAACTTTATTGTATTTTTTTCAGAGATTCAGAATTGCTTCCCGGTAGGTCATTGTTGTGATGAGACTAGTTGGTTTCTCGATGATGGTCTCTCGATGATGGTTCCTCCCAACTCGATCAGAGTCTGTACTGGGACTCTTTTCCCAGAATCTGGAAGTCATTGCGCCAGTCTGTTGTCCAGACAAGGCTCACCAGAAGTCCTTGGTCCCGCAAGTCGGCCCTTACTGGACCCAATATCCCAGGAAATGTCCGGAGTTTGTGGAAAGGTCACAGTCTGCTAGATGAACTCGTAGTGAACTCTAATTGCCAAGCGAAGGTACTTGCTGCAACATGGGTATTTTGAAGTGTGTATACAGTATACACACACACACACCCACACTTGTGGATGACCACAACATACAGGATATATAAGGTAATATCGACATATAATCACACATAGGTTGGACTTGATGGACCTGTGTCCATCCTCAACCTCACCCCCTATGCAACCATGCAAATATACAACTTGCTAGGTCTAAAGACCATCGACAGTCTTAGCCTAGGTTTCCACTATTGCGACCTAAAATCGTGCGATTTACTGCGATTTCTATGTGTCTTGAATCAATGCCTGTGTATTCTTGATGTCTATGGCCCCAAGTTAGATCACAGTGGGATTAAAAGTAGTGTAGGGACTACTTTACCATTGCAGCGACTTGGGGGGGTCGCACCGCTATGAACGATACTCCTTGGAAATCATGGGGTATGATTTGTGGAGGTCAAGCCTTACTGACGGCTGGAGAGATTAATTGCAACGATGGCCTGTGCAATTTTTTGGATCCTTAACCTTCCGCCTGTTATTCAAGTCTTACTTTTGACTAACGACCATGTAATCACAACCCTTGTGCTCTGATGCATCATGAAGGGAATGCAATGAATTGGTAGAGAAATGAAAAAATTCCATTGGCTTCCTAAGCTCAAATTTACATATAACTGTCAGCTGACCCTATTGGGCAGCTTGGGTTTAGGCAAATAAAGATAATTCTTGATTCTTTATTCTCCGCTATAGTTCTCCCAGGTCTAAACTGTCATTCACTCTGTTACTTTGCCTTTTGGCCATCCTCTGGTCAATGGTGATTAACATAAGGAATTAATCCTCCTAAATATCACCAGATCCGACTTGAACAGTCACCACTCTGACTTAAAGCGGCATGTGTTTACTTGTGGGATAGGACATAAGGATTCACTGACCACAATGATTACTGGAGAAACTGCATATAGTTTTGTATTCGCAGTGTCTGAACTGCATCATTGGCTACTCCATTTTCAATCTAGGATCCGCCATCATAGAGAGTTTATCACTGAGCAGAGCTCTGCTTTCATTTTGTCTGGGGTCCTGACAGTCTGGCTACCGAAGTGAGCACAATCGCAGGACACAAAACACTACTTAACAGTAGTATGAACCTTCTTCATCTCTGGATCTATTTGCTGTCCCAGGGTCTCTGCAAATGATATTGCCTCTTCTGTTGCAAGAATGGCACCCTTGGTTAATCTGATGCAGCCTGTTTGGCCGGCTGCTTTTGAGGCAGAGGTACCCTTTAAATGCCTTTGTTTGAATAGCTTAGTCCCTGAGCTCCACACAGTCAGTTTGGACGGGGTTAAAGTATCCACCTTTTGCTTCTGATATGCCATCTTGTCATAGCAATTTCCCAGAAGCAAGCTCTGAGGTAGAGGTTGCCTTTAAACAAACACAATTGTTTGATTAGGCTTGGTATGGAGCCATTAGTGACTGTAGGCCTTTTCAGTCTCTGCCCCTTTGTCACTGTCTTTGGCCTGCAACCTTGTTTTGCAACACACCAGTTACCACCAGACCACTATGATTACTGTAGAGACTTCTTGATCTGCCTCCCCTGGCAGTTAACTAAATAGTGGTTCTTTCAGGGCTGAAGAGGATCTGTCCCCTGTTGCAGAAGTAGGTTGACTGGTGTTGGTGTTTAGGGCTGGAGAGATTTACACTCATTATGCCCATAATGTGCACTCTTTTAGGATATACCATATACCTACCTGCGCTCACCTTAGTTAAAGTTGCTGGTCTCTAGGAAGGCTGATTGCTACTGGTTCACAGATGAGCTGAAGCCTGGAGCCATGCCTGGGGTATTTGCCATAAGTAGTAACCACTACAAACCACATATCTTTCTGTGGGGTACCCCAAATATTACAAGCAATTACCTATTGCTAACAGGTAAGCACTAAGGAATGTGACTTAACAGATCCTGACATTTATTTTAGAACCAAGGTCAGCATGTAAATGCATAGAAATAAACACATCACAGTCATTCACACTGTAGAGTTAATGTAATCATAGACAAGCAGCGCAAGTTAATAGTCATCTGACAATTAGCACTTGCAGGTTAAACCTACCTTAGACACATGTACCACCAAGGATCATACCACAACCAAGAATCAATACACAGTGAGCCCAGCCTGCAGGGCCAGGCCCTGCATTAAAAGGAAAGGGCTCAATATCACCTGTTATCAGTTCAAGCATTAGCAAAACTGCAGACACAGACTCCAATCTGTGACACATTAGTAAACAAAGTGGCACTATGGATAGCCAGTTAGATTCACATGTGTGATATATGCTTTTCAGAAATGCAAACCAACAGCATACCTGCAGAAAATAAGTCAAGACTGTAGGGCCAGGCTTGTTCAGTTAGTAGGAAGGCTTCAGCACAGCACAGCACACCTGCTATCATCATTAGCAGTATTGCAGACACAACCACAACCCTTCAGAAATGCAAGCTTAACCACATACTTGCAGCAGTAACTGAATGGAATTGTGCACCATGTGGTGCCTTACCACCTGCATGCTTCATGTCCAAACAGAAAGTCCAATGAATGTCCATCCATGGCATCATGATAAAGGAGCACTCCCTAGAGACCAGATGCCCTCACCCCCATATCTTCCTGGATCTTGAGAGGGGGGTGGGGTCTCCCCCATATAGGCGTTCATGTCTGCCTTTACAGCGGGGAGCTTCGTCACAGGAGAGGCTTGAACCTGTGCGGCTTGGCCAGAAGCGTCCGGCAAGGTGAGGGAAAAATAAAAATTCTGCTTTTTAGCAGTAGCATACCCGGCTGTAGCAGTGAGGAAAAAAAAGAGAATACTGCAGGAAGGGAGGAGACCTACTTTTATAATATAACCGGTCCTGAATTGGGCAGGGAGGCGGAGCCTTCCCATACGTATATGCTGTCATGCTGTGTCAGGAAAAAGTATTTTTCCTAACAAATTCATTCAAGACTATGTTGCAAAAATTAATACACCCCAATAAAAGTCTTATGCCCTGTACACACGATCAGTTTTACCGATGAAAACAGTCCGATGGACTTTTTTCTTCGGACAAACCGATTGTGTATGGGCCCCATCGTTCTTTTTTCCATCGGTGAGAAAAAATTGAACATGTTTTAAATTTATCTGATGGAAAAAAAAAAACGATAGCAAATTCCGATTGTCTGTGTGGAACTCCATCGGAGAAAAAACCCACACATGCTCAGAATCAAGTCGACGCATGCTCAGAAGCATTGAACTTAATTTTTCTCGGCATGTCGGAGTGTTTTACGTCACAACGTTTGGGACGGTCGGATTTTTGACTGATGGTGTGTAGGCAAGACTGATGGAAGTCAGCTTCATCGGAATTCCGATGGAAAAATCCATTGGTTTTGAATCCATAGGAAATCCGATCGTGTGTACAGGGCTTCAGGAGCAAAGCTAAATTTTAAACAACATAATCCTAACTAACAAGAAAACTACAGGTGAGTCTAAATATTTGTTAAACAGGTGTCCAGCAGACAGTTGATTATAAAAGAGCGTTACTTAACAAAGAAAACCACTTCCCATTTCATGTTGTCAGCAATGGCACCACATGGAAGAGAAATGTCACAAGGCATGAGAAAGAAAATAATTTCTATACACAAGAAAAATGAAGGCTACAAGAAGATCAGCAAAGCTGTGCTTATCAATCAGAATACTGTAGCAAAAGTGATACAGAAATTTAACAAAACTGGAACTGCAGCCATCTTACAGAGATGTCCAGGCCGTCCACGGAAGTTAACGCCTCGACAGGAAAATCTTCTGATGAGAAGGGTTGAAAAAAATCGCCATGCAAGTTCACTGCAGTTTGCTAAAGATGTAGAAAGCCAAACTGGGGTGATTGTTTCCCGTGACACATTTCGGCGTACACTGCAGTGGAATGACATGCATGGGTGTTGTCCACGAATGAAGCCTCTCCTAAAGCCCATGCACAAAAAAGCCCACCTAGAATTTGCCAGTGCCCATGCTGGAAAAGAAGAAGACTACTGGGACTGTGTGCTCTGGAGTAATGAGACCAAGATAAATGTTTTTGGAACTGACGGCTTCAAAACTGTATGGCGTTGCAAAGGCATACAAAGAAAAATGCATGGTGCCTAAAGTGAAACATGGTGGTGGCAGTGTCCTTCTGTGGGGCTGCATATGTGCTGCTGGTGTCGGGGAGCTGCATTTCATTGATGGTATAATAAATTCACAGATGTACTACTCTATGTTAAAAGAGAATATTCTACCATCAAGTGACCTTGGTCCTTGTGCACTTTTCCAACATGACAATGATCCAGAACACACATTTAAGGCCACTGTTGCATACCTGAAGAAGAACAGTGTGAAAGTGAGTCAGTGGCCAAGTATGTCTTCTCATCTGAACCCAATTAAACACCTATGGGTAATTCTGAAGAGACAAGTTGAGCATCATTCTCCATCCAGCATCCAGGCTCTAAAAGAGGTCGTTCTTGAAGAATGGAAAAAGATAGATGTTGCAATATGTCTCCAACTTGTTCTTTCCATGCCTAGAAGTCTTGGTGCTGTCCTTACAAATCATGGAGGTCATACAAAATACTATATGTGGTAGTTTTTGTTGTGGGATGTATTCAACTAATTTGAGTAAAACTGAAGATTTTGTAATCTAAGTTATATTATTTACCTTTCTTTCATGTAATGGAGCTAAACAAATGTTCTATAACACTCAGTTTTGTCAAAATGTTGGAAATTGTTCTTGTGTTCATTGAGATATTGATTACAATCTTACTTTTCAAAAGGAGTGTACTCATTTATGCTGCGCACTGTACACGCAGAACATTTTGTGGCACATGTAAAATTGTAAAGCGTACTGGTGGCCAATGCGAAGCTGGTTATTTGTAGACTTGTTAAAAATCTGACAAAATATCTATAGAATTTGAGTAGATTTTGTACAAAAGACAAAGCTGCAGTGATGTGGAGAGTTGCACAAAGGGTACATATAATTTTTATGACACACAATAAGGCACTTAGAGGCTACATCACTGCAATAAAAAAACAAAAAGGCATTAGAAGAGTATGAAAATTGGCTAAAACCAGCAGTACTACCATAAAATACAACAAGTACCGTATTTATAACACACACCCCAAGTTTAGGAGGGAATTTTAAGGAAAAAAACTTTTCGAAGGGAAGTTTAAGGAAAAAAACTTACATTTAAATGTCCATCATTGCGGCCTTGCCCAGTGTCCATCTGCAGCCTTGTCCATCATTGCAGCCTTGCCCAGTGCCTTTTCAGCATTGCCCTGATTTAAAATTGGCACAGATTTCCGCTGACTGAGCGGAGAGGAGTGAGCGGAGCCGAGATACAGAAAGCCGAGTGCACTTCGGCTAGACTCGGCTCTGATCACAGTCCTGCCCATCTCCACTGATTGCGAGAGGAGAGGAGCGAGCGCCGCTGACATACAGAAAGCCTAGTGTACTTCGGCTAGACTCGGCTCAGCTCACAGTCAGGGGCGGGACTGCGAGAGGAGCCAAGACTAGCCGAAGTACACTCGGCTTTCTGTATGTCAGCGGCGCTCGCTCCTATCGCAATCAGTGGAGGTGGGCGTGGCTGCGAAAGGAGCCGAGTAAAGCCGAGTGTACTTCGGCTTTGTGTATCTCGGCTCTGCTCGCTCGTTTTCTCAAAACCAGCAGGGGATCGGCGTATAACACGCACCCACGATTTTCCCCTGATTTTAAGGGGAAAAAAGTGTGTGTTATACGCCAATAAATACAGTATTTACTAGTAGCCTCCCTGGCGGTATGATTAGGTCAGATTTTTGGATCTCAAAGCAGTACATTGTTTTGCATAAAAATATGGCGTTTTATATTGTAGGCCTGTAATTCTTAGTAATAACACACCTAAATCTGTCCTAACAAGAGTCTAGTAGACCTCCCGGGTATGATAAAGTTTGAAACACGGAATCATAAATTATAATACAATAAATAACTATAAATAATTATAAAAAATAATAATAATAAAATAAATTTCACCACGAATCACTATCGCTCAATTCTCAAGTGTTCTAATTTAGTAACGCTGTTTTTTAGCTGGTCTAAAACCTTTTTTGACGTAAAGGCACTTTTGGGTTGCCATTGACAATCTCAAGTTTCCAGGCAGAAAGAACCGTATATATAATGTAAAACTGCGTGCAGGGCACTGGACAAAGCACTAGGGACAAAAGGGAGATGAAATAATTTGATACAGTAATGTAATCTGTAAGATTACAGTGTACTGTATGTGTTATGTGTTTTGTACTTTTTGAATTTGCAACAGGCTCCGCCCCCATGCGTTGCGACGCTCGGGGGGACATCGCAAGATCCTGGTGACAAGGTAAGTAACCTGGACCAGGATTCTGCAATGCAATTCCGAGTGTGGCTTGGGGTTACCGCTAATGTTACTGAAATTTAACCCCGAGCCACACTCGGGAATACCGCCAGGAGGGTTTATCATATAAGGTAGTAAGGAACGATTGACTTTACTGAAGGCTTTGGTTCCAGTGCACTGAAAGAAACTGTTTGTTGTCTGCCTCACATGCTTCACACAACTGTCTATAGAAAGATCTGCCTCTTTGTACTTGCTGTCCTACCCCAAAGATAATGAAGAGGGGAAAGGCACAGCCATATGGTAGCACTCAGCAAGAGTGGCCAGCCTTGTAAAACTGCTTTTGCCTGAGCTCTGTTTGGCAAAGTGGTCAATAAAGCAAGAATGCACTTAGTCCTGTGAGGGAAGTAACAGCTTTAGGGCATTGTAAGGGCATTGTTTAAAAAGTATATCTTTTGAGATTTTTTGTACTTCCTTTTTTTCCTTCCTTCCCTTGTTAAATGCTGATTTGTAAATCTAAAATAAAATCTTTAATCTACATTATTTAATAATGTGTTATAATTAGTGTCTGTGATTTGAACAAATTCAAGTATGTTTGTGAAATCAGCTGGCTTTGTTTCATAGGGCATATAGTTTTGCATAAAAAGCTAGAAGGTGAGAACATGTATTTTATATATTGTTATGGTGAGACCATGAAACCTTTTTACAATTACAACCTATTTTTTACAATTACATCCTAAATAAGCAATGCATTTGCCAAGCTTTCAAAATAACTCTACTTTTTCAAGTTGTAACATCTTTATGGCATAGCCTTAAAGGAATTTCTGTATAAGGAGATTTTATTTTCTCACACACAGAATATGATTCTTTATATCAGTTCTAGAAGACAGACTGGCTGCTCATCTGTCCCATGCCGGACCAGCATAAAAAAAAAAAAAAAATGGGGAAAAAGGAATTAAAAGAGACACGGGCACATGTGAAATTAGCATTTCTTTAGTCTTACCCTGGGTGAGCAAATCGCTGCTTCAAAGCTATAGCAGGCTGGGGTGAGGCCTAGTCATTGTGGCCCATTGTGATTTCACTTCAACTGACGATGGAATGAACTAATTGAAATCTCCTGTTCTGGAATGAATAGATAAATGAGGGGCAAGAGGAAAGGGCCAAGGGGATAGTTTAGAATAAAACAGTAAGGGGGGCTATTCTGTTTTTTTATCAGGCCTAGTTGTGATGGATGAGCTGTGGTCCCATGCTGCATTGAGAAAGGTCATAAGGTCAAAAGCAAGTAATTCCAAGATAGTTATTCTGGGGTTTCTCTTTGGTTACTTATTGAAGGGGGTTCATCGTAAGCTTTCTGCTTTTGTTCCATAAGCTTCAAAGCACAGCACAGATTTGCTGACAGTGTTGGTAAACTTGACAGTGCCTGTTATTCTCTTTGCATTAGTAAGATGATTTGATGTTTTATATAATGAAAGCATGAATACAGTATGTTTTTGCTTATCTGCTTGCTGGCCAAAACAAATCCAATAGGACATGTTTTTAACAGTAACCTCTATACATATACTAAAACAAGTTACCCATTTCACTATGCAGCAACTAAGGGTATCCTAATTCCCTAAATTTAAAGTGTAATGGAGTTAGATCCTCTGTCAGGTTTTTCTTGTAGCCTGTATCTTTATTAAAGCATAAACAAAAATGTACTTATTGAAGCTTAGATGTGGCGGCAGCAAATTTTTTTTTTCAAGCATTTTTCCTTTCTTTTCACCTGGTAATCCTGTGACTGACAAACCTCCTGTCCCTGGGTGGCTACGATTACTTTTCTACCATATCTATGGAGGGAGCCAAAGCTGCCACTCTGGCTGGACGTTAAACATGCCTCCTTTAGTAATTTAGCCACCACATTTAAAGTGATTGTAAAGTCTCAAGGTTTTTCACCTAAGGTGAAAACCTTTTTTTGCTGTAGCTGCCCCCCAGACCCCCCCCCCTTTTTTTTACCTGAGCACGATCCGATCCAGCAATGAGCACGTTATTGGACAAATTGATAGCAGCAGAAGCCACCCAGCTCCATTGAAAGTTAAAAATGCATCCAATTCGCATATATGTGAACTGAGAAATGAGAGGTTTAGCCAAAGCTTATTTAGCTTTATTCCCCCCATGAATCACAGGAGTGCAGTCCGTTCTGCACTCCTGTGAACTATTTTCAGCTGACAGTGGGCTGAAGCCCGCTGTTGGCTGACATCACAAAGCCGGTCCAGGCTCTAAAAAAAATCCCAACCATGTGGTCGGGATCCACACAGAACCCTGGGGGAAGTGGGGGAGAACTGAGCGATCAGCGATGTTTGAGCGCTCAGTTCACACTACAAAGCCAGTGGGGGGCAGATGCAGCACCTAGGTGAGTATAATGTTTGTTACTATTTTTCATTCTGTAAAAAAAGAAAACAGGTATATGGGTTCCACATTAAGCTCAATGCAGAAAAGTTGTGCAACGTTATTGTACTAATAAATGTAAAACAGTCGTTATAGAAGTTCTTCCTTGATCCAACATGGCAAGACCCAGAAAAATTGGACCTTAGTTCAATCTCCACAGTCTTGTCAGTGTCACCTAATCTGACCTATAGAACCACATCTATAAAATATTCCTAAAAAATCTACTGGTGGGATAGCCTGAGCTTATACCAGCTACTGATAAGAAATCGGCCATTAAAACATACTGTATAAGGCATTAGTCTAAGCACAATGCAGGACCATAATCTGTTTAGAACTCCATTGGTTTGGACAAACAAAGCCTCAAGAACTTGACACAGATGATGTTAATCAAAGAGTATACACCCACCGGCCACTTTATTAGGTAAACCTGTTCAATTGCTTGGTAACTCAAATTGCTAATCAGTCAATCACATGGCAGCAACTCAATGCATTTTATTCATCTAGACGTGGTGAAGACAACTTGCTGAAGTTTAAAACCGAGCATCAGAATGGGGAATAAAGAGAATTTAAGTGACTTTGAACGTGGCATGGCTGTTGGTGTCAGACGGGCCGGTCTGAGTATTTCAAAAACTGCTAATCTACTGGGATTTTCACACACAACCATCTCTAAGGTTTACAGAGAATGGAAAAAAGAGAAAATATCCAGTGAGCAGAATTGTGTGGACCAAAATGCCTTGTTGATGTCAGAGGTCAGAGGAGAATGGGCAGACTGGTTCAAGAAGATAGAAAGACAACAGTAACTAATTTAACCACTCGTTACAAACAAGGTATGCAGAATAACGTCTCTGAACGTACAACACAACACACTTTGAACCAGATGGGCTACAGCAGCAGAAGATCACACCGGGTGCCACTCCTGTCAGATAAGAACAGGAAACTCAGGCTACAATTCACACAGCCTCACCAAAATTGGACAATAGAAGATTGTCTCGATTCTTGATTTCAGCTGCGACATTCAGATGGTGGGGTCAGAATTTGGTGTAAACAACATGAAGGCATGGATCCATCCTGCCTTGTATCAACGGTTCAGGCTGGTGGTGGTGTAATGGTGTGGGGGATATTTTCTTGGCATACTTTGGGCCCCTTAGTACTAATTGGGCATCATTTTAATGCCACGTCCTACCTGAGTATTGTTGCTGACCATGTCCATTCCTTTATGACTACAGTGTACCCATCTTCTGATGGCTACTTCCAGCAGAATAATACACCATGTCACAAAGCTCAAATCATATCAAACTAGTTTCTTGAACATGACAATGAGTTCACAGTACTACAATGGCCTCCACAGTTGCCAGATCTCAATCCAATGGAGTACCTTTGGGATGTGGTGGAATTCGCATCATGGATGTGCAGCTGACAAATCTGCAACAACTGTGTGATGCTATCATGTCAATATGGACCAAAATCTCTGAGGAATGTTTCCAACACCTTGTTGAATCTATGCTACAAAGAATTAAGGCAGTTCTGGAGGCAAAAGGGGGTCTAACCCAGTACTAGCAATGTGTACCTAATAAAGTGGCTGGTGAGTATATTTGTATATTTAAACAAAAGCTCATGTTCATTATTGTTATCCATTAAAGTATATGCCAAGTCAAACATTTCTTTTGGTTCTGAATGGAGTGGAGATGGGTTAGAACCACTGTAAATTTTTGCTGCTATTTAGGGCTACACTTTTGTCTTGTTGATAATGCTTTACTATACAGGAAGTAAGGGAAACTCTCCAACAGAAACATTTACAGAAACACAAATGCTTTAGTTGGTAGAGTGGGGGAAGACTAGAACTTCTGTCAGATTTTATTTTTGTCCCCAAAGCTGATTGGGTTTTCTCTCTTTCTGTCCTGTAAAACTGCTGTCACCAGGAAAGAAAGTGAGGAAAAATGTCTCTGATGGAGCCCTGGATAGCAGTAAAAACCAAACAAGCATTTTAATCCTTCCCCACTCCATATTAGGCCCCTTTCACCCTGAGGCGCTTTGCAGGCGCTATTGCCTACTTTGTATCCAGTGTGAAAGCCCGAGGGCTTTTATACTGGAGCGGTGCGCTGGCAGGAGGGTAAAAAAACTCCTGCAAGCCGCATCTTTGAGGCGCGATAGAAGCGGTAAAAATACCGCTCCTATAGCGCCTCTGCCCATTGAAATCAATGGGGTAGCGCCTCGAAAACGCCCGCAAAACGCCACAAAGAGGCGTTATTGCAGGCGTTTTTAACCCTTTTCCGGACGCTAGCGGGGTTGAATACACCCCGCTAGCACCCGCAAATCGCGCAAAACTACGGTATAGCGGCGCTAAAAATAGCGCCGCTATACCGCCGGCGCATCCAGCGCTTCAGTGTGAAAGTAGCCTAAAACCTTAATATACACTTCAAAACATATTAAGTAGCATGTGAAATTATGCAGTGTGGAGGCACGTACAAATAATATCACAAACCTACAGTATAAATTATGATAGGTTTACAATAAATATTTCAATGGATTTTTCTGAAAATGGTACCCATTCTATATATGAGTTTGCATACATCTGAAATAGTTACTCTTTGTAAGAGTTGTACCATGCATTGCTAGTTTTCCATAACTGAGAACTCCAAGCTCGTAGTACACACTTGTGTCTTGTTACTGGGGCAATGGTAGTAAAACTGGCAGTTAGTGAAGCTAATGAAAGCCAAATAATTTACTGGTCACCTTTAACCGGGTCAGAGCTGAAGCTGTGGGGTACAGAAGAATAGAACACATAAATATGTGCAAGTAAATAGAAGCAATTGACAGCAGAGGTATGAGAAATAATAGAAAAATCTCAATATGCAACAGCAATGTCATCAAATCCAGTTACATCACTTCTAAATGTTGCATTGTTAAAATGTATGTATGTATGTATGTATGTATAAATCATCAATGCTTAACAAAAACAGAAAAAAAGCAAACTAGCTGACCACACATACAACAAATAGCTGACAAATACGATCTGTATGTTAAATGGGGATGCACGGCAGTAATAAATTTAAACCCAGCAACCCGACCAGAATTATTAATGGGGCTGAAGGTTTAAACTTTAGATTTGCCCAGTCTAGCCAGAGCAATGGGCTATTGAGAAGACTTTAATCAATAGGGATAGCCAACTACAGCAGATGGCTGGAGGGAGATCAGGTGGGGGGACTTGTGGGACAGACACTAACACCATGATCTTAATATACCCCTCCTCAATTAATTGCTTTTTTTTACCACTTTTTAATGTTTTTTTTTTTATTTCCCTTTAGGTTTATGCACCAAGCTTGTCAGTTTTACAATGCCTAGCTAAGAATGTTCAACCATTGTAACCAAGGCAGGGGTAGTCTTGCTGCCAACTGCAGCTTAATAAATTAAATTCACTTTGTGTACTGCCTACTGAAGATGTGCAGATAATGCCACTATATTCAAAAATGTATATGCTAAACATTGATTTGATAAAATATATTTTATGTTAGTTTGTATATTGTTTCAAAGTGTGTAACCACTGCCTATGTTTACTGCCTATGAATCAATGATCATTAGGAAGTGTCTCTTTCTTTAGTGGTGAACAGTTTTCTATAACTTTTGCTAAAATAAATGGATACAGTATGCAGTCCTTGGAATGCTTTTTTTTTTTCTGCAGGTAGACAAAGTATACACTTACTTTGGTTGAATGTGTTTTTGAAACATTTAATGACTAATAAATGTCATAAATTAGCCATTCCCAATAAATATTCTTTCCAAAGAAGAAATAAACGTACAGATGGATTGGAGGCTTTCCATGATCTTTAACTAAGCCTTTAAAACAAAATATTACAGTAATAAATTGCCCCACCGCAGCAGATTTTGGTTTGATGAACTTCTGAGGATATAAAACGACTTCTCCTCCCCTCTGGAACTTTTGCTGCTTTTGTGAAGTCACCTGCAACCCAGCTTCTGCATTTTGTAAATGAGGATTTCATCTTCTATGTCTTCTCCTGTATCTTGGCTTCCACGTTTGTCATGACATTTTTTAATCAGGTCCTTGTTGTTGCTTTGTCCTGCCTCTCTCTTTTGTCTGTGTTATTCTACCCGAATGCCATTCGATTAAAACATCTGCCTTAATACCCCTTACTTTGACATTTGCCTTTTTATGGTATACACTCTCTTGCCTTGTAATTTAGTGTAGAGCCCTGTCACCTTGTCAGTTATTACCCATTAAAGCCTCGTACACACGGTCTGACTTTTTGCCAACAAACTTCATTTACTTACTATTATGTCCCGTACACACAGTCGGGATTCCCGACAGAAAAAGACCGATGGGAGCTTTTGGTTGGGAATTCCGACCGTGTGTATGCTCCATCAGACTTTTTCTGTCGGGAATTCGGAAAGAAATAGAGAGCAGGTTCTCTATTTTTCCGTCGGAATTTCCGATGGACCTTTTCCCATTGGAAACTCTGACCGTGTGTACGGTGCATTAGGCACAGTAGGCCAGTTCCTATAGGTAAGAAAGATAAAGTTATGGCTTAGAGCCATATATACCGTATTTCCCATCATCAGTAGAAATGCAGTCAACTCATAAAAGCTAAACTAGAAAATGTTAAAATATTTTCCTGTTCTAAGTCCGGTTAGGACCAGCAAAATAAGATAATGTTTTGTGAAAGACATTATTGTAGCAGAGGGCACCAAAGTGATGGAAACCTGACTCTGGGTTACATCAAGGATTCACGCTATTCTTTGGTAAGTTGCTCAGGATTTGGAAGTCTTCCTTTATCCTTCATTGAGGGACACATGAGTTGTAGAAATTCCTTAAGTGGTATTAAACTCAAGATCAAAAATTGAAAATACTGCAGAATACTAGTCATTAGATGTGCTGGCTGCATTCATTTTCTCTTTTTTTTAAGGCTTTTCCCCCTCTATTTTTACCTAATGATCTGGCCAGTAACACATCTCTTGTATTGCCCCAAAACTGGATAATTGAGAACAGGGGGCACCTTTGAACAGCAGCATTGTCAGTCTAGGGGGAGGATAATATTACATGAACTAGAAGATTTAGATACACTAACAAAATAAAGCCAAGCACCAGCTAATACTTTACAAGCAGTTACAGCAAACAGTTTTTTTCCTTTTGAGATAAAGGTTTCACATAAATAAAATCTGATCTTTGTAAGCACCCCTGTCCATGGTAAATCATTTGTCTCATCCCTGTAACTAATACAGGAGAGCTTGTTCATTTGAAACACAGCAGACTTGCTGGCTGGATTATCAGATGAAATAAAAGAAAGCCTAAAAAACAAACAAATGTAGCTTACCAATTTTTTTAAATGTGATGGCTACATTATATTAAATGCTTGATTTGGGGTTTAATACTGCTTTAAAGAGTAAGGTTATACTATTGCCTTCAGGAGATGGGGACTAGGGATGGGCCGAACACCCCCCAGTTCGGTTCGCACCAGAACATGCGAACAGGCAAAAAATTGTGCGAACATGCGAACCCTATTAACCACTTGTCAACCGTCAAATGACAGCGGGAGAAAGACCCTCTTGTTCTGGGCGGACGTCATATGACGTGATCGCCTTCACAAGCCACTAGGGGGCACGCACGCGCCTGCCGTGTCACTGGGGACCTGATGCACGTGCCCAGCGGCCATCACCGCAATGCCATCACCGCGATTGCCTAGTAACTGATCAAGACCGTGGATCTGTGTGCGTAAACACACAGATCCACGTTCTGTCAGGGAGAGGAGACCGATGGTGTGTCCCTTGTACATAGGGACAACCATCGGTCACCTCCCTCAGTCAGTCCCCTCCCCCCACAGTAAGAATCACAACCTAGGGAACACATTTAACCCCTTGATCGTCCCCTAGTGTTAACCCCTTCCCTGACAGTCATATTTATACAGTAATCAATGCATTTTTATAGCAGGGATCGCTGTATAAATGTGAATGGTCCCAAAAATGTGTCAAAAGTGTCCGATGTGTTTGCCGCAATATCGCAGTCACGATAAAAATCGCTGATCGCCGCCATTACTAGTAAAAAAAATAAAAAAATAAAATAATAAAAATGCTATAAATCTATCCCCTTTTTTGTAGCTGCTATAACTTTTGCGCAAAACAATCAATATATGCTTATTGTTATTTTTTTTTACCAAAAATATGTAGAAGAATACATATCGGCCTAAACTAAGGAAAATTTTTGTTTAAAAAAAAAAGGATATTTATTATAGCAAAAAGTAAATAATATTGTGTTTTTTTCAAACTTGTCCCTCTTCTTTTGTTTATTAATTTCATTTGGGTACAGTGTTGCATGACCGCGCAATTGTCATTCAAAGTGTGACAGCGCTGAAAGCTGAAAAATAGCTTGGGCAGGAAGGGGGTGAAAGTGCCCTGTAGGCAAGTGGTTAAAGTCTATTGGACACGAACATGAAGAAGTGCTCATTTTAAAGGCTTATTTGCAAGTTATTGCCATAAAAAGTGTATGGGGACCCGGGTGCTGCCATAGGGGGCATGTCTCAATGCAAAAAAAGTTTTTAAAACAACCGTTTTTTCTGGAGCAGTGATTTTAATTATACTTAAAGTGAAACAATAAAAATGAAATATCCCTTTAAATATCATGCCTGGGTGGTCCCCTTAGCCTGCCTGTAAAGTGGAGCATCTTTGCGATTTGTATTACAGTGCCGCAGCAAAACTAAATTTCTAAAGGGAAAATGTCATTTAAAATTGCTTGCGGCTGTGCTGTAATGTATTGGTGTCTCCCGGCAATATAGATAAAAAATCAAGGAAATAAATCGGCATAGGTTCCCCCCACCAGTCCATACCAAGCCCTTCGGGTCTAGTATGGATATTAAGGGGAACTCCACAACCAAAATTTAAAGAAATTAAAAATACCAGACCCTTATCTGAGCATGCAGCCTGGAGGACAGGATAGGGGGGGTGAGCGAGCACCCACTCCTCCTGAACCGTACCAGGCCACATGCCCTCAACATGGGGAGGCTGCTTTGGGGCCCCATCAACATGGCCATTGGTTGTCGGGGTCTGCTGGTGGGAGGCTTATCGGAATCTGGAAGCCCCCTTTAACAAGGGGGCCCCCAGATACCGGCCTCCCTCCCATGTAAATGGGTATAGGGTACATTGTACCCCTACCCATTCACCCAAAAAAGTGTCAAAAAGTAAAAACCACAACAGACAGTTTTTGACAATTCTATTATTTAAGGAAAAAAAAAAGTGTCCTGTGATGTCCATCCATCATCAATCATGCCGCCTGACGGACCCAAACATGACATCATAGGGGTGCGTGTTCACTCGGTTATGTCACCGGGTTGCCCCGCCCTAGCCTATATAACAGCTGTCACAGCCAAGAGGCAGCAGCCACCTGGAGGCTTCCCATGTAGGCGGACTTTTTCATATATATTTTTTGGGTCTGTTGGACAGCGTGATTGAAGATAGATGGACATCGCGGGACACTTTTTTGTCAATTGTCAAAAACTGTCTATTGTGGTTTTTACTTTTTGACACTTTTTTGGGTGAATGGGTAGGGGTACAATGAAGGCTTACAGATTCCGATAAGCCCCCCCACCCACAGACTCCGGCAACCAATGGCCAGGGTTGTCAGGACGAGGCCCTTTACCCCGTCAACATGGGGACAAGGTGCTTTGGGGGGCCCAAAGCACCCTTCCCATATTAAGGGCATGTGGCCTGGTACGGTTCAGGGGGGGGGGGCGCTCGCATGTCCCCTCCTATCCTGTCCTCCAGGCTGCATGCTCGGATAAGGGTCTGGTATGGATTTTGGGGGGACACTACGCCAATTTTTTTTTACATTTTGGCGTAGAGTATCCCTTAAAATCTATGCCAGATCCAAAGGGCCTGGTATGGACCCCACCTTTTTTTTTTTTTTTGGTGTGGAGTTCCCCTTAAAATCTATACCAGACCCAAAGGGCCTGGTATGGATTTTGGGGGGGATCCCATGCCATTTTTTTCTTAATTCTGTCATAGGGTTCTTCTTATCCACTTCAATACACTGTATTATATACTCTGCACTGCACTATATACCCTGCACTGTATTATATATACTATGCTGACTGCACTATATACTTTGAACTGCAGTATATAAACTATACGGACTGCACTATATACTCTGACGAAAAATTGGGCCTTGGGTTTTGGTGGTGCCAGAACACTGTAACCCCTCACAGTTACTCTTGTTGTGCTCAGCAATGGTCCCTGCTGTTAAAAATCATTTCAAATATTGTAATTACATGCCCCAGTCAAACAGGTGCAGAATAATTGGGCCTTGGGTGTTGGTGGTACCAGAACACTGTAACCCCTGAAAGTTACTCTTGTTGGGCGCAGGAACGGGCCCTGCTTTTAAATATTATTTAAAAAAAATTAATTACATGCCCCAGTCGAACAGGTGCAGAAAAATTGGGCCTTGGGTGTTGGTGGTGCCAGAACACTGTAACCCCTCATAGTTACTCTTGTCGGGCGCAGGAACAATCCCTGCTGTTAAAAATTATTTAAAAAATTGTAATTACATGCCAGGGGCAGAAAAATTGGGCCTTGGGTGTTGGTGGTGCCCTAAACCAAAAATATTGTTGGAAGCTAGCATCATCCAGATTCAGGAATAGGATAGGCAGCATAGGCAGTCTTTAAGGGATCCCAGATCCCTAGCAAATTCAATCAGTTACATCAGCATCAGGGGCTTGATAGCTGATGATCCAGGACTGATTCATTTTTATAAATGTGAGCCTATCAACGGAGTCTGTAGACAGGCGCACTTTTTGATCCATTACAAATCCTCCAGCAGCACCGAATGTGCATTCAGAAAGCACACTGGATGCAGGACAGGCCAGTAGCTCGATTGCATATTGAGCAAGTTCTGGCCAGTGGTCCATCCTCAAGACCCAGTACATGCTCAGTTGGAAAGGTCTCCAAGTCTGCTTTTGACCCTAGATATTCATGCACCATATATTGCAGATGGTGCCGATGGTTGCAGCCCTCGGCACTGAGGACTAAAAAATAGTTTAAAGGCATCGGTCAACCGGCCACCTTCTCCAGCGTTCTTCCTCTGACCTCTGCTGGAGCATGTGCTCCAGCAGGTAGACTAGTGGGACAGTGTCACTGATGCATGCATTGTCGCTGCTCACCATCCTCGTGGCCTCCTCAAATAGTGACAGGAAAGTGCATGCATCATTTATCAGTAGCCACTGGCGTGGCGAAAAGAAGCCAAGCTCCCCTGAGCCTGTCCTAGTGCCATACTCACACAGGTACTCATTGATGACCCTCTGCTGTGTATGCAGCCGCTGCAGCATTGCCAATGTTGAGTTGCACTTGGTGAGCATGTCACAAATGAGGCAGTTGGTGGGCAGGTTACATTCCCGTTGAATGTCAGCCAGCCGAGCATTGGAATTGTATGACCACCGGAAATTACCACAGACTTTTCTGGGCTGCCTCAGGAGATCTTGTAAGCCTGGGTACCTGGTAAAGAAAGACTGCACCACCAAATTCAGGATGTGTGCCAAGCATAAAACATGTGTCAAGTGTCCCTGTCGGAGAGCAGAGAGAAGGTTGGTGCCATTGTCGCATACAACCATTCCTGGCTGAAGCTGGCATGGCGTCAACCACCTCTGAGCCTGCCTCTGCAGAGCTGACAGAATCTCTGCCCCAGTGTGGCTCCTGTCCCCTAGGCAGACCAACTGAAGCACCGCATGGCATCTTTTAGCCTGACTGCTTGCGTAGCCCCTTGAACGCTTACAGAGCACTGCTGGTTCAGAGGACAATTCTGCAGAAAAGGCCATAGAGAAAAAAGAAGAGGAGGGGGTGGAGCAGAAAGATGTGGCAGAATCACCACCAGCTTTTTGGAGGCGTGGTGGCGGAACAAGCTCCAACACTGAACCCTGTCCTTCATCCTTCCCAGCTGCCAGCAGAATTACCCAGTGCGCCGTGAAGGAAAGGTAAAGTCCCTGACCATGCCTGCTGGACCATGAGGCAGCGGTAATATGAACCTTGCTGCTGACTACGGATGAGCTTCGAGTTCGAGTCAAACTCATCAAGAGCGGAACTGATGGGGAACGTGAGAAGGGGCGGGTCTATTCATTTTTTTACACTGAAAAGGAAGTTCCCCATCAGGTCCGCTCAGCCAAGACGCAGGTGGGGTCTAAGATACAAGGGCGCCCCCGCCCCCTTGTACCTCAGACCCCGCCTACGTCATTGGCTGAGCGGACCTGATGGGGAACTTCCTCCGCAGTGTAGGTCCGCTCAGCCAATGACGTTTCGAGTGGAGACTGCAGCGCTGGACATCAGATCGCCGCGGGACATTGGATTACATCGCTGGAATGTGTTTTTTTTTTTTTAATAAAGGACTTTTCCAAGGTGTCTGTGTGTTTTTTTTTTCATTTTTTTACACTTTCTTTGTGAAATGGTAGGGGTACAATGTACCCCTTACCAATTCACATAGGGGGGCCGGGATCTGGGGGTCCTCTTTGTTAAAGGGGTCTTCCAGATTCCGATAAGCCTCCTGCCCGCAGACCCCCACAACCACCTGGCAAGGGTTGCGGGGATGAGGCCCTTGTCCCCATCAACATGGGGACATCCTCCCCATGTTGAAGGCATGTGGCCTGGTATGGTTCAGGAGGGGGGGCGCTCTCTCGTCCCCCCTCTTTTCCTGCGGCCTGCCAGGTTGCGTGCTCGGATAAAGGGTCTGGTATGGATTTTTGGGGGTACTCCACGCCATTTTTTTTTCATTTGGGGTGGAGTTCCCCTTAAAATCTATACCAGACCTGAAGGGTCTAGTATGGATATTTGGGGGGAACCCCACGTCATTTTGTTAAAAAATTTGATGCAGGGTTCCCCTTAATACCCATACCAGACCTAAAGGGCCTGGTAATTGAATTTGGGGGGACCCACACGCATTTATTTTTTTTTTTTATCAATGACTTTTCTCCGTATCGCCGGGAGCCGACAATTCATTATAGCCGCGAGTGGTTTTAAATGGCTTTTTCTTTTTCGTACATCACGGGACACAGAGCGACATAGTCATTACTAATGGGTTATATAGTTACCGTCAGGTGCTGGCACTGGCAACTTCCAAAACCGGAAGTACCCTCCCCTATATAAGCCCCTCCCATCCGGGAGCACCTCAGTTTTTTGCCAGTGTCTAAGGTGTTGGCCAAGAAGAAACATGTGTTTTTCACTGAGCTTGCGTACAGGTTCTTTTGGGCCTCAGTAAGCTATTCCGGATCCGACCAAAAAAGCTTCATAGCTAAACGGTCGGTACCCGGGCCTTGCAGAGAAGAGCAAGGTTCTGCCTGTAATGCTTCTCTTAGGAGAGCTGGACCCTGGGATCCAGAGCTCTGGTCATACCCACGACCAAGATGTTTTCTGTGCAGGGTGCTATACAGGTCCAGGGGAGTGGAATCCTTGGGAACCCGGTCCCTGAAGGTTTGATTACAATGCCTGCCGTGATAGGTGAAGTTTGGGCTTTTGTGGACCAAACAAAGTCCTGCGGCGGGGAACAGGTAAGTGGGGGCCCCCAGGAACTTGGTTCTATTGGGGGACCCCCAAGCCTAATTTGTCTTTCTGTCTGTTACCTAACGGTATTCCCGCTAATATCTGTGCATGCCTGTAACTACTAAAAAAATGTAATAATTTTTAATGGTGGTCAAGAAAAAAAAAAAAAAAAAGGAATGTTTTTTTTTTTATATATATGTTTAGTATATTAAACTGCGGTACCTGTGTTTGTCCACTAGAGGCCGCTGTGGAATGTTTTTCTTGTCATATGGACTAGTTTCTTCTCAGAGAACAAAGTCCAGGCAGCTGGTGAGTTCTCCTACAGGAAACTGTTTCCTCTGCCATGTTGCAGTGTTCGTCTATCCCCCGGCCTGCGGCAAAGGGGGCCCTGGCTCCTGTCCCTGGTTTCCATGTTTGAAAATTAGCGCCGAGGCGCACGTGGCCGCGCGCGTGCGCGTGCACGCGCCTCTATATATAGAGGTGGCCGGAAAAAGGGGCGGGGCCTGGGGGATGACGCTCTGTGCGCGCCGCAGCGCTTCTGCGCATGTGCGGGCGTCCCAGCAGGTTTTTAAAAAGCCACATTATTGCAGTAAGCTGGCTATGAAGTACAGAGACAGAGCTGGCAACATTTAAAGGCATACAGCAAGCGGTTGATACAGGCATCCCCTAGAAAGGCACATTAGTAGACACCAACTGTGATATAGCAGCAATTGTGCTAGACTATTCTCAGTAAAAGTGGTGTATTACGGCTGGAATACCTCAGCTTTAGGCTTAGGAATATGCCGTCCAGTAGCTCCGGAACTGAACCTTCCAGGAAGCGAAGGGGGTCTCATCGGGCTCTGAGGATCTTGGGCATACTCCTGCTGCACCAGTCTCCCCTGAAGTTCAGAGGTAAGTGACCGTAGAGACCCTGCAGGGGTACTTGGTACTGTGGCTGTCCTCAGTCACCTGCTCCTGTGTATGTAACAGAGGAGGTTTTTTCCTCAGCTCTGGGAGGATTAGAGAGAGATTGTCAAAATTTATCGCTGCCTCCCTGTCAGGGAAAGCGCGCCCGATCTCCGTCTCCTCCTTCAGAGTGCCTGTTAGCAGAGCAACAGTCCCATACAGGGATCGACCTGCCTGAAGGGGATCAGGATAAGGTTGATTCTGTTATAGAGGAATCAACAGTGGGGGAACCTTTTCTCAGCATCTCAAGCTGAAAGATTATGGGTTCAGTCTCTGACTAACATGGTCCGATCAGCATTTAAAAATGCACCTTGCGGAACCATCAGCCACTACTGTATCCTCGTTGGGGTCGCTAGAAGCCCCCAGACTGTTTGTTCTTTTCCACTTCACCCTTTACTGAAAAGGGCTCATTTACCAGGATTGGGAACGTCCTGAGAAAATATTGATTCCCCCAAGAGATTTCCGGTGGTCTATCCCATGGAGGATAAGTTCATCAAAAAAAAAAAAAAAAAAAAAAATGGAAGGTCCCTACAGTGGACGCAGCCATCTCTTGTATGTATAAATCACTGACATGTCCAGTGGATAATGTCCAAATGTTCAAGAACCCAATAGATAAAAGATTGGAGTCCTTATGAAAATCTGCTTGGTGATACAACCAGCAGTAGCAGCTATTGGGGTCTGCTAAGCAGTGAAGGATCAGTTGAAACAGGTCTTGAGGGACTTGACAGATCAGCAGGCTTTGCCCTAGCTGATCTACCTAGAGCCTTAGGCTTTGCGGTTGACGCCATAGAGGATTCAGTCCATCAGGCCTCCCGCCTTACGCTGTCTATAGTACATATGCGTAGGCTCCTATGGCTCAGAAACTGGTCTGCTGAAGCTCCCTGTAAAGAATGGCTGGTTAGCGTCCCATTTCATGGTGAACGCTTATTCAGGGAAAACCTGGACAAATATATCCAGAAAATTTCCAGCGGTAAAAATACGCTCTTGCCGGTTAAAAGCAGAGTTAGAGGTCCCTCTTTAAGAGGCCTGCTTCTCCAGTCCCTGGGGCATCGGCTGTGTAACAGTTCCGACGGCCTCCTCGGTCAAATCCCGGGGGTAAAAAACAGGGACAGTAGCAGGGTAATGAGAAACCCTGGGTCAGGGGAGGTACAAAACCTCCCCCAAAGTTAAATTCATTGAAGCCCCCACTCAGTCGGGTGGGGGGAGGACTCCAGTTGTTCGCAAAGAGACCTGGCGGGACACGATCAAGACAGATAGGTGCTCTCCGCAGTAGGTTTGGGATACAGTTTGGAGTTAAAAGACTCTCCTCCTTCCCATTTTGAGGTCAAACGTGCCAAGGGATCCCCGGAAGAGAGAGTCCCTCCTGTTGGCACTAGAACAACTATTGCTCCAAGGAGTAATTATGGAGGTTCCCCTGGAAGAATGAGGGTTCGGGTTTTACTCAAACCTCTTTACAGTCCCGAAGCAAACGCGGACGGGAGGCCCATATTAATTCTAAAAAGGGCTATACAAATTCCTGTATATCAGGACTTTCCGATGGAGTCGATCCGATCGGTGGCCACTGCCCTACAAGGGGAGGATTGGTTAGCCACGATCGACATCAAAAATGCTTATTTGCACATTCCCATCTTTCCAGTCCACCAAAAATTTCTACGCTTTGCAGTAGAAGGGCGCCATTTTCAGTTCAGAGCCTTACCCTTCGGTTTGGCCACAGCACCAAGAGTGTTCACAAAAATTCTGGCCCTTTATTGGCCAATCTAAGAACACAAGGTGTAATGATAATGGCATATCTGGATGACTTGTTGCTGATAGACCACTCAGTGAAAAAACTAGAAGTGGTCGTTCACAAGACGATCAAGTATCTGGATCTCACGGTTGGATTATCAACCGAGACAAGTCAGCCCTAAAAACCAGTCAAAAGTCTGGAATACTTGGGGCTAAGGTTGGATTCAGGCCAGAGAAAAATATTCTTGCCTCGAGGAAAGGTGTTGTCTTTGAAAGATTTGATCCACTTAGTGGGTACAAAAAAGACAGCCGTCCATACGCCTGTATATGAGGCTGCTGGGAAAAATGGTGGCATCATTCGAAGCAGTACCCTACGGTCAATTCCATTCAAGGAATTTGCAAGGGGCCATACTGTCAGCCTGGAACAAAAAAGTTCAGGCCCTAGACTTACAATGTCCTTGTCCCCTTCCGTTCGCAAGAGCCTCCGTTGGTGGTTGGTTCCCCAGAATCTGGAAAAAGGGAAATCCTTCAGTCCGATTTCTTGGAAGGTGGTCACTACAGATGCCAGCCTTATAGGCTGGGGAGCAGTATTGGAGCAATAGTCTCTCCAGGGCAGATGGTCGGATGCAGAAAAGGCCCTGCCCATCAATCTCTTAGAGATACGAGCAGCCCGGTATGCCCTAGTAGCATGGACATCCAAACTCCAAGGGTCCCCTGTCAGAATTCAATCAGACAATGCCACAGCAGTGGCATATATCAATCATCAGGGGGGCACCAGGAGTCGTGCAGCCCAGAGGGAAGTAAATTACATCCTGAAATGGGCAGAAAAATATGTCCCAGCCATATCTGCGGTATTCATTCCAGGAGTGGAGAATTGGAAGGCGGACTTTCTAAGTCGCCAGCAATTAGGCCCAGAGGAAGGGTCCCTTCACCCCGAGGTTTTCTGGACAATATGTCAGCGGTGGGGAACATCGGATGTAGATCTTCTAGCATCCAGATTCAACGCAAAGGGGGACAGGTTTGTCTCTCGGACAAGGGATCCCCTAGCTTGCGGCTCGGATGCCCTAGTGTTCCCTTGGGATCAGTTCAAGCTGATATATGCATTCACACCGCCAATGGTTACCTCGATTACTCCGCAGAATCAGGGTAGAAAAGAAACCAGTGATTCCGGTGGCTCCAGCGTGGCCCCGAAGAGCGTGGTACGCGGAGATTGTAAAATTTCAGTGGGGAGTCCTTGGACTCTCCCACGTCGTCCGGCTTTCGCAAGGACCGATATACCACCCTTCCTTACCAGCCCTAGGTTTGACGGCCTGGCTATTGAAGCCCACATTCTAAAAAAGAGAGGGCTCTCTAATTCTGTGGTATCTACCATGATCAATGCCAGGAAGCCGGTATCCAGGCAGATCTACTATAGAATCTGGAAGGCGTACATCGCCTGGTGTGAGGCCAAGAAATGGCATCCACGTAAGTACGTAATAGGTAGGAGTCTGGACTCCCTACAATGGGCTGTAGATAGGAAGCTTGCCTTGAGTACTATCAAGGGTCAGATTTCGGCCTTGTCAATATTTTTTCAAAGGCCCTTGGCTTCGCATTCACTAGTCAAAGCCTTTATACAAGGAGTGATGCGTATTAGTCCTCCGGTTAATATTCCCATATGTCCATGGGATCTAAACTTGGTTCTGTCGGTTCTACAGAAACAACCATTTGAACCATTACAGCATATTTCCTTAGTGCTTCTCACCAGGAAATTGATTTTTCTAGTAGCCATTTGTTCGGCTAGAAGAGTATCGGAATTAGCAGCTATGTCCTGTAAGGAGCCATATCTGGTTATCCATAAGGACAGAGTAGTGTTACGTCCTCATCCAGCCTTTCTTCCTAAGGTGGTATCGAGGTTTCATTTGAACCAAGATGTGGTTCTTCCTTCTTTTTTCCCCAAGCCTACTTCGGTAGAGGAAAAGTTATTGCATTCTTTGGATGTAGTAAGAGCAGTTAAAGCTTATCTAAAAGCCACTGCTCAGATTCGCAGAACGGATACTTTGTTTATTCTGCCGGAAGGCCCCAGAAGGGGTCAGGCAGCGTCAAAATCTACTTTAGCCAAGTGGATTCGACAGGTCATAATACAAGCCTATAGCTTGAGAAGTAGACCGCCTCCGTTCAAAGTTAGGGCGCACTCCACGAGAGCAGTTGGAACTTCTTGGGCAGTGCATCACCAGGCCTCCCTGGCTCAAGTCTGTAAGGCCGCAACATGGTCTTCAGTACACACGTTTACTAGGTTCTACCAGGTGGACGTTAGAAGTCAGGAGGATGTCGCCTTTGGGCGCAGTGTGTTGCAGGCCGCAAAAGATCCTCATGTCTGATAGCGCTCAGCTTATATATGGTGTATCCCCCCCCCTCATTTGGCATTGCTTTAGGACATCCCATTAGTAATGACTATGTCGCTCTGTGTCCCGTGATGTACGAAAAAGAAAATAGGATTTTTATAACAGCTTACCTGTAAAATCCTTTTCTTGGAGTACATCACGGGACACAGAGCTCCCACCCCTCTTTTGGGGACACTTATTGCTTTGCTACAAAACTGAGGTGCTCCCGGATGGGAGGGGCTTATATAGGGGAGGGTACTTCCGGTTTTGGAAGTTGCCAGTGCCAGCACCTGACGGTAACTATATAACCCATTAGTAATGACTATGTCGCTCTGTGTCCCGTGATGTACTCCAAGAAAAGGATTTTACAGGTAAGCTGTTATAAAAATCCTATTTTTTCCTTTAGAAATGACATTTTGTGCAGGGACAGTTCTAAGCAAGGGAAACAAGCGCTGATTTACAGGCATACTATACACCTCCCCAGGTACGAAATTTAAAGGAATATTTCACTTTTTATTGTTTCACTTTATACATTATTAAAATCACTGCTCCCGAAAAGACGTCAGTTTTTAAAACTTTTTTTGCATTGATACATGGGGGGCAGGACCCGGGTCCCCAAACCCTTTTTATGACAATAACTTGCATATTAGCCTTTATAATTAGCACTTTAGATTTCGAACGTTCGAGTCCATTGTATTTAATAGGGTCCTAAAGTTCACGTGAACTTTAGGTCTGTTCGCAGGTTCTGGTGCGAACCGAACAGGGGGGTGTTCGGCTCATTCCTACTGCTGACCACCCTGTCCAACGAGGCCAAAACATTTCCTTCTAGATGACAGTAGAGAGCTGGAATGGCCTAACGTGAAAAAAAAAAAAAACGTTTTGGAACCTGCCACTGTGGTACAGCACATTCCACAAATTCATGAAAGGGAGAAGAGTCTACCAGCTGTAAAGGCAGCAGTTGCAGTGCTAGCAATTTGGCCAAGCTAGTATTTAGATGCTGAGCATGTGGATGGCCGGGACAGTATTTTTTTTTACAGCTCATCAACTGGGGTAGCGAAATTTGCCTTCTGATATCAACTGGTGGTGTACTGCTAGCAGATTGGCTGCACGTACTTGTGGCACCTATTGCTATACCTTCATTCCTCTCAGTGCAGGTTTTTGAGAGGACTGGAGGTATTGTAGGGGTTGAGATCACAGTTGAGGAGCAAGGAGAAGTCTGCCTTTTTTTTATTATGTGGGTCTTTCAGGTGCTGTTGCTAACGGACTGCATGGCGGGTCGTCATATGTCTTATCAACCATGTGATGCCCAAGCAGGTGCTGTTCTGGCCACACTTGATCCGCTTCAGACATCGGGTGCAAACAGCAACGGTGCGATCTACTGCACAGGTGTTGAAAAAAGCCCACACTGTGGAGCTCTGTGATGTGATGCAATAGGGAGGCTGCCCTTAAGCTGGCCCCTGGAGGACATCCTGCCTCGTTGGAGTTGTGCCTCCTCCTCCACCTCACTTTCCTCCTCTCTTCTCTCAGTCACCCAAGTACAATCAGTGACCTCATCATCTCCTCCCTCCTCATCACTGAAGCAAACTTGGTAGTATGCTGCAGCTGGGGGAACATGATTGCTGGTTTCTTGTCCTTCTGTGGCACCCACTCTCTCTAGGCTCATGTTGCTCAATTCCTCAACAGCGGAGCCTTCAAATTGCTGCGCATCCTCCAGCAGCACGTAACCGACACTATGGTCGAATAATTCTGGTGACTCCTCCGTGCATGATGGTGGGGCTACACAAGGAGTAACTGTGGACAAGGAGCCAGTGGAATAGTCCACTTTGGCAGCTGTGTTGGAAGGCAAACTAGTATGAGCCAGCAGCAGAAAAAAAGGACAAGCGTGTCCCGCCTGCAGAGGATGCACCATGTCCGCGACCACCACTTTTCACTGTAGACACAGAGGCTGCTTGCCCTCTTTTAGTGGCCTGTGAGTGTCTGCCTCTCCTTTGTGGCCTTCCAGGCATGATGGGGATTTTTTTTCCACACCGCACTACCCTGTTATTATATACTGCCCACCGACTGCACTGTATTATATACTGTACACTGGCTGCACTTTATTATATACTGTTTCCCCCCCCCCGCCTGAAGTGTAATAGAAACTGTATACACTGTATTATATACTTTGTACACCGCCTGCACTGTATTATATACTGTGCACCGACTGCACTGTACTATATACTGTGTACTAGAAACTGTACACACTGTATTATATACTGTGTACACCGTCTGCACTGTATTATATACTGTACACCGGCTGCACTGTATTATATACTGTGTACACCGTCTGTACTGTATTATATACTGTACACTGGCTGTACTGTATTATATACTGTGTACACTGCCTGAAGTGTATTAGAAACTGTACACACTGTATTATATACTGTGTACACCGCCTGCACTGTATTATATACTGTGTACACTGCCTGAAGTATATTAGAAACTGTAAACACTGTATTATATACTGTGTGTACACCACCTGCATTGTATTATGTACTGTACACTGGCTGCACCGTATTATGTACTGTACACATGCTGCACTGTATTATATACTGTGAATGCTACTTGTAGCATATTAGAAACTGTACACACTGTATTATATACTGTGTACATCGCCTGCACTGTAATATATACTGTACACTGCCTGCACTGTATATATATATATATATATATATATACACCGTATTTTTCGCTCTATAAGACGCACCTGACCATAAGACAGGTTTTAGAGGAGGAAAACAAGAAAAAAAATATTCTGAACCAAATGGTGTACTAAAATATTTAATATTATATTACTACTATAGGTGGGTGGTGGACACACAGCAATACCAACCCCCCTATCAAATCAGCTCAGCTACACTATACCTGGGTGGTGGTGGTGGGCACACAGCAACCTCCTCCCCTTCCCAGATCAGCTCAGGTGGCAGGGCAGACACAAACACCCCTTCAGCCTCTCATATCACAACAGCTCAGGTGATGGACAGTGGATACCATGCCAGCCCACACCTCCCACCCCCTTATCACCAGCTCACCTCAGGCAGTGGAGGACACTGCCATTACAATGCACAACCCCCTCTGGCTGGCTCTCAGCATCAGATAAACCCAGGCAGCAGCTAGAAGGGAGGACTGAGGACATAGTTTGCAGCAGCAGTGGCCAGTGGAAAGAGGCGCTCCATAAGATGCAGGGAAACTTTCCCCTATTTTTTGGGGGGGAAGTGCGTCTTATGGTGCGAAAAATACGGTATATACTAGACCGTCTGCACTGTATATATAGTCTACACTGAATGCACTGTGTATATATATATATATATATATATATATATATATATATATATCAAAGCAAGAGTGTATAAAAGGCCTCCAATACACCACTCAGCGCCAAAGACAAAGTACTTTGCTAATCTGAGCAATAGGTATGGTATCAAATAGATCAATCAGATCAAAGATACTGACCAGCAAAAGAATTCCCTAGTAGTAAACAGAGAAAACTCTATCTAAGCAGCTGTTTAAAGTTAAAACGTAATAAAAAGTAGTATATCAAACATAAAAACAGTGGTGATCTGTGTCAGTAATATACTAAAACAGCGCTGATGTTGGTAAGAGTCAGGTGGCCAACACCACCTCGAAAATGAATAACATTTTTTGGCCGATATTAAAGTGCAGAGTGTCAAACAGTGGCCATAGATGATCTTGGATAGAAACAGCGTGCAACTTCACCGAAAAATCCAGGTCCACCCAGTGAGAACACACTCCCCCTCAGGGGTTTAAACTCACCAGAGCAAGATCAAAACCAAGCCTTGAAACAGGGAGGATAAGTCAGAACCATATGCGAACTGCACTCAGCATCAGCCAGGGGGATGACAAATCAGTGGAGGCTCCCAAAAATGGTAAATAAACAGAAGAAAGCGAATAGCGTAATTCCGTTTAACCCTTCATACATTAAACGTACATAAATGCATATCAAATGAGCATAAATAGATGCACTTCACCGTCTCCGCTGGAGATAAAAGCCACTCGTCCCACTAGCTTGTAAACAGGAAGTATCCTACTTCCGGGTCCGGCTACAGTGGAGCGCATATGTCACTTCCGTTGCGTCGTGTAGGTCACGTCCTGACGCGTTTCGTCATATCCTGACTTCGACAGAGGGCATATATATATATATATATATATATATATATATATATATATATATATATATAAACTTTTCTTTCACTCATGGTTAGTGTTTGGCTAAAGCCATTTATTATCAATCAACTGTGTTTACTCTTTTAAATCATAATGGCAACAGAAACTACCCAAATGACCCTGATCGAAAGTTTAAATACCTTAGTTCTTAATACAGTGTATTGCCCCCTTTAACATCAATGTTGAAGTCTTTTGTAGTATTTGTGGATAAGGCTCTTTATCTTCTCAGATGATAAAGCTGCCCATTTCTCTTGGCAAAAAGCCTCCAGTTCGTGCAAATTCTTGGGCTGTCTTGCATGAACTGTTTGAGATCTCCCCAGAGTGGCTCAATGAATTTGAGGTCAGGAGACGGAGATGGCCACTCCAGAGCCTTCACTTTATTCTGCTGTAGCCAATGACAGGTCGACTTGGCCTTGTGTTTTGGATCATTGTCATGTTGGAATGTTGGAATGCATCCCAAACAATTTTCCCAGCAGTTGTGGCTGAACATTTAGTTGGTCTACCTAACCGTTGTTTGGTTTCAACAGAACCCCTCATTTTCCACTTCTTGATTAGAGTTTGAACACTGCTGATTGGCATTCTCAATTCCTTGGATATCTTTTTATATCCCTTTCCTGTTTTATACAGTTCAACTACCTTTTCCTGCAGATCCTTTGACAATTATTTTGCTTTTCCCATGACTCAGAATCCAGAAACATCAGTGCAGCAATGGATAAAAGATGCAAGGGTCTGTCAGGAGTCCAGAAACTCATTGACTTTTTATACACACAGACTTTGCAGGATCAGGGAGGCCATGCAGCGTAGGTTAGCTGAGGCATTCAGCCTGGAGTCCTCTGGGTCACTAAGGACGACATGATCCGCAGTCACCTCCTCCCAGCCACGTACAAGTCCACTGGTTTCTTGGGACTGTAAATCATCCCTAAAAGACTGCTGCTGATGATGCTGAGTGCCAGCCTCCACCTCCATGCTGACACAATCCTCCTCCTCCTCCTCCTCCTCTTCCTGTGCGATGGGTGGGACAGAAGGAACACTGTCTGGGTAAAGGGGGCCTTGAGAGGCAAGGAAGTCCTCCTCTTCCTGCCTCTGTTCTGCCTCAAGTGCCCTGTCCATTATTCCACGCAGCGTGTGCTCCAACAGGTGGACAAGAGGTACAGTGTCACTGATGCATGCACTGTCACTGCTCACCATCCTCGTGGCCTCCTCAAATGGTGCCAGGACAGTGCATGCATCCCTGATCATGCCCCACTGGCATGGTGAAAAAAACCCGAGCTCCCCTGACCCTGTCCTGGTGCCGTAGTCGCACAGGTACTCATTGATGGCCCTCTGTTGCGTGTGCAGCCGCTGCAGCATGGCCAACGTTGAGTTCCACCTGGTGGGCATGTCACATATAAGGCGGTTCTTGGGCAGGTTCAACTCCTTTTGCAGCTCAGCCAGGCGAGCACTGGCATTATAAGATCTGCGGAAATGCACACAGACTTTCCTGGCCTGCCTCAGGACATCCTGTAAGCCCGGGTACCTGCCCAAGAACCGCTGCACCACCAGGTTAAGGACGTGAGCCATACAGGGCACATGGGTCAGTTGTCCCTGTCGGAGGGTGGAGAGGAGGTTGGTGCCATTGTCGCAAACCACCATTCCTGGCTTAAGCTGGCGTGGCGTCAACCACCTCTCGGCCTGCCCCTGCAGAGCAGACAGGACCTCTGCCCCAGTGTGGCTCCTGTCCCCCAAACACACCAGCGCAAGCACGGCATGGCATCTTTTTGCCTGCGTACTTGCGTAGCCCCTTGAACGCCTACGGAGCACCGCTGGTTCCGAGGACAAACCACAGGAAGAGGCCATGGAGGAAGAAGAAGAGGAGGGGGTGGAGGAGAGAGGTGTGTCACAACCAGTAGTAGCATTTTGGAGGCGTGGCGGTGGAACAACCTCCAACACTACTGCACCTTGTCCTGCATCCTTCCCAGCTGCCAAAAGAGTGACCCAATGGGCCGTGAAAGAAAGGTAACGTCCCTGTCCATGCCTGCTGGACCATGAGTCAGCGGTAATATGCACCTTACCGCTGACCGCCCTGTCCAGCGAGGCCAAGACATTGCCTTCCACATGCCTGTAGAGAGCCGGAATCGCCTTCCGTGAGAAAAAGTGGCGTTTGGGAACCTGCCACTGAGGAACCGCACATTGCACAAACTCACGGAAGGGGGCCGAGTCTACCAACTGAAAAGGCAGCAGTTAAAGCGCTAGCAATTTAGCCAAGCTAGCATTCAACCGCTGGGCATGTGGATGGCTGGGAGTGAACTTCTTTCGACGGTCCAGCAGCTGGGGCAGGGAAATTTGCCTGCTAGAATCGGACGTCGGTGTACTGCTAGCAGAGTGGCCGCAAGTACTGGGCTGTGACACACCTAATTCTACACCTTCATTCCTCTCAGTGCAGGTTTCAGAGAGGACTGAAGGTATAGTGGGTTTTGAGATCCCAGCTGATGCGGTGCAAGGAGAGGTCCACTTTGTTCTTTGGTGTGGGTCTTTAAGGTAGGCTTGCCAACGAGCTGCATGGCAGGTCAACATATGTCTGATCAAGCATGTGGTGCCCAAGCGGCTGATGTTTTGGCCACGCGATATACGCTTGAGACATATGTTGCAAACAGCAGCTGTGCGATCTGATGCACTCGCCTCAAAAAAGGCCCACACCAAAGAACTTTTTGAATGACGGGCAGAGGCAGCGCCCTGCACAGGCGGAGCTCTGCGGTGTGATTCCGTCGGTGTGCTGCCCATACGCTGGCCACTCAAGGGCATCCTGCCTCGTTGGAGATGTGCCCCCTCCTCATCCTCCTCCTCCTCCTCTCTCCTATTAGGCACCCACATGGAGTCAGTGACCTCATCATCCCCTCCCTCCTCATCACTGGAGCCAATCTGGCAGTATGCTGCAGCTGCTGGAGCATGACTGCCAGATTGGTGTCCTTCTTGAGCATCCCCTCTCTCTGCTCTCACGCTACTGCCTTCCTCTAGCTGGGTATCATCATCAGATCCTTCGAAACGCTGGGCATCCTCCTGGAGCATGTACCCAACACTGTGCTCAAACAGTTCGGGGGACTCCTCAGGAGGAGGACATGGTGGGTCTAGGGAAGGATTGACTAATGAAGATAATGATACCAGAGAAGAGGACGCTTTGGCAGCTGCTTTGCCAGTACCCTGAGCCTGGGTGAGAGAGGATGAGGAGGATGAGGTGGGCTTGGTCATCCACTCTACCAAGTCTTCGGCATGATGTGGCTCAACATGTCCAGTAGACTTGTGCACAACGGAAAGATTTGTTCCGTTTCGGTTCGTTTCTTTCCGGTCCTGTTGATTCGTAATCATTCGTAATTTTGCTAGACGGGATTTTTCGTGTTCGGACTCATTCGTATTTTTGCAAGCGACATTTTTCGTTGAATTTTTTGTTGCTTTATAATTCGTACTTTCGGTAGAGTACGTTGTTTTTCGTTGATTCTGGACACAACTCCTACTTTCGTAACTTTTTTTGGGTTCGTTGATTCGTAATTTTCCGTGTCTCTCTCACAACGACGCTGCCTATTATGCCTAATGTGCTTCGAATGGATTTGTACTTTTCTAAATACATAGCGGTTATTTGTAACGATTCGAAATCTCGTATTTTACTTTCGTTTTTTACATGCGGCTATAGGCTCCGCCCCTGTACACCATTTTGAGAGGGTTCAGCACGGTGAGGGAGAAGCAGAGAGCAGAGCAGAGTGAGTGTTATTGTGCTTCGAATGGATTTGAAATCTCGTATTTTACTTTCGTTTTTTCATGCGGCTATAGCCTCCGCCCCTGTACACCATTTTGAGAGGGAGTTCAGCACGGTGAGGGAGAAGCAGAGAGCAGAGTGAGTGTTATTGTGCTTCGAATGGATTCGTACATTCGTAACTTTTTTCATAACGAATTATGCCGAAGACCTTCGGGCATTCGCTATTTTGCGGTATAATTTATTTCGGATTCGGTTTTATTCGTAATTGCTCTGTTCGGAAATTCGAATGCTTCCGAATGTCCGAAAGTTGCTAAATTCGGACGAATTTTGATTCGTTACGAAACGAATTGCACAAGCCTAATGTCCAGCTGCCGAAAAGAAGGACAAGCGTGTCCCATGGCCATGTGCTGATGACAATGCACCGCGTCCACGACCAGCACTGTTGCCCCCAGACACAGAGCCTGCTTGCCCTCTTTTTTTGCCTCCTGACTGTCTGCCTCTCCTTGTTTGCCTTCCAGACATTTTAATGGATGGCCTGCAGGGAGATGGGAAAAACAGCAATATGGGCTACCTTCAGGTGTATACTGTGCAGGAGGCTTAGCAACAATGACACTGACACTGTCCCCTGCCTATCCTTCTCTGTCCCTAAACACAAGGATTTGCAATATGCTTCAGCAAGATTGGTTTAGCACAGAATAGCACACTGACAGTTTCCCTCACTGTCCTTCTCTGTCCCTACAAACAAGATTTAGCACAGAATAGCACACTGATAGTTTCCACGAGTGTACTTCTCTGTCCCTAAACTCAAGGATTTCAAATATGGTTCAGCAAGATTGGTTTAGAACAGAATAGCACACTGACACTTTCCCTCACTGTACCTCTCTGTCCCTAAACTCAAGGATTTCAAATATGGTTCAGCAAGATTGGTTTAGAACAGAATAGCACACTGTCAGTTTTACTCACTGTCCTTCTCTGTCCCTACAAACAAGATTTAGCACAGAATAGCACACTGATAGTTTCCACAAGTGTCCTTCTCTGTCCCTAAACTCAAGGATTTCAAATATGGTTCAGCAAGATTGGTTTAGAACAGAATAGCACACTGTCAGTTTCACTCACTGTACCTCTCTGTCCCTACAAACAAGATTTAGCACAGAATAGCACACTGATAGTTTCCACGAGTGTCCTTCTCTGTCCCTAAACTCAAGGATTTCAAATATGGTTCAGCAAGATTGGTTTAGAACAGAATAGCACACTGACACTTTCCCTCACTGTACCTCTCTGTCCCTAAACTCAAGGATTTCAAATATGGTTCAGCAAGATTGGTTTAGAACAGAATAGCACACTGTCAGTTTCACTCACTGTACCTCTCTGTCCCTACAAACAAGATTTAGCACAGAATAGCACACTGATAGTTTCCACGAGTGTCCTTCTCTGTCCCTAAACTCAAGGATTTCAAATATGGTTCAGCAAGATTGCTTTAGAACAGAATAGCACACTGACACTTTCCCTCACTGTACCTCTCTGTCCCTAAACTCAAGGATTTCAAATATGGTTCAGCAAGATTGGTTTAGAACAGAATAGCACACTGTCAGTTTCACTCACTGTACCTCTCTGTCCCTACAAACAAGATTTAGCACAGAATAGCACACTGATAGTTTCCACGAGTGTTCTTCTCTGTCCCTAAACTCAAGGATTTCAAATATGGTTCAGCAAGATTGGTTTAGAACAGAATAGCACACTGTCAGTTTCACTCACTGTCCTACTCTGTCCCTACAAAGAAGATTTAGCACAGAATAGCACACTGACACTTTCCCTCACTGTACCTCTCTGTCCCTAAACTCAAGGATTTCAAATATGGTTCAGCAAGATTGGTTTAGAACAGAATAGCACACTGTCAGTTTCACTCACTGTCCTAATCTGTCCCTACAAACAAGATTTAGCACAGAATAGCACACTGATAGTTTCCACAAGTGTCCTTCTCTGTCCCTAAACTCAAGGATTTCAAATATGGTTCAGCAAGATTGGTTTAGAACAGAATAGCACACTGTCAGTTTCACTCACTGTCCTACTCTGTCCCTACAAAGAAGATTTAGCACAGAATAGCACACTGACACTTTCCCTCACTGTACCTCTCTGTCCCTAAACTCAAGGATTTCAAATATGGTTCAGCAAGATTGGTTTAGAACAGAATAGCACACTGTCAGTTTCACTCACTGTCCTAATCTGTCCCTACAAACAAGATTTAGCACAGAATAGCACACTGACACTTTCCCTCACTGTACCTCTCTGTCCCTAAACTCAAGGATTTCAAATATGGTTCAGCAAGATTGGTTTAGAACAGAATAGCACACTGTCAGTTTCACTCACTGTCCTACTCTGTCCCTACAAACAAGATTTAGCACAGAATAGCACACTGACACTTTCCCTCACTGTACCTCTCTGTCCCTAAACTCAAGGATTTCAAATATGGTTCAGCAAGATTGGTTTAGAACAGAATAGCACACTGACACTTTCCCTCACTGTACCTCTCTGTCCCTACAAACAAGGTTTAGCACAAAATAACACACTGACACTCTCCCTACCTATCCTTATTTGTCCCTAAACACAAGGAATCCAGGATTAGTAAAGGAAAAAAAATGACACTGTCCCTGCCTATGCTTCTCTTTCCCTGCTCCAGAACACACTACACAAGGCCGCCGCGCTGGCGGCCTTTTATAGTGTGGGGCGTGTACTAAACCCCCTCAGCAATAATTGGCCACAGGCATCCTGCCTGTGGCCAATCATTGCTCTCCTCGCTGCCGGCGCTGTGATTGGCCAAGCATGCGGGGTCACAGTGCATGCTTGGCCAATCACAGTGCCTGGATGACACTGCAATGGCGTAGTGCATTGTGGGCCGTTCGCGTCACTCGAATTTGGCGCAAACGGCCCAAATCGTTCGATCTTCGTCGAACGATCGAACAGCCGATGTTCGAGTCGAATGTATGTTCGACTCGAACACGAAGCTCATCCCTAATTACAAGCAAACAGATCACAGGTGAGGATGATTACCTTTAATAGCCATTCAAAACTATTTGTATCAACTTGTGTGCATGTTATCAGGCCAAAATCACCAGAACCAGAGTATGTAAACTTTTGATCAGGGTCATTTGGGTAGTTTCTGTTGTGATTATGATTTAAAAAGAGTAAACATAGTTGATTGATAATAAATGGCTTCAGCCAAACACTAACCATGAGTGAAAGAAATGTTTTTGTGTTATCATTCATATTCTCAAAAAAATGGCCAAGAAATCATAAATTCTGCCAGGTTATGTAAACTTATGAGCACAACTGAATATAAATATATATATATATATATATATATATATATATATATATATATATATATATACTAGACTACCTGCACTGTATACACTGAATTTACCGTTTATATATATATATATATATATATATATATATATATACATAGTCTTCTCTGAATGCAGAGTATATATATATATGTATATATTCTACACAGTGTATATATATATATATATATATATATATATATATATAAAATACACTGCCCGCACTGTATATAAAGTTTACACTGACTAAATTGTGTGTATATATATATATATATATTGTGACAGCAGGCAGGTAAAATCACCAGGTTGCATCCAGGATGGAAGGTATATATGTCCTAGATTCAGGCTTTATGCCGATTTATACCACTAGGGGGAGTGTTGGGAGTCTTGCAGGGGAAGAGTTAATGAGCCCAGCTGAAGTAAGTGGGCTCATTAGGGCCTCTACAAGAACTCCCAGCATGCTAAGGGAGAGGCTCCAACCTGGAACCAGATCTGTGTGGATAGTCTGGGGAGTGTGATCTCTGTGCGGTGAGCCAAAGCCTGTGTGGTTATTGCTAAGAACTTTCCAAAGCAGGGAGCTAGGGACTGGGACAGCACAAGGCTGTACCCAGTTGTTAGTTAGGGACACCAACGTGTGTAGTGAGCGGTCAAGTTGACCAGGATTTCTTTTCGCGTTTCTTTTGTTTTTGCTGTATTTTTTTTGTCTGTATATAGTTCAAATAAAACCACACCCTTTTGTTTTCTCCTACCACTGTCTGCTGGGCCTGTTTTTGTGTGGTGAACCCATCTAGGGGGTCACACACACCCGCTGCTGACTTAACCCCCTCACAGTTGGTGGAGAATGCGGGCAGTTTTTTTAAGGCCAGCATGGAGGAGATACTGAAACAGCTGGCTCTAGCAAATGCCAATCAGCAGCAGACAAATGCAACTTTGCAACAGAGTCTGGAAGCTCAGCAACAAGCCCAGCAGCAATCTGAGGCCCGCTTCATAGGCCTGTTACAGAAGCAAGAACAGAGACTACAGCAACAAATGGAAACGTTAATGCAGCAACGTCCGCAGACCAGTGAGGCAAGTAGTTCCACTAATATTGCGTCCTTTGGGGTGAGTCGTTTATTGACAAAAATGACTGGAGAGGATGATCCAGAGGTGTTTTTGACCACATTTGAAAGGACTGCTGAACGAGAAAAGTGGCCTAAGGAGCAGTGGGCTGGACTGGTGGCTCCTCTGTTAACTGGTGAATCGCAGAAAGCTTACTATGACCTAGAGCCTGACCAAGCAAAAGACTATGTGATGCTAAAAACTGAAATATTGGCACGGCTGGGTGTCATCCTGGCTGTCCGGGCTCAGCGTGTTCATAACTGGACTTTCCGGCTTGGAAAAACCCCCAGGTCTCAAATGTATGATTTCATTCACCTGAGCAGGAAGTGGCTACAGCCAGAGACTTTGTCCGCACCAAAGATTGTGGAACGTGTTGTGATGGATCGTTTCTTGAGAGCTCTTCCTACTGCCATCCAAAAGTGGGTAAGCCATGGAGACCCAGAAACGGCCGATAATCTTGTGGATCGTGTAGAGAAGTACTTGGCTATGGAAAACTTGACTGCCTCTTTCAGAGACTCACGGACTTTCCACCCTAAGACCAGACCATCCCCAGTGGCGGGTAATATGATTCCAAGGGGTGAGGGTGGAGAGAGTGAGAGGGTGGGAGTTCTATCTAAGGTCTGACGAGAACAGCCTGGGAAGTCAGGGGCTCAAGAGGCAGCAAAAAGGATTGTTTGCTACCGCTGCCGACAAGAGGGACATATTGCAGCAAATTGCCCGGTTGTGGATGAACCCATGCAATGTGACTTTCTAAAGGACAGACGTCAGTCGCTGTTTGCGACAGTCGCATGCACTGCCATTCGGAGAACTAAGAAATATTTATGCAAAATGTGTATTAATGGTAGAAATGTTGTTGTGTTGCTGGATTCAGGTAGCCTGGTGACACTGATAAAGGCTGAATTAGTTACTACAGAGGTCTCTGGGAATAACAAGGTAGCTGTTATTTGTGTGCATGGGGACACCCGAGAGTATCCGGTGACTACAGTGTGTTTTGAGACCCCCAAAGGTACCCTCTCTCATCAGGTGGGGTTAGTGTCTCACTTGCCTCATGATGCCATTGTGGGAAGGGATTTTCCAAAATTCTGGGAACTATGGGATTATCCTGAGCCCCCCACTGGTGCCCCTATATACCAGGAATGTGATAGCCAGAATTCCTCTGAGAGTGGTGAGGACTCTCCAGAATTCCCCTTGTCGGTATTGGCCGGGGAGACTCGAGAAACTGGGGAGGAGCCGTCTGTGGAGTTTTCTGATCTCGAGGTTCAAATTTTGCCACAGAACAGTTAAAAGACCCCACCCTAATAAAGGCATGGGAAAACGTAGTGGAAATAGATGGCGAGTTAGTGAACCCAGATGAGACCTACACTTACCCATACTTCATCGTGGAAAAGGACCTACTGTATCGGGTGGCTAAAAGGGCAGAAGAAACCATTGAGCAGCTTGTGGTGCCCAAACCTTACAGGAAGTTGGTGTTAGATTTGGCCCATGGGCACATTCTTGGAGGTCATCTGGGGACAGAGAAAACCCGAGAGAGAGAATTGCAGAGATTCTATTGGCCTGGGGTCATGAAGGAAACAGAAAATTATTGTTCCTCCTGCCCTGTGTGTCAGAGGTCGGCACCGATGCCACACTTCCGTAACCCGCTGGTACCTCTTCCCATCATTGAGGTTCCCTTTGAGAGGATCGCAATGGATTTGGTTGGTCCGATAATGAAGTCCACTAGGGGACATCAGTACATTTTGGTTATATTGGACTATGCCACCCGTTATCCGGAAGCGATTCCTCTCCGAAATACCTCGGCCATAACCATAGCCAAAGAGCTATCTCTTGTTTTTAGCCGTGTGGGTATTTGTAAGGAACTGCTTACGGACCAAGATACACCCTTTATGTCCCGGGTTATGAAAGAGCTGTGCAAGTTGTTCAAAGTGACACAATTGCGTACATCTGTGTATCACCCCCAAACAGATGGGTTGGTTGAAAGATTCAACAAAACTCTAAAACAAATGTTAAAGAAGGTGGTGGATAAAGATGGAAAGGATTGGGACTGTCTAATCCCCTATTTAATGTTTGCCATTCGGGAGGTACCCCAATCCTCTACGGGTTTCTCACCCTTTGAATTACTCTATGGGAGACACCCAAGAGGGCTGTTGGATATCGCCAAGGAAACTTGGGAAAGTGAGAGTTCTCCCCACAGGAATGTGATTGAGCATGTCGCCCTGATGCAAGATAGAATTGCACAGGTAATGCCAATCGTAAAGGAACATTTGGCCCAAGCGTAGTTGGCACAGCAGAGAGTGTACAACCGTGGAGCCAAGACCCGTACCTTTTCCCCGGGGGATAAGATATTGGTACTTGTCCCTACGGTTGAAAGCAAGTTCCTCGCCAAATGGCAAGGCCCCTATGAGATAATGGAAAAAGTGAGCGAAGTGAATTACAAGGTCAGACAACCAGGAAGGCGAAAGCCCGAACAGATCTATCACATTAATCTGTTGAAAGCCTGGAGGGATAGGGAATCCCTAGTCGCAGAAACGTTGTCACCAGCTCAGTCTGATTGCGTGATTCCTGAGGTTGGAATAGCAGTCACCTTGTCAAACCCCCAACAACAGGAGGTTAAGGAGTTTGTGCTTCGCAACAAGGAGGTTTTCTCTGAGCTGCCGGGACAAACGTATGGGGTAGAGCATGATATTATTACCCCGCCCGGTGAAAGGGTGAAGCTAAAACCCTATCGGATCCCAGAGGCCCGACGGGAGGCAATACGTGAGGAAGTACAGAAAATGCTTAAGTTAGGGGTGATAGAGGAATCCCAAAGTGATTGGTCAAGTCCCATAGTGTTAGTACCTAAACCGGATGGGAGCTGGCGATTTTGTAACGATTTCCGACAACTGAACAAAGTTACAAAATTTGACATTTACCGCATGCCACGTATAGATGAGTTGGTCGACCGGTTGGGAACAGCCCGATACATGACAACTCTTGATCTCACCAAAGGATATTGTCAAATTCCCCTGGCCAAGTCGGCCAAGGAGAAAACCGCATTTGTAACCCCAGACGGGGCGTTCCAATATAAAAGAATGCCGTTTGGTTTACAGAATGCGCCGGCAACATTCCAGCGGAAAATGGACCAGAAACTGAGGCCCCTTTAGAAGTATGCTGCGGCTTACCTAGATGATGTAATTATCTATAGCACAGATTGGGCCTCACATCTGCCAAAAGTGCAAGCAGTCCTAGACTCTATCCGGGAAGCTGGGTTTACGGCCAACCCCAAGAAGTGTACCATTGGACAGGAGGAGGCCAAGTATCTTGGGTACACCATTGGGAGGGGAGTTATAAAACCCCATGTCAATAAAGTCGAGGCCATACAGAATTGGCCACGTCCCAACAGCAAGAAGCAGGTACGAGCCTTTCTGGGAATCGCTGGTTATTATCGGTGATTCATTCCCCACTTTGCTTCTCAGGCTGTGCCCCTAACCAACCTGACAAAAGGGAAAGAGTCTGTCATGGTTAAATGGACCCCAGAGGCTGAGGCAGCATTTCAATTCTTAAAAAAAGCCTTATGTAGTCAGCCAGTGTTGTACTCACAAGACTTCTCTAGGGACTTTGTCGTACAAAGTGATGCATCCGACGTTGGGTTAGGAGCAGTATTGTCCCAGGTCTGGAACGGTGAAGAGCACCCAGTCATTTACCTCAGCAGGAAATTGAAGTCCCATGAGGTAAATTACGCCACGATTGAGAAGGAGTGTTTAGCAGTGAAATGGGCTCTAGATTCCCTTCGCTACTATCTGCTAGGTAGGCACTTTGACATGATTACTGATCACGCTCCTTTAAAGTGGATGGTTTAAAACAAAGAGACAAATAGAAGAGTAAATAGGTGGTTCCTGGTTGTACAGGAATTCAACTTTACGGTAAAGCATCGCCCTGGCATTCAAATGGGGAATGTGGATGCTTTGTCTCGAGTACATGCATGCCTGATTGCTTGTGTTCCAACCCCAAGGTTAAAACAAGAGGGGGGGTATGTGACAGCAGGCAGGTAAAATCACCAGGTTGCATCCAGGATGGAAGGTATATTTGTCCTAGATTCAGGCTTTATGCCGATTTATACCACTAGGGGGAGTGCTGGGAGTCTTGCAGGGGAAGAGTTAATGAGCCCAGCTGAAGTAAGTGGGCTCATTAGGGCCTCTACAAGAACTCCCAGCATGCTAAGGGAGAGGCTCCAACCTGGAACCAGATCTGTGTGGATAGTCTGGGGAGTGTGATCTCTGTGCAGTGAGCCAAAGCCTGTGTGGTTATTGCTAAGAACTTCTAAAAGCAGGGAGCTAGGGACTGGGACAGCACAAGACTGTACCCAGTTGTTAGTTAGGGACACCAACGTGTGTAGTGAGCGGTCAAGTTGACCAGGATTTCTTTTCATTGTTCTTTTGTTTTTGCTGTATTTTTTTGTCTGTATATAGTTCAAATGAAACCACACCCTTTTGTTTTCTCCTACCACTGTCTGCTGGGCCTGTTTTTGTGTGGTGAACCCATCCAGGGGGTCACACACACCTGCTGCTGAGTTAACCCCCTCACAATATATATATATATTGTGAAGGACTAGCATCAAGTGTAGAGCTTGAAGGACACCGCTACTCGCTGGTTCTTCTTTTTAAGGGTTGTTTGCCCATTTTTATTAAAAGAAGTTCAAAACAAAATCAAAAGGTTTTCCCTCGCAGGGGTTTCAGTACTCCTTTTCAACAACAAAATGACATTCAGCCTCCTGGCTTATACATACAGCAGTGCTGCTCAGGCCTTCCACTTCAGGCTCTTGTCTGTCTCCTATAGACTATTCCATCTGCAACACCATCCATTTGGATAGCAGCCCCTTGCTGCTCTGACCCTCAGACCTGGGTCTCTGGCTTCCACTGTGCACACAAGCACTCTCTGACTTCTCCAGTGCACACTTGCACTCTATGGCTTCCCCAGTGCACACCTGCACTCGTCGGGAGGGTGGGGCCCAGAATGCTGGTCCTGATTCTACTATCAGGCCCACACACACCTGAACAATCAGTGTGCAGTTGAGTCTCAAAACCCGGATCCAGGACTGGGGATTTCATCCCACCCGGATCTCTAAGAAATCCCCAAGCTCCGGGTCCCAAAGTGGACTTTAGTAAATCATGAGGAAACTGAAAAGCCAGTTTCCTCCCAAACAAGCAAATACCCTGGAGCCCCTCAACCTGCCTGGTTGAGAATCCTGCATCCATACACTGGTGGGGTACCACACTACCACAATATATATATATATATATATATATATATATATATATACACACTAAACTGCCTGCATGCCACTAACTAACCTGCCTAATCTAGCTCTAATTCTCTCAATCTCCACGTCACATTACATACGGCTGCCGTGTAAGCAGTCTCATATAGTATGGGACATGGACTTAGCCCCCTGAACCATGATTGGCTAAAGGCACTCTGCCTTTGGCCAATCATGGCTCTCACAGCAGATCGCACTTTGATTGGCCAAAGCATGCAGGTCAGATGCATGCTTTGGCCAATCAGCAGCCTTCAATGCACTGCGATCTCGCAGTGCATTATGGGGCACTCCACGGTGCTCAATTTTTAAAAAATGTTTTATCCTTTTTTCCCCCTCTATCTCTTTTTCCTCTCCCGTTTTTTTGAATAGGGAGATGGAGAATATTTATGTCCTGTTATTTAAAATAATGATCAACAATATATAAAAATTTAAATGGATAAAATATAAAACCACTAAACCGCTCAGGAAATATTCAAAAAGAATGCGGCATGCAGGATCTCATAAAGCGGCAGAGCGGGTATAGCGGCATCGGTCGACCCCTAGTTAGGGAACTTACGATAGTAAGACAGACTTAGTAAAGGCAATAGTAGTGAGAAAGTTAGAGAGTTTGGCAAGATAGGTGTACGTGTGTAGTGAGTGTGTGTATATAAGGGGCTCACCACCCCTTTTAATTTTTTTCCCCTTCTCCTCTTTGGTACACTAGTGTACCCCCCCCCCCCAGTATTGTTTCATCGGAGGGGTAAAATTTTGTTCCTTTAATGCAAGAGGCCTTAATTCACCTTTTAAAAGATCACAAAATTTAAATTAATTTCACAAACAAAAAATTGGTATTATTCTGTTTCAAGAAACACATTTTTGTTCAGATCACATTCCTAAAATAAACAATAGAAATTATGTTACCTGGATTCATGATACATTTCCCTATTCTAAAACAAGAGGAGTGTCTATTGCGTTCCACAAAGATATATCTCACCAAATAATACAAAGCTGGAAAGGTAAAGATGGAAGATCCCTAATTATAAGGGTCATGCTATATGGAAAAATGTTTACAATCATAAATTTATATTTATCAAACTATGAACAAATTAAATGTGGAATAAAATCTGTTGTGGAAGCAATGGAAAAAGAGGAAGGCACAAAAATTATGGGCGGAGACTTCAATTTTATATAGGACTCAACATTAGATACAGCTAGTATTCATTCCCATAGGAAAAACAGTCAACTAAAAGAATTTAAACATTTACTGCAAAGACAACAAATGATATATATATGGAGGGTTCATCACCAGATGGAAAAAAATTATACATATTACTCAAATATACAACTCATACCATAGAATAGATTATTTCTTTATCAACCAATCCGCCCTGATGATGACCCCTTGATCAGACATCGGTAATTTCACTTGGTCAGACCACGCCCCGATATATGTGGAACTTAGGATAGTAGAACATAAAAAAACAATAGGGACATGGAGACTTAATGATAATTTAATAAAAAATAAAGAATGTGAAAATGATATACAAGTAGCGAATGAATTTTTGTTAAACCATGAAAATGATGACACTTCAATCCCCATACAATGGGAAACATTTAAATGCGTATTGTGAGGAAACTTCATCAAGCATGGATCAAGGCTGAAATAGAAAAAAGAACAGAAGCAGTCCCAACTCATGATGGAAATCATAAAACTAGAGAATAAACACAAACAAAGTCTTAAAACGGGAGATAAAATAGCATTGAAAGGAAAACAAATGCAACTACAATACCTGCTTGATGAGGATTCCCTCCGGGTGAGGGATAAGAATAAAATACAACGGTACCAACAAGGTAACAAAACAGGGAAATTATTAGCCAAAACTCTAAAACATTAACAACCCACGACTTCCATAGTTAAAATCTTAAAAGCAAATGGGGAAATGGCATATGACCCTACCGAAATATAAAAAACGTTCCATACATATTACTCTAAATTATACAATTTGAATATTCAACAGGAAAATAAAGATAAAAATAAGAAAGAGGATGAAATTCGTAAATACATAAAAGATACAGCTCTACCAAGATTTCCGAGAGAAATAGTGGAGGAACTGGAAAAATAAATTTCAATTGAGGAAATTCAACATGCTATTTCTAAATTGGCCCTGGGCAAAAGCCCCAGACCAGACGGGTACACTGCCAGATTTTATAAATCATTTCAAGATATAATAATACCTATTCTTAAGAAAACATATAATTCCATATCTAGAACACAAATTTTCACACCACAAAGTATGGAAGCTCACATTGTATTAATACCAAAACCTGAGAAAGACCACACATTATGTAATAACTATCGACCAATCTCCTTAACAAACATTGATATAAGACTATATTCAAAGATCATCTCGAATAGACTAATGCCGCGTACACACACGACCGTTTTTCACAACGAGAAAAACGACGACGTGAAAAACGACGAGAAAAAATAGAGCAGGTTCTAAATTTTTAATGCCCATTTTTCTCGTCGAGAAAAATGCTCTGGAGCCTGCAAACGACCGTTTTTCACGACCAATTTAAAAAATGGCATGTTTCTCGTCATGAAAAACGGTCGTATGTACGCGGCATAACACCCATATTACCAGAATATATAGATCTAGATCAAACGGGCTTCACAAAAGGACAAGAAACAAGGGATAATATTAGAAAAACCTGCACATTGGTTGAATATGCTCAGAGAACTGCAACCCCAACATGTTTACTATCTATTGATGCTGAAAAAGCGTTCGATAGGGTGGGAATGAACGTTTTTGGAGGAAACATTAGTTCAGATAGGAATGGGCCCAAAAATGCTTAGTAGGATCATCGCATTGTATTCTAATTCACGGGACAAAATAAGAACAAATGGAATGTTATCAGAATATATAGAAATTTCAAACGGAACCTGACAGGGTTGCCCATTATCTCCCTTATTATATATTAGTAATGGAACATCTTATACAAGAAATAAGGAAAAACAAAGATATACAAGGTATTAATATTAAAGATAAAGAATATAAAACAGCAGTCTACGCAGATGATTTATTAATATATGTGACCAACCCCATTATAACAATACCTAATTTAATAAGAGAATTTAAACGATTTGGGGAATTGAGTAATTTCAAAGTTAATTATGAAAAATCTGAAATGCTAAATGTATCACTAACAGAAAAAGTACAACTATTATTGCAAAAGGATTTTGCGTTTAAATGGCAACAAATAGCCATTAAGTATTTAGGGAATTTATATCCCGAGAGACTTGAATAAGTTACAAGAATTTAATTATAATGCGACTGTCCAAAAAGTAATAAAACTGTTACAAAAATATGAAAAGGTAACAAACTCATGGATGGGAAGAATTAATATAATAAAAATTGATATATTGCCAAAACTGTTATACATTTTTCAAACAATCCCCCTAGTCATTCCAAAAAAACTAAAGATTGAATTAAGGAAAGCAATAGGAAGCTTTATTTGGGCCCATAAAACACCACGAATTAGAAGAGAAATTTTAATCAGAACTAAGAAAAATGGAGGGTTAGCATTACCAGACTTTTCGAAATATCTACAAGCTGCCTCTTTGACTAGGAATATAGACTGGTATCATAATGGGGAGGACAAACAATGGGTTAAACTAGAAGAAGATATTATAGGAATTCAACTTAAAGCGTTCCAATGGATAAAACCTGATTTAAGACCCAGAAACAAGAAATTAACTATCTCCACAAGAGCCACAATAAAAATATGGGACACAGAATTAAAAAAGGGGAACCTATCCACTATGATGGGACCAATGACCCCACTGTTCTCCAACCCAGAATTTCAGCCAGCTTTAGCAACCACAAAATACTTAAAATGGAATATAATATATTGGAGAACGCAAGGGTCGCCCAGATCCTAGTGGATGGGAAATTGCCAAAAAATACAAGATCTGGGATCGGAATATAAGCATAAATGGCTACAATACCAATAATTAGCTACATATATTGCAACAAAGATAGAACTAGCTCTAATAAACAGACCAAAAACTAAATTTGAACAAATATTAACAGATGAACAAAAGCCAACTAAAAAGTTATCTAATATACTGTATATACCCTATTACTTCTTTCAGGATCCCTTAGAGAGTTAACAGGAATGAAAAACTGGGAAAAGGAAATAGGAAGATCAATATCAGAGATAGAATGGAAGAAAATATTTGAAATAATTTACAAAATATCTACAGCAAACAAATATCAAGAAAGAAACTATAAAATAGCAATGAGATGGTATTGGAGCCCTAAATAAAATAAATAGTGGCCAAACAGATATTTGTTGGAGATGTAAAGCGGAAAAAGGGACCATGGACCACATTTGGTATGGCTGTCATATGGTGAAGAAATTCTGGAAAACAATATATGAGATATATGAAAAATTGTCGCGAATAGAGAGGAATCTAAATATAGACACCTCATTGTTATCCCTGATATCAGAATCAATAAAGAGTTGTCATGGAAATCCCCTATTCAGCCGCCGCAGCCCTGCACGCATGCGCGGTGGAATGGCGCTTCGGCGCACGCGCGTGCACAAACGGCACACGCGCACGCGCAATGGTGCGCGAATGCCGCACGCACATGCGCAATGGCGCACCAATCAGAAATCTGACAGGCCTATTTAAAGAAGCCTAGTGGCGCCGACAGGTTGCTGGTTTGTCGTCAGCTTCCTGCCTTGTACCTGGTTTCCTGTATACACGTCTGAACCTTTGTTGTGACCCGGATCGACCTGACTACGCTGCTTCTCTCCTGGACCTGACCTTTGGCTTGCCTCTTGGACCTCTTCTGCCTGCCCGCTGTGTTTGACCCTCGGCCTGTGACTCGGACTTTCTACCAATCTCCAATCCCTGATCTCCTGCTTGTATTCTGGATTTGCTACTTGCCTCCAGCTCTGATTACCTGCTTAGTATCCCTGGACTGATCACTTGTCTACTGTGTTAAACCCTCGGCCTGCACCCTCAGTACCTGTTTGTACAGCCAGTATCTGGACTCATCCCCCCTGCTTGGCCCCTGTAGTGCCCTGGACTTGTGTCTTTGTTTGGATCTTGTGAGAGCCCTCATCAGCCTGGTGTTAGGCCCTCAGCCTGTTCCTGGTCACCCGATCCTCTACCAAGACTTCCTCACCTGCTGGTAGCCAGTGCCTCTTCGCGCCATCCTCTCCCTGTTCCATCTCCAGGGGGCGGAGTGCGCCAAGTCGCAAGGGTGAACCACTCTCGGCATCTCGGCCTCGGTAAGTACACCCGTGACAGTACAAACCAGCCAGATGTCTGTGGCCGACAGAGCGCGTTCCCCATTTGACACCCTCTGCCAGCAGGTATCTGCACTAACTAATGCGGTCCAAAAACAACAGGAGGGATACACACAAATGGATGGCCGGCTTCAACAACTCACTGTGTCACCAGGCCCTACAGCCCCAGCTGCGGCTTCTACCCCTGGTACCTCCACTTCTCAGGTCTCGGCAAGCCCTACCGTGGTGATGGCTTCCCCGGAACCCAGAGTTCCCATACCAGAGCGATTCACGGGTGATCGCAAAAAGTACCGAGCCTTCAAAAATGCCTGCTCTCTCTACCTCGCTCTTCAGCCTCGGACCTTTTCTTCAGAGGTAGTAAAGGTGGGCTTCATTATCTCCCTCCTATCCGAGGAACCCCAAGCCTCGGCTCACGGCCTAATGGAGCAAAGGAGCCCCGCAATAAACTCTGTTGAAACCTTCTTCGAACAGATGGCGCAGCTATACGACGATCCCCAGCGCACGGCTACGGCTGAGGCTATTGTGCACCGCCTGTTCCAGGGAAGAAGGCCAGTTGAGGACTATACGGCCGAATTCCGGAAATGGTCGGCCGATACCGGCTGGAACGAAGCGGCATTGAAATACCAGTACCGCCAAGGACTGTCGGAAGCGCTTAAGGATGAACTAGCCCGGAATGAGACCCATGCTTCCTTGGAAGATCTAGTTCAGTCCGCCACCCAGCTTGACAGACGCCTGAAAGAGCGGCGCGCTGAACGCTTTCAGACTGCTCGTCCCAACTGGACTCCTTCCAGATCCGTTCCAGTTCATCCTCCTGCTCCAGTTCCTGCTGCTCCGTCCTTTCCGGAACCTGAACCGATGCAACTTGGCCTAGTCCGGCCTCCCCTCTCTCCTGAGGAGAAACAGCGCAGGCGTCAAGCCAACCTATGTCTCTACTATGGAGGTTCTGGCCATTTCCTCCGAAGTTGTCCAGTGAGACCCAGTAAGTCTGTCCCCCAAGATGTATTGAACTATCAAGTTTCAAGTGTCCCTCAGGCTTATGTTGTCCTCTTTATCTCCCTACAGCTACCGGTAGGGGCAACCCGCCTACCGGCTATTATTGACTCCGGAGCCTGCAGCTGCTTCCTGGACTCTGCACTCGCCCAGAAACTTCATTTTCCCCTTCAAGTCAAGAACCGTTCCCTTCAGGTACACCTGGCGGATGGTTCTTTTCCCCGCTCTGGGCTAATCACTCAAGAGACTAAACCCATCCTTGCAACCACTGACTCTGGCCACCGAGAGTTTCTGCGGTTTGACCTCATCCCCTCTCCAATGTTTCCCATCATTCTGGGTCTCCCCTGGTTACAAGCACACGAGCCTCTTATCAATTGGGCCAACAAGGAAGTCAAATTCACATCTCATTACTGCTCCCAGCATTGTCTTACCCCAGTCTCGGCCACCTGCTCTACCATTGCAACCGTTTCTGAAAACCTGCAACACGTCCCCTCGGTGTACCTGGAATTTAAGGACGTCTTTGACAAACGACAGGCCGACTGCCTACCCCCGCACCGGCCATATGACTGTCCCATCGACCTCCTACCTGGCTCAGAGGTGCCTTTCGGCCGTATCTTCCCTTTATCTGAAACCAAGTTAACTGCCCTCAAGGCCTACATAGACGAAAACCTTGGAAAAAAATTCATTCGTCCATCTTCCTCTCCAGCCGGTGCAGTGATCTTCTTCGTGGAAAAAATAGATGGGTCTCTCAGGCCCTGCATTGACTATAGAGAGCTGAATAAAATCACCATTAAAAACAGATATCCACTACCACTGATCCCGAAATTGTTTCAACGGTTTCCATCTGCCCAAATCTTTTCCAAGCTGGACCTTCGGGGGGCATACAACCTCATCCAGATCAGGGCTGGAGATGAATGGAAGACCGCCTTCAGATCCAGATTCGGGCACTTTGAGTACCTCGTCATGCCATTCGGGCTTTGTAATGCCCCCACCACTTTTCAACATCTAGTGAATGACATTTTCCGAGAACATCTTGACGACTTCTTAGTGGTATATCTAGACGACATACTTATCTTCTCGACCTCCTTGGAATTACACAGAGTTCATGTCAAAAAGGTCCTTACCATCCTCAGAGAACACAGGCTATACCTCAAAGCTGAGAAATGCGACTTTGAAAAGACTACAGTGCAGTTTCTGGGATTCATTATTTCCATTAACGGAGTTGCAATGGACCCACAGAAAGTCAGGGCAATTCAAGAATGGCCAGCCCCAACTGATAAGAAAGGGGTGCAGCGCTTTGTTGGCTTTGCCAATTTCTACAGAAGGTTCATCATCGGGTTCTTTTCTATTGTAGCACCCATCACGCAACTGACACGCCAGGGCAATCGCTTCCAGTGGACACAGGAGGCTCAGGATGCCTTCACCAAACTAAAATCTGTGTTTACTTCAGCACCTGTTTTACGGCACCCAGACCCTGCATTACCCTTCATACTGGAAGTAGATGCTTCCCAGACAGCTACAGGGGCCATTCTCTCTCAAAGACAGGGCCCCAAGTCTCTGCTTCACCCAATAGCTTTTGCCTCCCGGAAACTCAACCCACCGGAACAAAATTACGATGTTGGTGATAGAGAGTTGTTGGCCTTTAAATTTGCCCTGGAAGAGTGGAGGTACCTACTGGATGGCGCATCTCACCCCATCATGATTTTTACCGACCACAAAAACCTGGAGTATTTAAGGACAGCAAAACGGTTAAGACCCAGGCAAGCCCGCTGGGCTCTCTTTTTCACCAGATTTAACTTCCACATCTCTTACAGACCCGGATCCAAGAATGGGAAGGCAGATGCGCTCTCCAGGATGTGTACCAAATCACCACAAACAGTGGAACCCAGCACTATCTTGTCACCACAAAACATTCTTCTGGTCTCCCAGGTTGACCTGTTGACCTCTATTAAAGTAGCACCCAGGTACTGTTCTGACCAGGAAACCTCTTCTCTGGAGAAACATGACGACCTATATTGGTCCCGAGGTAAAATCTTTGCTCCACTGGAAACGAGACATTTAATCCTAAAGACTTTCCACGACCACAAGTTAGCAGGCCACTTTGGAACCCAGAAAACCATTGAGCTAGTCTCTCGCTCATTCTGGTGGCCAGGCTGGAGACAGGACTGTAAAACCTACGTTGCCTCCTGCACTCACTGCCAGCGTAATAAAGGGGCAAATATCAAAAGCTGGGGCCTGCTCAAACCTCTACCCATTCCGGAACGTCCCTGGGCAGAGGTCTCCATGGACTTCATTGTCGACCTGCCTTCCTCTGGGGATTTACCACCATCTTGGTTGTGGTCGACCGCCTCTCTAAGATGGCACACTTCTTACCCATGGTGGGTACCCCCTCTGCTGCAGACACAGCCAGAATCTTCTTTAAGGAAATCAACAGGCTCCATGGGGTACCCAAGAGCATTGTCTCCGACAGGGGTGTCCAATTCACATCCAAATTTTGGCAGGAACTTTGCAAGTCCTTGGAAATCAAGATCTGCCTCTCGTCTGCCTATCACCCTCAGAGCAACGGCCAGACTGAGAGGACTAACCAAACTCTGGAACAATACCTGCGTTGTTTCTGCTCTGCCTCCCAAGATGACTGGTCCTCCCTACTACCCTATGATGAGTTTGCATACAATAATTCCATCCATTCAGCTACCAATCAGACCCCCTTCTGGGCCAACTTTGGTTTTCACCCTCCGTTCCTTCCCAGCTCCATCCCTGAAAGTTCCGTCCCTGCTGTACAGGACCGGATAGCCTCGGTCCAACAAAATTTCCATAAACTTCAGGAGATGATGCAGAATGCCCAAGACAATTACAAAAGATTCTATGACAGAGGAAGGAAAGAAAACCCAACCTTCAAAGTCGGGGAGGAAGTATGGATTTCAGCCATCAACCTTAAATTACCTATCCCCTCACGGAAGTTGGGGCCAAAGTTCATTGGACCTTTCAAAATCAAACGGGAGATCAATTCTGTGGCCTTTGAATTAGCGTTACCCAACTCCTATCGGATACACCCGGTCTTCCACGCATCTCTGCTGAAGCCTGTTGTTCCTAGCTCCTTCCCCGGAAAAGAAGAACCACCTCCTCCACCAGTTGAAATAGATGGTGAAGATGAATTTGAAGTGGAGTCTATTCTAGGATGCAGGAAGAGAGGGAGGCAACTTCAGTATCTGATTAAATGGAAGGGATACCCCCTCGAGGACAATTCCTGGGAGCCTGCCAGAAATCTGCATGCCCCACGCCTAATTAGGGCATTTCATCAAGAACATCCAGAGTTGATGACCAGCTTGGGTGTCCGGAGCCTGCCCCTCGGGGGGGGCACTGTCATGGAAATCACCTATTCAGCCGCCGCAGCCCTGCGCGCATGCGTGGTGGAATGGCCCTTCGGTGCGCGAACGGCGCACGCGCAATGGTGCGCGAATGGTGCACGCACATGCGCAATGGCGCACCAATCAGAACTCTGACAGGCCTATTTAAAGAAGCCTAGTGGCGCCGACAGGTTGCTGGTTTGTCGTCAGCTTCCTGCTTAGTACCTGGTTTCCTGTATACACGTCTGAACCTTTGAAGGGTTGTACCACTCTTTTAAGCTGTAGGGCTTTCAAAATTCTCCCACCCTGATACTGGAACAGGTGCTGGCTCTGCACTGATGCATGGAAAAGAAAGGAGCCCTGGACTGCCGCACTCTGTATAAACAATTTATTTCCAAAATTTCTAAATAAAATCCAAAATTAATCCATAAATTAAAAAAATCCAAAAACAGGCAAAACAGAAAACTGACATGCAGGGATGGATGGCTGACGCGTTTCACATCAAAGTAGATGCTTACTCATAGCTGGAGTATGTGGAGAATCCATCAGAATATATAGGGAATAAAACCAGATTTGCACCAATCAAGTTCACTGAACACAGTGAAATGGAATGAGCTTCTGATTGTCTCCAACACACTCCAATTAGGAAATGCACCTGTGTACTGAACAAAGAGTCATCACAAAATGACATTAACATATTATGTTGAGCATACTTGTGAATACAAAGTGTATGAACCGGACCGAGAATATAATCAAGGTCTGGTCATTTTAATATAAATGGAGAAAGAAGGCCATAGTGTCTAAAAACACAAATGTGTGTATGTAAGAAAAAAAGGCTGGTGAAATAAAACAATGTGTATGTATGTATGGTCAAAAATGTATTTATAATAAAAATGATAACGTGAGTGTTGTAAAGTACCAGCACATAGTGTTATTAGTGAAAAATAGATAAACCATTTTCCGAACAAGATGAAGCATCATCAAACTTCTCAGCAGAGAATTCTTCTATGGGTGAGTCCACATCTTTTTCTAATTATTTTCCTGACATGTGTGCTTTAGGCCTGGTTCACACTTGTCCGACAAACGCTCCGACATTAGGAGCTCATGTCGCATGACGTGTGAAAATCAATGAATCCCTATGAGAGCCGTCTTAACTGGTCCGACACAAGTCGGTCCGACATTAAAAATGCTCCCTGTACTACTTCTGTCCGACTTTGATCCTACTTCAGCCCATTGAATAATATTGAATTCGGATCAAAGTAGGATCCTTGTCCTAACCATCCGACATTTGACATCCGACATGGTGATTACAGCAGCAGTAAAAGGAATTTATCTCACCCTGGGATTGTTTTGATTGGTCAAAGGACAAGTCAGACTATCACAATGTCGGATCAAAGTAGTATCCTGTTCATGAATGTCGGATGGATGTCGGACCAATGTAGGATCAATGTAGGACTGATGTCGCAGAGCAAAGTAGGATGAAAGTCGGATGAATGTCGTGTCGTATCAGTGTGAACCCAGCCTAAATGGATCTGACAGACCTTGCCCACGAATCTGATACAGCTGGTGAAGCCATGAACAATCTCAGTTCTGGCTGTAAACCGGTTTGTTTCAAAGTGAAATCAGACTTTTACCCTATGAATTCAAGGGGCAAGGACATGGACTTATACCAGAAATTGGTAGAGAGAGATCTATCACTCCTAGCAAAAAATCTGCCAAAAAATAAAAATAAAATCGAGAATTTGACTACAGATGAAAAAATGTCACTTGAAAATTTACATAAAAACACTTCTATAGTCATTAAAAACGCAGACAAAGGCGGGGTAGTGGTTGTCTTAGATGCTACCACATACAAACAGGAATAGGGATGAGCTTCGTGTTCGAGTCGAACATACGTTCGACTCGAACATCGGCTGTTCGATCGTTCGACGAAGATCGAACGATTTGGGCCGTTCGCGCCAAATTCGAGTGACGCGAACGGCCCACAATGCACTACGCCATCGCAGTGTCATCCAGGCGCTGTGATTGGCCAAGCATGCACTGTGACCCCGCATGCTTGGCCAATCACAGCGCCGGCAGCGAGGAGAGCAATGATTGGCCACAGGCAGGATGCCTGTGGCCAATTATTGCTGAGGGTGTTTAGTACACGCCCCACACTATAAAAGGCCGCCAGCACGGCGGCCTAGTGTAGTGTGTTCCGGAGCAGGGATAGAGCAGCATAGGCAGGGACAGTGACTGTTATTTCTTTCTTGCTTAACCTGGATTCCTTTAGTTTAGGGAAAGAGAAGGATAGGTAGGGAGAGTGTCAGTGTGTTTTGTGCTTGTGCTATAGTGTGCTTAAAAAAACATTTATTCTAGGGACAGAAAACTGTAGGTAGGGAGAGTGTCAGTTTCTTTCACTCTGCAAGTCCTTGTTTCCAGGGACCTGTAAGGACAGTGAGTGAATTGTCCTTGTGCTATATTGTGATTAAAAAAAACATTTTTTCTAGGGACAGAAAACTGTAGGTAGGGAGAGTGTTTTTTTTCTTTCACTCTGCAAGTCCTTGTTTCCAGGGACCTGGAAGGACAGTGAGTGAATTGTCCTTGTGCTATATTGTGCTTAAAAAAAAACATTTTTTCTAGGGACAGAAAACTGTAGGTAGGGAGAGTGTTTTTTTTCTTTCACTCTGCAAGTCCTTGTTTCCAGGGACCTGTAAGGACAGTGAGTGAATTGTCCTTGTGCTATATTGTGCTTAAAAAAAACATTTATTCTAGGGACAGAAAACTGTAGGTAGGGAGAGTGTCAGTTTATTTCACTCTGCAAGTCCTTGTTTCCAGGGACCTGTAAGGACAGTGAGTGAATTGTCCTTGTGCTATATTGTGATTAAAAAAAACATTTTTTCTAGGGACAGAAAACTGTAGGTAGGGAGAGTGTTTTTTTTCTTTCACTCTGCAAGTCCTTGTTTCCAGGGACCTGTAAGGACAGTGAGTGAATTGTCCTTGTGCTATATTGTGCTTAAAAAAAAACATTTATTCTAGGGACAGAAAACTGTAGGTAGGGAGAGTGTTTTTTTTCTTTCACTCTGCAAGTCCTTGTTTCCAGGGACCTGTAAGGACAGTGAGTGAATTGTCCTTGTGCTATATTGTGATTAAAAAAAACATTTTTTCTAGGGACAGAAAACTGTAGGTAGGGAGAGTGTTTTTTTTCTTTCACTCTGCAAGTCCTTGTTTCCAGGGACCTGTAAGGACAGTGAGTGAATTGTTCTTGTGCTATATTGTGATTAAAAAAAACATTTTTTCTAGGGACAGAAAACTGTAGGTAGGGAGAGTGTTTTTTTTTTTTCACTCTGCAAGTCCTTGTTTCCAGGGACCTGTAAGGACAGTGAGTGAATTGTCCTTGTGCTATATTGTGCTTAAAAAAAACATTTATTCTAGGGACAGAAAACTGTAGGTAGGGAGAGTGTCAGTTTATTTCACTCTGCAAGTCCTTGTTTCCAGGGACCTGTAAGGACAGTGAGTGAATTGTCCTTGTGCTATATTGTGATTAAAAAAAACATTTTTTCTAGGGACAGAAAACTGTAGGTAGGGAGAGTGTTTTTTTTCTTTCACTCTGCAAGTCCTTGTTTCCAGGGACCTGTAAGGACAGTGAGTGAATTGTCCTTGTGCTATATTGTGCTTAAAAAAAACATTTATTCTAGGGACAGAAAACTGTAGGTAGGGAGAGTGTCAGTTTATTTCACTCTGCAAGTCCTTGTTTCCAGGGACCTGTAAGGACAGTGAGTGAATTGTCCTTGTGCTATATTGTGATTAAAAAAAACATTTTTTCTAGGGACAGAAAACTGTAGGTAGGGAGAGTGTTTTTTTTCTTTCACTCTGCAAGTCCTTGTTTCCAGGGACCTGTAAGGACAGTGAGTGAATTGTCCTTGTGCTATATTGTGATTAAAAAAACATTTTTTCTAGGGACAGAAAACTGTAGGTAGGGAGAGTGTTTTTTTTCTTTCACTCTGCAAGTCCTTGTTTCCAGGGACCTGTAAGGACAGTGAGTGAATTGTCCTTGTGCTATATTGTGCTTAAAAAAACATTTATTCTAGGGACAGAAAACTGTAGGTAGGGAGAGTGTCAGTTTATTTCACTCTGCAAGTCCTTGTTTCCAGGGACCTGTAAGGACAGTGAGTGAATTGTCCTTGTGCTATATTGTGATTAAAAAAAACATTTTTTCTAGGGACAGAAAACTGTAGGTAGGGAGAGTGTTTTTTTTCTTTCACTCTGCAAGTCCTTGTTTCCAGGGACCTGGAAGGACAGTGAGTGAATTCTCCTTGTGCTATATTGTGCTTAAAAAAAACATTTATTCTAGGGACAGAAAACTGTAGGTAGGGAGAGTGTCAGTTTATTTCACTCTGCAAGTCCTTGTTTCCAGGGACCTGTAAGGACAGTGAGTGAATTGTCCTTGTGCTATATTGTGATTAAAAAAAACATTTTTTCTAGGGACAGAAAACTGTAGGTAGGGAGAGTGTTTTTTTTCTTTCACTCTGCAAGTCCTTGTTTCCAGGGACCTGTAAGGACAGTGAGTGAATTGTCCTTGTGCTATATTGTGCTTAAAAAAAACATTTATTCTAGGGACAGAAAACTGTAGGTAGGGAGAGTGTCAGTTTATTTCACTCTGCAAGTCCTTGTTTCCAGGGACCTGTAAGGACAGTGAGTGAATTGTCCTTGTGCTATATTGTGATTAAAAAAAACATTTTTTCTAGGGACAGAAAACTGTAGGTAGGGAGAGTGTTTTTTTTCTTTCACTCTGCAAGTCCTTGTTTCCAGGGACCTGTAAGGACAGTGAGTGAATTGTCCTTGTGCTATATTGTGATTAAAAAAACATTTTTTCTAGGGACAGAAAACTGTAGGTAGGGAGAGTGTTTTTTTTCTTTCACTCTGCAAGTCCTTGTTTCCAGGGACCTGTAAGGACAGTGAGTGAATTGTCCTTGTGCTATATTGTGCTTAAAAAAAACATTTTTTCTAGGGACAGAAAACTGTAGGTAGGGAGAGTGTCAGTTTATTTCACTCTGCAAGTCCTTGTTTCCAGGGACCTGTAAGGACAGTGAGTGAATTGTCCTTGTGCTATATTGTGATTAAAAAAAACATTTTTTCTAGGGACAGAAAACTGTAGGTAGGGAGAGTGTTTTTTTTCTTTCACTCTGCAAGTCCTTGTTTCCAGGGACCTGTAAGGACAGTGAGTGAATTGTCCTTGTGCTATATTGTGCTTAAAAAAAACATTTTTTCTAGGGACAGAAAACTGTAGGTAGGGAGAGTGTTTTTTTTCTTTCACTCTGCAAGTCCTTGTTTCCAGGGACCTGTAAGGACAGTGAGTGAATTGTCCTTGTGCTATATTGTGCTTAAAAAAAACATTTATTCTAGGGACAGAAAACTGTAGGTAGGGAGAGTGTTTATTTTCTTTCACTCTGCAAGTCCTTGTTTCCAGGGACCTGTAAGGACAGTGAGTGAATTGTCCTTGTGCTATATTGTGATTAAAAAAAAACATTTTTTCTAGGGACAGAAAACTGTAGGTAGGGAGAGTGTTTTTTTTCTTTCACTCTGCAAGTCCTTGTTTCCAGGGACCTGTAAGGACAGTGAGTGAATTGTTCTTGTGCTATATTGTGATTAAAAAAAACATTTTTTCTAGGGACAGAAAACTGTAGGTAGGGAGAGTGTTTTTTTTCTTTCACTCTGCAAGTCCTTGTTTCCAGGGACCTGTAAGGACAGTGAGTGAATTGTCCTTGTGCTATATTGTGCTTAAAAAAAACATTTATTCTAGGGACAGAAAACTGTAGGTAGGGAGAGTGTCAGTTTCTTTCACTGTGAAAGTCCTTGTTTCAAGGGACAGAGAAGGACACCTGAAGGTAGCCCTTATTGCTTTTTTCCCATCTCCCTGCAGGCCATCTATTAGAATGTCTGGAAGGCAAACAAGGAGAGGCAGACAGTCAGGAGGCAATAAAAGAGGGCAAGCAGGCTCTGTGTCTGGGGGCAACAGTGCTGGTCGTGGACGCGGTGCATTGTCATCAGCACATGGCCATGGGACACGCTTGTCCTTCTTTTCGGCAGCTGGACATGTTGAGCCACATCATGCCGAAGACTTGGTAGAGTGGATGACCAAGCCCTCCTCCTCCTCCTCATCCTCTCTCACCCAGGCTCAGGGTACTGGAAAAGCAGCTGCCAAAGCGTCGTCTTCCCTGGTATCAATGTCAGACAAATCATCAGTCACTCCTTCCCTAGACCCACCATGTCCTCCTCCTGAGGAGTCCCCCGAACTGTTTCAGCACAGTGTTGGGTACATGCTCCAGGAGGATGCCCAGCGTTTCGAAGGGTCTGATGATGAAACCCAGCTAGAGGAAGGCAGTAGCGTGAGAGCAGACAGAGGGGATGCTCAAGAAGGACACCAATCTGGCAGTCATGTTCCAGCAGCTGCAGCATACTGCCAGATTGGCTCCAGTGATGAGGAGGGAGGGGATGATGAGGTCACTGACTCCACGTGGGTGCCTAATAGGAGAGAGGAGGAGGAGGAGGATGAGGAGGAGGCACATCTCCAACGAGGCAGGATGCCCTTTGGTGGCCAGCGTAAGGGCAGTACACCGACGGAATCACACCGCAGAGCTCCGCCTGTGCAGGGCGCTGCCTCTGCCCGTCATTCAAAAAGTTCTTTGGTGTGGGCCTTTTTTGAGGCTAGTGCATCAGATCGCACAGCTGCTGTTTGCAACATATGTCTCAAGCGTATATCGCGTGGCCAAAACATCAGCCGCTTGGGTACCACATGCCTGACCAGACATATGTTGACCTGCCATGCAGCTCGTTGGCAAGCCTACCTCAAAGACCCACACCAAAGAACAAAGCGGACCTCTCCTTGCACCGCATCAGCTGGGATCTCCAACCCCACTATAACTTCAGTCCTCTCTGAAACATGCACTGAGAGGAATGAAGGTGTAGAATTAGGTGTGTCACAGCCAAGTACTTGCGCCCACTCTGCTAGCAGTACACCGACGTCCGATTCTAGCAGGCAAATTTCCCTGCCCCAGCTGCTGGACCGTCGAAAGAAGTTCACTCCCAGCCATCCACATGCCCAGCGGTTGAATGCTAGCTTGGCTAAATTGCTAGCGCTTCAACTGCTGCCTTTTCAGTTGGTAGACTCGGCCCCCTTCCGTGAGTTTGTGCAATGTGCGGTTCCTCAGTGGCAGGTTCCCAAACGCCACTTTTTCTCACGGAAGGCTATTCCGGCTCTCTACCGGCATGTGGAAGGCAATGTCTTGGCCTCGCTGGACAGGGCGGTCAGCGGTAAGGTGCATATTACCGCTGACTCATGGTCCAGCAGGCATGGACAGGGACGTTACCTTTCTTTCACGGCCCATTGGGTCACTCTTTTGGCAGCTGGGAAGGATTCAGGACAAGGTGCAGTAGTGTTGGAGGTTGTCCCACCGCCACGCCTCCAAAATGCTACTACTGGTTGTGACACACCTCTCTCCTCCACCCCCTCCTTTTCTTCTTCCTCCATGGCCTCTTCCTGTGGTTTGTCCTATGAACCAGCGGTGCTCCGTAGCCGTTCACGGGGCTACGCAAGTACGCAGGCAAAAAGATGCCATGCCGTGCTTGCGCTGGTGTGTTTGGGGGACAGAAGCCACACTGGGGCAGAGGTCCTGTCTGCTCTGCAGGGCCAGGCCGAGAGGTGGTTGACGCCACGCCAGCTTAAGCCAGGAATGGTGGTTTGCGACAATGGCACCAACCTCCTCTCCGCCCTCCGACAGGGACAACTGACCCATGTGCCCTGTGTGGCTCACGTCCTTAACCTGGTGGTGCAGCGCTTCTTGGGCAGGTACCCGGGCTTACAGGATGTCCTGAGGCAGGCCAGGAAAGTCTGTGTGCATTTCCGCAGATCTTATAATGCCAGTGCTCGCCTGGCTGAGCTGCAAAAGGAGTTGAACCTGCCCAAGAACCGCCTTATATGTGACATGCCCACCAGGTGGAACTCAACGTTGGCCATGCTGCAGCGGCTGCACACGCAGCAGAGGGCCATCAATGAGTACCTGTGCGACTACGGCACCAGGACAGGGTCAGGGGAGCTTGGTTTTTTTTCTCCACGCCAGTGGGGCATGATCAGGGATGCATGCACTGTCCTGGCACCATTTGAGGAGGCCACGAGGATGGTGAGCAGTGACAGTGCATGCATCAGTGACACTGTACCTCTTGTCCACCTGTTGGAGCACACGCTGCGTGGAATAATGGACAGGGCACTTGAGGCAGAACAGAGGCAGGAAGAGGAGGACTTCCTTGCCTCTCAAGGCCCCCTTTACCCAGACAGTGTTCCTTCTGTCCCACCCATCGCACAGGAAGAGGAGGAGGAGGAGGAGGAGGAGGATTGTGTCAGCATGGAGGTGGAGGCTGGCACTCAGCATCATCAGCAGCAGTCTTTTAGGGATGATTTACAGTCCCAAGAAACCAGTGGACTTGTACGTGGCTGGGAGGAGGTGGCTGCGGATCATGTCGTCCTTAGTGACCCAGAGGACTCCGGAGCGAATGCCTCAGCAAACCTACGCTGCATGGCCTCCCTGATCCTGCAAAGTCTGCGGAAGGATCCTCGTATTCTTCGGATCAAGGAGAGGGACCATTACTGGCTGGCCACTCTCCTTGATCCACGGTACAAGGGTAAGGTTGCGGACCTTATGTTACCGTCGCAGAGGGAGCAGAGGATGAGACAACTCCGGGAGGCCTTGCAGAAAGGTCTGTGCAACGCGTTCCCAGAGACTGGGAGGTTGCAAACTCCTGGTCCTGGACAACGAGTTGCTGAGGCTTCGGCCAGTCAAAGAAGGAGCGGTGGGGAAGGTGGCCGTCTGACCGATGCGTTCAGACAATTCTTTAGTCCGCAGCCCCAAAGTATGATCGGTTCCAGCAACCATCGCCAGCGTCTGATAAACATGGTGCAGGAATATCTAGGGGCAAGGTCAGACTTGGACACCTTCCCCACCGAAAATCCTCTGGCTTACTGGGTCTTGAGGATGGATCACTGGCCAGAGCTTGCACAGTATGCAATTGAGCTACTGGCCTGTCCTGCATCCAGCGTTCTTTCGGAACGCACATTCAGTGCTGCTGGAGGATTTGTCACGGATCACAGGGTGCGCCTGTCCACCGACTCGGTTGATCGACTGACTTTCATCAAGATGAACCAGTCTTGGATCACCACCAGCTACCACACACCTGATGCTGATATAACAGACTAATTGATTTTAACATGTCACATCCCTTCAAGACTGATGCTGATGCTGAGTGCCTGTGCTGTTATGTTGACTGGCTATCCTCCTCCTCCGAGTCCTCAATGATACGATTGATGATGATAGCTTGGAAGATCATTTTTGTTTATGGGTGCCGCCACCAGTGCCTAACGCCCAATTTTTCAGCCCCTGTTTAACAGGGGCGTGTAATTACAATTTTTGAAGCAATACTTTGCAACAGGGCTCATTGCTGTGCTCCAAGTACAGTATCTGTGAGGGGTTGCAGTGTTGTGCCACCAGTGCCTAAGGCCCAATTTTTCAGCCCCTGTTCAACAGGGGCATGTAATTACAATTCTTGATCTAATAATTCACAGCAGGGCCCATTGCTGCACCCACCAAGAGTAACTGTCAGGGCTTACAGTGTTGTGGCACCAGCACCACCATCAAAGGCCCAATTTTTACTACCACTGTTCAACAATTATATGTAATTAAAATTCCTGATATAATAGTTGACAGCAGGGCGTTCCAGCACCAACCAAGAGTAACTGAGTGCTTACAGTGTTGTGCCAACACCAACAACTAAGGGGCCTATTTCTGCAGAGTATATACGGCAGGTCCCTACTTTCAAACATCCAACTTACAAACGACTCCTACTTGCAAACGCAAGAAGACAACAGGAAGTGAGAGGAAATCTACCACTAGGAAGGAAAATTCTCTCCTGTAAGAATAAATATGGGAGAAAGGTGTCTCCTCTGTACTGATGCTTTATCAGCAATCCTTGTTTCAAGAAAAACACCACATTTCAAAAACAGTTGTCATTGGGACGGAAAGTGAGGTGAAATGTTCTGAACAGGGGCACAGACAGCAAAACAAATGTTACAGGGGTGATAACCCTTACCTATGTTTTCCAAAAAGTTTAAAAATAGATTTTTGGTCTGGAGCTACACTTCAACAATGTACCTGTTCAAAATTACAAACAGATTCTACATAAGAACAAACCTACAGTCCCTGTCTTGTATGCACCGCCTGTATAGGGCTGTTCAGAGTATATAGGGCCTTTTTTATTTTATGTGCGGGGTTCCCCTTAATATCCATACAAGACCCAAAGGGGCTGGTAATGGGCTGGGGTAGGGGGGGGGGGGGTCATGGGGTAGCTATGCCATTTTTCTTAAAGAATTTCATCCATATTACCGGGACCAGACATTACATTAAAGCCGCAAGCAGTTTTAAATGGCTTTTTTTTCCTTTAGAAGTGTCATTTTGTGCAGGGACAGTTCTAAACACGGGAAACACGTGGCACTTCACAGGCATACTTTAGACACCCCCCAGGTACGATATTTAAAGGAATATTTGACTTTTTTTTTTTCACTTTATGCATCATTAAAATGACTGCTCCCGAAAAACGACCGTTTTTAAAACTTCTTTTTGCATTGATACATGTCCCCTGGTGCAGAACCCGGGTTCCCAAACCCTTTTTAGGACAATAACATGCATAATAGTTGTTATAATTAGCACTTTAGAATTCGAACGTTCGCATCCATTGTATTTAATAGGGTTCTAATGTTCGTTCGAACTTTCGGTCCGTTCGCGGGTTCTGGTGCGAACCGAACCCGGGGGTGTTCGGCTCATCACTAAACAGGAAGCATTGAGACAACTGTCAGACACCACTACCTATCACAAACTCAGGGGTGACCCCACAGAATCTTTCAAAAAAGAACTCTCTGCATTGTTGGATAGAGCCATCCACATAGGAATATTCACAGACAAAGAAAAAGAAACTTTGATTCCCTCTTTTCCTGTCATGCCTATTTTTCATCATCTCCCTAAACTGCACAAGGGTCTTTCACCACTCACAGGCAGACCAATTGTTGCAGGAATTAACTCCTTAAATGAACGGTTAGGACAGTGGGTCGATGAACAACTCCAGCCTCTAGTCATGGACTTACCAGGCTATATCAGTGATACCAATGATCTCCTGTCCAAATTGGATGACATTGCATGGAATGAAAATTGTCAATGGATCACCTGTGATGTTTCTAACCTCTATTCTTCCATACCGCACACTTTAGGTTTACAAGCAGTTTCTTTCTTTTTACAGAGATCAGGTTGTCTTCCACCTGCCACACAGGAATTTGTCATAATGTGTCAAGAATATCTGTTGACCCACAATTATTTTATGTTTGACGGGGGCTATTACCTCCAGAAGTGCGGAGCCTCGATGGGCGCTAAATTCTCACCATCCTTAGCTAACCTCTACATGGGGTGGTGGGAGAGGCTCCGCATTTTTGGACCACATAGCCCCCGCCGTAAGGATACTATATTCTTTTGTAGATTTATAGACGATCTTCTGTTCATTGATTAATTTTGGATTTTATTTTGAAATTTTGGAAATAAATCGTTTATACAGAGTGCGGCAGTCCAGGGCTCCTTTCTTTTCCATACGTCTGAACCTTTGTTGTGACCCGGATCGACCTGACTTCGCTGCTTCTCCCCTGGACCTGACCTTTGGCTTGCCTCTCGGACCTCTTCTGCCTGCCCGCTGTGTTTGACCCTCGGCCTGTGACTCGGACTTTCTACCAATCTCCAATCCCTGATCTCCTGCTTGTATTCCGGATTTGCTGCTTGCCTCCAGCTCTGATTACCTGCTTAGTATCCCTGGACTGATCACTTGTCTACTGTGTTAGACCCTCTGCCTGCACCCTCAGTACCTGTTTCTACAGCCAGTATCTGGACTCAGTCTACCCGCTTGGCCCCTGTAGTGCCCTGGACTTGTGTCTTTGTTTGGATCTTGTGAGAGCCCTCATCAGCCTGGTGTTAGGCCCTCAGCCTGTTCCTGGTCACCCGATCCTCTACCAAGACTTCCTCACCTGCTGGTAGCCAGTGCCTCTTCGCGCCATCCTCTCCCTGTTCCACCTCCAGGGGGCGGAGTGCGCCAAGTCGCAAGGGTGAACCACTCTCGGCATCTCGGCCTCGGTAAGTACACCCGTGACAAGAGTATTAAGAAGGATATCTTTCATCATATGACATCAGCAGCTAGAACAATAATAGCTCGCAATTGGAAAGAAAATAAAAGCCCAAGTATAGCAGACTGGATATGTGAAGTGAACGAAATACAATATAGCGAGAGACAGATAAGAGAAGAAGGATATATAAATAGTCAAATGCCAGAATAATGGCAAAAATGGGATGAATTTCGGCTCTCAATTAGAATTAAAGAATATTTATAAATGGAAAATCAGGAAGAAAGTGAAGGGTTATTGTAAAGGGACTATAACATGAGTACATGGAAAGGGAGAGAATAGAGGGGGTATGTTTTGTTTTTTTTGATGTTTGGTTGATATTGAATGAATGCGTGAAAGGATGAATGCGAATGCAAGACAGCAGTATATATGGAGGCACATATTGAAAGGATTTTTGATAAATGTGATTTATTGATATTGATTAGATTCTATATATTGAAAATGAAAAGGAACAACGTTAAATATGACAGAATCTTGTTTTATTGTAAAAAAAAAATTTGTTGTTTTGTATTTAAGAAAAAATCAATAAAAATAAATTGAAAACAAATTTTCCGCGAACGCCCGATATGTTCGGTTTGTTTGTGAACAAACGAACACCCGATGTTCGAGTCGAACTTACATTGGACTCGAACATCAGGACCATCCCTAGTGGGGACACTGGATAACAAAAATGGTAGGCCACCACACATATGAGTTTTTTGAGGGAGGATGGACATCTTTCCCTCAGCTCTGCTGAAAAACATTCTAACTATATTTTTGCTAGCTTTTTCATTTTTATTCAATTAGGATACTCAGTACACTGTAGTTTTTTTGTCTTTGGTGTGTTAAAGCATATCTTCAATTACACTGCTTGCATTAGTCTCTACACAACAGTAACCTGAATTGGCATATCCTTAGCAACAGTTTCAGGGGGTGTACATGGACTCTCTAGGACTCGCACTATCAGGGCAGCCATGAGAAATTTTTTACACAGCTTAAGGCCTGACCACCACGTTTCCTGAGGGCCCGCCCGCTGGTCGCCCCACGGAATCCATCCACTGGCCATTCCACTGAGTCCTTCAGTGCACCCACTTTTATTTTAACACTCTTACAACTTAATTACGGAAATTAAAAGTGTATCCCAAGTCACAAATGCTTTCAAGATTTAACAGCAAGGAATTATATTTTGGCTAAAAACTACAAAAACTGTCACCACGACAAGGTAGACTCTTTTGAGCAGGACCCTACACTAACTGCACTACCTTTTCAATGCCCCCCCCCCCCCAAATCTATACTCCCCTAGCAGATCTAAGAAAGCAAAAAAAAAACAAATATATTCACCAAAGAGACAGCCCAATCCAGCAAAAAGACTGCCAAAACCAGCACCTGTACGCACTCAACCCCCTCCTCACACATGTACACACTTAAAGAAATAAGGAAATATGGATTCACAACACGTTGATGAGTGTATAATATATATCACCAGATCTGTGATTCGTCCTTGATTGGGGACGGGATCCACCAGTGAGACCAGACGTAACTACAAAGAAAATCAGAGAGGGGTGGGACATAGAAGGCCCACCAGATGGTCTATATGGTGATTCAACTACACATTAACTGGTGCAAAAAAATTACTTTATTGATGAACACAAAGAGTAAAAGATCTCAAGGATGAGACAGTTCCCTTGGGGTATTAAAAAAATCTCCCAGAGGGGAACTGGTCCTCCCAAGTATCAGAACCAAAATATAAATACACATATAGAATGTACAACGTTGTGTAGCTAAAAAGATGTGGGAATGTGGCCACCAATTAGACCTAGTGATATAGATTCTATTAATTAACCAGATTCCTCTGGATGCATATGTGGCATCTGCCGTGATGGAAAAAGATAGAAGTCAGTCCATCTGTTTGGAAAAAAGACCCTGAAAACACAAAAAACCTCTATACAAGCCGTATTATAGAAAAAATGTTATTAGATTAAATATCTTCAGAGTATCATTCATGTTAGATGGTCCTATAATAGTTAATCATGTAGAGTAAGGTAAAGATCCAGGGGAAGCTTATTGAGGATAGTAGATAATTTATGCAGGGTGTCCTGAGGGATAATTCCACACAAGTATTCAAACAGAGGACAATGAAGCTGATAGATTTACTCCTCTCACCATATCAGGAAAGTTCTAACTCAGGTGTTTATAACCAGGAAGTCTCTATTAGCGTAATAGCAAACTGCTTGTATCAAACCGCTAATGGTTCCTGAACACTGCTAATACTTGCACCACTCATGCCTTGTATGTTGTGTATTTACCACACATCCGGATAAGACTGATTGTTACTCACGCTTTTGTAGACAGTATTTTTAGGCAAGTCCGTAGGTACCGGAGTGCTGTTAAGGAGATGCTGCTTCTGGTGTCCTCAGAGGGAGACCTGCAGATATGCGAGCCGGAGCAGGCAGTTCAGGCTATCTGCCTAGCATTCCTCGTGTGTTCAGATCGCGTGTACAAGCTTATCCGGGTCAGGGTTCAAAGTCTCAAGCAGGCTTAGTGGTGTGATAGCTGGAGCGTAGAGCGTTGGTGGTGAGATGGAGGAATTACAGCTGGACGTTATACGTCATGATGGATCTTCTAGACTGCCAAGTCACGGATCTTGCAGTTAGGGGTTTAGAAGGTCACGAAATTGGTGCCATATACTCCCACAGCAACAGGGTAACACTTAGCCCCCCCCACACCTGTACTAACTCAGCCCCCTCCTCACACCTGTAGGCACTCAGACCCTTCCTCACACCTTTATGCACTTAGCTCCCTCCTCACACCTGTAGGCAGTCAGCCCCCTCCTCACACCTATACACACTCAGCCTCCTCCTCACACCTATACGCACTCAGCCCCCTCTTCACACCTGTACACACTGAGCCCCCTCCTCACACCTGTATGCACTTAGCCCACACCCTCACATCTGTTTATATGTCAGACACACATACACATCTGTAAACACACATAGCTCTGGCCCCCTGTACACAAACAGCCCTCTCACTTCACTTGTATAACAGCCCTTCCTAGTCCCAGCTTTTTATTACACATGTTGCTGAGACAGAGAGGAGCTGCAGTTCAGGATACAGTACAGGCAGCTCACCGAGGAGTGCACATGCAGGAAGTAGCCAGAGGTGGCAGTAATGAACTCAATGTGAGCTTTAGTGACACAGAGCAGCAGCAGCTGCCAACTAGTACACCTATTTGAAAGCCATTGCAGCCACGGAACGCTCTGTGCACCCGCCCCTGCCTTCTCCTGGCCCTGCTAGGCCCCTCAGGATGTCTGGGTCCCCTACAAGTGTATAAGTGTATGTGCTGTCCTCCCCTGATGGTGGCCCTAAGCACCATAGTAGTTCTAGTGGGACCCAGTTTCTGAAAACTCATGTAGTGAATAAGGCCTGTCAGGTTAAAGCACCAGAAGTTACCTCACAGTTGGTTTTAATTTCTCCACCACCATTTTAATGTGTTAACAGTTAAGGCTGAAAGAACTGGGCACTGATGTCATCCTCTGTTGAGCATTCATGCTCTGCACTTCTTTTTCAGTAATTTAGCTTAGAGTAAGCACTATTTTGCTGCTGCTCCAAATTCTAAAGCATCTTATGGATCATCTGGTTTCTGGTCTTGACTTTTATGAATGAAGTTTAGGAGAAAGTCTACACAAAAATTAAGAAAAAAAAAAGCGAGGTCCACCCAGAAATCCCTACCAGACCCTTATCCAAGCATGCAGGAAAGTGAGAAGTGTGCCCCTCCACCTCCTCAACCATAACAGGCCAGATGCCCTCAACATTGGGGGTGGGGGGAACCTTGTTGTCAGTGACAAGGGCCTCTTCTCCACAACTTTGGCCTGGTTGTCGGGTTCTGCAGCCACAATCTTGAAGCCACCTTTACCAATAAGGAAGCCTCCACATACCAACCTCCGGTGTGAATAGGTAAGATGTACATTCACAAAAAGTGTAAAGTTAAAAAACGCACACAGTTTTTTACAAGTCCTTTATTAAAAATGCACACAGTTTTTGACAAGTCCTTTTTTGAGAAAAAACCCCAACTAAATAAGTCAATCACCTCGTCCAGTGACACAGATCCACATCACGATGAGCAACACCTGCCGACCTGGTGAGAGAAAAAAAAACAGACGACTGCAAACACGTTGAATCCTGTTGTTTCCTCCTATGGTGAATAAGCATGGTCTTTTGGGTGACATCATTGACCAAATGTGAATGTGACCGTGGTGGTCTGTTTTTTGCGTTTGGTGGCATAGCTCATCATGATTGATGTAGGTCTGCATCACGAGACGACGTGAGTGACAGTGGATGTACATCGTAGGACTTTTCTTCTTTTTTTTTTTAAGTGCCGGCTCTATGACAACCAGTAGCCCTGGGCTTAGCCACTTCCAGGGCATATCTGACATTTCTGACATGCATGTTAAAGTCAGCATTTTTTGCTAGAAATTATAACTCCCAGATAATATATATTTCTGAAAGCAGGCACCATGTAGAATAAAATGGTGGTTGTTGCAATTTCCTATGTCACACAATATTTGAGCAGCCGTTTATCAAACACAAATTATCTGGGAAAAAAATTACACTTAAATTAATTTTAGTGCAAGCAAATACAATATATTATCCACATTTTTGGTAAAATATAAAAGATGATGTTGCCCCGAGTAAATAGATACCAAACATGTCAAGATTTTAAATTTTGCACACTCTTGAAATAACGACAAAATAGACATCTCCATTGACGACGCTTTAAAGCCTTTACAGGCTACCAGTTTTTAGGTAAATGTAAATTCTGGCACTAGAAATATTGCTCTCACTCTGACATTTGCGGCAATACCACACATGTGGTACAATCACAGTTTACAGACCTACGTTTCTAGACCTATGTTTACAGACCTACATCTGCGTGTGAGGACGGGGAGGGGGAAGGAGCACTTTATTATTTTTTTGTTTTACCCTTTGATAGTTTTTTTTTAAATTAAACTTTATTGCTATCACAGGGGGTGATCAACTCCCTTGTGATAGCCTAGGCAGCAACAGGTCCTTTTTAAAGAGACATCTGGGGTCTGTTAGGCCCTGATCTTTCCCCTGCCCTTCAATGCAACCGATTAATTACAAATCAGTGAGATCGGCTGCCTCAATGGGCAGAAAACAAATAACCAAAACCGGATAAACAAAATCCTTGTTGCTTCTGGTTTATATACACCATAGAGAAGATCAGGGAAAGAATGTTCCATGACCATCCACAGCGGCCGTGGGCTCCCCAGTGGGATGGGAGAGCCTGAGAATGGTGTTGGGCAGTAGCAGGAGGGGGGACACTTCCACTCCTTGCAAAAGTGTTTAGGTGGTCGTATAGCCAATCGATAATTTTTACAAAAAAGACCATTGCTGGCAGCTGCAGCCATGATCCTGGTATAACCATTTAAACCTGAGGATGTACCGGTACGTCCTATTGCAGGAAGTGGTTTTACTGCCCTTCACTGCCTTTCACACTGCCCCCCTCCAGACAAACTTCCTCCCTCCTGTCACTCTGCACCCCCTCCCGACACACTGCCCCTCTCCCGTCACATTGCCTCTCTCCTGTCACTCTGCACCCCCTCCCATCACACTGCCTCCCTCCTGTCACTCTGCACCCCCTCCCGTCACACTGCCCCACTCCCATCACACTGCCTCTCTCCTGTCACACTACCCAGCTCCTATCACACTGCCCCCTTTCCGTCACACTGCCCCCAATACTGTTCTCCACCCATCACACTACCCCCTCTCATCACGCTGTCCCCCTCCTGTGACACTGCACCCCCATACTGCCCTGCACTGCCCCCTCCTGTCACAATGTCACACTGACCCCTCCTATCACACTTCCCCAGTCACACTGCCCCACCCCCCCATTTTTCCCTCCACTGCCCCCCTCCTGTCACACTGCCCCCTCCCCTCACTCTGCCCCCCTTCTGTCACACTGCCTCCCATACTGCCCCCTTCCCATCACACAGCCCCCTTATTCTCACACTGCCCTTCACTGCCCCCCTCCCATCACACTATCCCCCTCCTGTCACACTGCCTCCCTCCTTTCGCACTGTCCCCCCTCCCATCACACTGGTCCTTCATACTGCCCTGCACTGCCCCCCTCCTGTCACACTGCCCCCTCTGATCACACTGCCTCCCTCCCATCACACTCCCCCTCCTGTCACACTGCCCACTACACTTCTGTGCTGCTTCATCCAGAGTGAGGCACTCTAATACAGGAGGTGTGTTACTGTGTGTGGTGGGGAAGGGGGGAGGATGGTGGTGGGGAAGGGGGAGAGGCAAAATGCACCTTCGCCTATGTAGACAAGAATCCTTACACTGGCCCTGTATCCAGCTTACTTGTTTTCTGCTGCCCCTGTGTCTTCCCTGCCCCCCTCCCCTGCAGCGCTACTGCCATCCCCCTTCCCCCCTTCCTCCAGCTGCTGCGAGGGAGGCTTTCAGGATGGATTGTAGGGGAAGGGGCCAGTAAATATTTAATTTACCAGCCTCTTCCTTTTCTGAATGGACACAGGGATCAGTACCGTGAATGAATGAGAAGCTCTGTACAGAGCTACAGTATATATGTGCATTCATTCTGTGCAGCTGAGGCTGCAGAGATGGAGATTGAGGGCTGTGCTCACAATTTCCTTTCTCTGTCTCAAAGGTAAAACATCAGAGTTTTGTTTAGACCCCGATTTCTCAGCAAAGCCCCCCAACGGTGCTCCTAAAAAATAGTAAAAAATAATAAAGAATAATATTGTAAAATAAAATAGGAAAAAAAAAAAAACTACTCACCCAGTCCACTGTCCTACTAACCACGTCCACTGCCACACTGACCCCTGTCCACTGCCCTACTGACCATGTCCACTGCCATACTGACACCGTCCACTGCTCTACTGACTGACACTATTGATAGTCCACACTGACACCACTGGCAGAACTACCAGGGTTGCAAAAGTCGAACTCTCGACTGGGCCCTGGCATTCCGCCACCTTGGCTGGGCCCAAAACTGCACAAAGGGGGTCCGCTTCACTACATGTGAAAGGGATTCGCTGCGGAACTGTAAAAGGTCCTGGGATCATTGGGAAAGGCTCTGGACTCGGAGGGAAGGGCCCAGGCAGGAGGTCAGGGGTCCTTCAGGGTTTCTTGCACCAGGGCTCTGAGAGATCTAGTTACACCTCTGGTGGTGGTGCAAAGACATGGAAAACACACAAATTGTTCAGCGCAAAAACCATCACCCTGATGGTATCTAACAATAATGAAAACCAAAAGTGTGATTTAAGTAAAAAATTGTAAAATAAAAATTGTTGTTGGACAGACCTGGCCCATACGCTGTGCAATGCGATAAATGATCCTTGTATACAATTTAAACAGAACTCTGTCCTGACTTTTGGAGAAATATAAAGCCTTTAATACCTTCTAGTCTGTAGATAGAAATTTATTCAGGCAAAAAAATAGCCAAAATCAAGTAACTGCTAAAACAACATGTCTTGAAACCAGCAACAAGATGATGCGTATAGCAACAATTATACAACAACCAGCTGGAGGTGGAAGAAACACAGACCTGGATGGGTCAATCATTGGAGCACCTCTTGGCCAGGTAGATGGAGAGGTAGATGGGATGTTGGGTCGTCTGGTGGGTGGAAGCACAGAAGCCTTGGGAAGCCGACCTTAAAGCAGAGTTACACCCACTTTATCATCTTCTATTCTGTTTGATATCGGTCATAGTTTCTGCAATGGGCACTTTTTTTTCTAGCTTACCATGTTTCAAAGCTTTTCTTTTTCTCTTCCACCTTCTCCCACCCGTGCACTGTCTCCTGGGAGCTTTGTGTCATCATTCCTAGGACTCACTGGTTTTCTTGGTTGCCATAACAACGGGGTGGGCACTTCCTGCGACTTCGCCCATTGTGGTGGCAACCAGAGAAGTTTCCTGTGATGCGAGTTTGTTCTAATACGCATGCACGAGTTTGGGCGGTGCATGCTGGTTATTCAGCAGCACCGTATTCCGGAAGAATATCCAAATGGGCTTCGCATGCCCACAAGCAAGATGGAACCGCTCAACACATTCAAATCCTACGGTTAGTTTTACAAATAAAATAATAAATATAACGGCGCGATTAATGAGAAAAGTGTATGCAGCATTACATTAGGATTATATCAGCAGATGGCTTTTGAAAATAAATATGTAATATGTCATTGGAACTCCGCTTTAAGGAGGGATATGCCCGGACTGCTCGTGGATGCTAGGTAGGAGGTAATTGACTTGCCCCATAGTAAGGTGTATTGTCTATTATCTGCATACTGGTGTCTGCAGTTCTTGCGGTGCAAATCTTGGTATACTGAGAGATCGGACTATCTTGAGCGGTGGTAGGTGCGGTGAAGGATACAGCTACTGTAGCTGCGAGCTGAAGTTTTGGGGAGAGTTTGAGGAATATGATGCATACAATGCAACTGAGTGTCTGCTGCTGTTACATCCTTCAATTTTGACAGCAGCGTGCTCAAAAACCTTTAACCATGCCATGGCTGTTGTTTCTCCAAAGCTTACATCTCTTCTACCTTGCATGCAGCTTCTGCTTTCACCTCTGCTTCCATCTGTGCTTTTGTTGTATGTTGTTTTTACCTCCATGTCTGCTTTCTTTGGTGCATTTTCGGTTTCCATCTCTGCTTTCATCTGTGCTGTTTTTGTGTGCAGTTTCTATAGCTTCTCTTTCCATCTCTGCTTTCTTTTGGGCAAAGGCTGCCTGAATTTTAGAAGCTTCAGCATCAGCACAGGCTTTAACTATTTGTTGGCTCAGAGTGGAAGATCTTGATTGTAGAGACTTGGTGGATCCTGAGGAGTGTCTCGTAGATGCAGAGCGATGACTAAAATGATTAAGCTCATTAAATTCCTTTAATTCTTCCAGTGACTCTTTAGTGATGTCCTGCTTTAAAAGGTTAGTTAGTATATTTAAGACAGTCTTTGATAACTCTCATAAGTAGGGATGAGCCGAACACCCCCCAGTTCGGTTCGCACCAGAACTTGCGAACAGGCAATAAATTTGTTCGAACATCCGAACACCGGTAAAATCTATGGGACTCGAACATGAAAAATTTAAAGTGCTAATTTTAAAGGCTAATATGCAAGTTATTGTCATAAAATGTTTGGGGACCCGGGTCCTGCCCCAGGGGACATGTTTCAATGCAAAAAAAAGTTTTAAAAACTGCAGTTTTTTCGGGAGCAGTGATTTTAATAATGCTTAAAGTGAAACAATAAAAGTGAAATATTCCTTTAAATTTCATACATGGGGGGTGTCTAGACTATGCCTGTAAAGCAGCGCTTGTTTCCCGTGCTTAGAACTGTCCCTGCACAAAATGTCATTTCTGAAGGAAAAAAAGTCATTTAAAAGCACTTGCGGCTATAATGAATTGTCGGCTCCCGACAATACAGAGAAAAGTCATTGATAAAAAAAAAATGTGTAGGGGTCCCCCCAAATTCAATTACCAGACCCTTCAGGTAATCCACTCTCGGTATCCTGCGATGGATATTTTGGGGGAACCTCACGTCATTTTTTTTTTTTTAATTTGACGCAGGGTTCCCGTTAATATCCATACCAGACCTGAAGGGCCTGGTAATTGAATTTGGGGGGACCCCCACGCATTTTTTTTTTGTCAATGAATTTTCTCTGTATTGCCGGGAGCCAACAATTCATTATAGCCGCGAGTGCTTTTAAATGACTTTTTTCCTTCAGAAATTACATTTTGTGCAGGGACAGTTCTAAGCACGGGAAACAAGTGCTGCTTTACAGGCATACTATACACACCCACTAGGTATGAAATTTAAAGGAATATTTCACTTTTATTGTTTCACTTAAAGCATTATTAAAATCACTGCTCCCGAAAAAACTGCTGTTTTTAAAACTTTTTTTGCATTGATACATGTCCCCTGGGGCAGGACCCGGGACCCCAAACACTTTTTATGACAATAACTTGCATATAAGCCTTTAAAATTAGCACTTTAGATTTCTCCCATAGACTTTTACAGGGTGTTCCGCGGCTTTTCGAATTTGCCGCGAACACCCCAAATTGTTCGCTGTTCGGCGAACGGGCGATCAGGCAATGTTCGAGTCGAACATGAGTTTGACTCGAACTCGAAGCTCATCCCTACTCATAAGTAGCAATGAATTGTTTGAGAGCACCCTCTAGTTGCTGTACCTCATGAAAAGGTTGAAAAAGGGATGACATACAATCAACTGCGTTAGACCATACTGTAAGTGATTAACATTAACCAGCAGTTTTTCTTTATCAGCCTCACAATTCTGTTAACATAATAATAAACAGTGCAGCGCCAAAAAATTTAAAAGTAATGAAAGTCAATAAGATGAGAGAGATCCAAAAAAGTGAAGGATGATACACCATAAACTTCACAGCATGCGATGTTGATTCAACAGTTGACCAAGAAGAAATCCCACCACTGCACACAGATTGGCCTCTCACCTCAATGCTTCGACCCACAAGAGGTCACGAAGCATAAACTGATGTTGACATCCAATGGTTTAGACTCCAACCTCCAATCAGCATATTCAGTATGTCAAATTAAGGAAACCACATTCCTATATTGCTCCGATTCCAACATATAAAAAAAAGGGAGGAAGACTTCCTAGTGCTCTCTGATGGATTACATTTATTCATAAGCAATATAGGTGTATTACTCCCATTTTTTTTTTTTTTTAAACAATAGATTTTTATTGTTTTTTTCCACAATGTATACAGATTTTATGCACATTTTACAGTACAGAGTCATACAAGGTGAGTAACAAGTATAGATCCTAGGGCAAAGAATATAACCAGCTAGTTATTCATGGAACTACACAAGCAAGGATTGGTATAGGTCTCACTAGGAGGATAGGCCTGTCACCCCCTTAGGGTTCACACTGTGAGCAGGCTACCTGTATGGACGATGTTGTGTAGTTCATCCTGGACCTTAATGAGGGTCCAAGGGCCTAAGCTAAACAGTAAGATCTAAAACGCTTAAACAGTAACCAATATTTAACAAAGATAAATCTAAACTGTGCGGGTAAAACTATTTGGACAAGCATTCCTAATCCTACCTTGCTGTTAGTTAGTTCATACCACTAGACGTTGATGGAGATCATTCATCAAATCATAACATATCATATCTTATCATATGTGTGAGGGGGCGTATTTGGATATTTTCCATATTTCCCAGTTTCTATGGAAGTTTAGGGAACGTCTTTCAGTATAAGCAAGCATATTTTCCATAGTATACTGTGAATTTACTCTAGCTATGACTACTGAGATATTGGGAGGCGCTTGGGAGCGCCATTCTTTTGCAATCGATATTCGCGCTGCGAACATGACGTGAGTGACCACTTTTCTCATTAGTGGAGGGAAATTCTCTATACCAAGGTTTAATAATGCAAGCGCAGCGTTAATAGTATAATCTATTCCGGTTATTTTCCGAATGAGTGATTGTACTTTTAACCAGAATGTGTGTAGGACATCACAACTCCAGAATATATGGATTAGACTACCTGTGGATTTGCAATTTCTCCAGCATAAAGGTGAAGTCTCAGAGCTCATTTTGTGAAGGCGGACCGGGGTAAAGTACCATCTGTGTAGGAGTTTTTGAGCATTATCCCAGTGGTCCACGCATGCCGAAGATTTACTGTTGTAATGTATTGCCTTATGCCACTGGTGTAAAGGAAATTCTTTCTGAAGTTCTTGTTCCCATTTATGCATGCAGGGGAGCTTAGTTTGGACATAAAGTGGGGATGCGTATTTGTAAAAGAGGGATATACCTTTGAGGTTTTTTGGGGATTTGCTCATAAGAAATTCCCACAACCTCTGCGGAATTTCTATTGCTTTAATTGGTATACTATGCGAATAGTGATGTATCTGGAAGACCCTGTAGCTATCTATTGCACTCTGTGCATTCAAAGCTGGGACTGTGAAGTGCATACCCTCCTTTCTCCAAGATTGTGCCGAGAAATTAGGTATCAGATATTCATAGGAGGCAAGTGGAAGATTTAGTTTGTGAGTGGGGGTATCAGCGAAGCGGGTATTGGTTAGGGAGGACCAAGCATCGATGGATGCTTGTATAGTTGGGTACGATGGAGCGATGGTCCTATGATTAATGCTGGCAGCAAAAGCTAATGCTGGAAGATTATGTCCAGGTGTAACTGTGCTTTCAATGTCTGACCATTGGTTGTCTGCTTGGCAGGAGAACCAGTATCACATCTGATCTAAAATTGCAGCCCTATAGTATAGGTGGGCATTCGGTAGTCCCACCCCTCCAAGGTGTTTAGGTTTGTAAAGCTGTGCTAGCGCAACTCTCGGCTTTTTACCCCCCCATATGAACTTTTTCAGATATGCCTCTAGTAGGGATGAGCTTCGTGTTCGAGTCGAACATACGTTCGACTCGAACATCGGCTGTTCGATCGTTCGACGAAGATCGAACGATTTGGGCCGTTCGCGCCAAATTCGAGTGACGCGAACGGCCCACAATGCACTACGCCATCGCAGTGTCATCCAGGCGCTGTGATTGGCCAAGCATGCACTGTGACCCCGCATGCTTGGCCAATCACAGCGCCGGCAGCGAGGAGAGCAATGATTGGCCACAGGCAGGATGCCTGTGGCCAATTATTGCTGAGGGTGTTTAGTACACGCCCCACACTATAAAAGGCCGCCAGCACGGCGGCCTAGTGTAGTGTGTTCCGGAGCAGGGATAGAGCAGCATAGGCAGGGACAGTGACTTTTATTTCTTTCTTGCTTAACCTGGATTCCTTTAGTTTAGGGAAAGAGAAGGATAGGTAGGGAGAGTGTCAGTGTGTTTTGTGCTTGTGCTATATTGTGCTTAAAAAAAACATTTTTTCTAGGGACAGAAAACTGTAGGTAGGGAGAGTGTCAGTTTCTTTCACTGTCAAAGTCCTTGTTTCCAGGGACCTGGAAGGACAGTGAGTGAATTCTCCTTGTGCTAAATTGTGCTTAAAAAAAACATTTTTTCTAGGGACAGAAAACTGTAGGTAGGGAGAGTGTGTCAGTTTCTTTCACTGTCAAAGTCCTTGTTTCCAGGGACCTGGAAGGACAGTGAGTGAATTCTCCTTGTGCTAAATTGTGCTTAAAAAAAACATTTTTTCTAGGGACAGAAAACTGTAGGTAGGGAGAGTGTGTCAGTTTCTTTCACTGTCAAAGTCCTTGTTTCCAGGGACCTGGAAGGACAGTGAGTGAATTCTCCTTGTGCTAAATTGTGCTTAAAAAAAACATTTTTTCTAGGGACAGAAAACTGTAGGTAGGGAGAGTGTGTCAGTTTCTTTCACTGTCAAAGTCCTTGTTTCCAGGGACCTGGAAGGACAGTGAGTGAATTCTCCTTGTGCTAAATTGTGCTTAAAAAAAACATTTTTTCTAGGGACAGAAAACTGTAGGTAGGGAGAGTGTGTCAGTTTCTTTCACTGTCAAAGTCCTTGTTTCCAGGGACCTGGAAGGACAGTGAGTGAATTCTCCTTGTGCTAAATTGTGCTTAAAAAAAACATTTTTTCTAGGGACAGAAAACTGTAGGTAGGGAGAGTGTGTCAGTTTCTTTCACTGTCAAAGTCCTTGTTTCCAGGGACCTGGAAGGACAGTGAGTGAATTCTCCTTGTGCTAAATTGTGCTTAAAAAAAACATTTTTTCTAGGGACAGAAAACTGTAGGTAGGGAGAGTGTGTCAGTTTCTTTCACGGTCAAAGTCCTTGTTTCCAGGGACCTGGAAGGACAGTGAGTGAATTCTCCTTGTGCTAAATTGTGCTTAAAAAAACATTTTTTCTAGGGACAAAAAACTGTAGGTAGGGAGAGTGTGTCAGTTTCTTTCACTGTCAAAGTCCTTGTTTCCAGGGACCTGGAAGGACAGTGAGTGAATTCTCCTTGTGCTAAATTGTGCTTAAAAAAAACATTTTTTCTAGGGACAGAAAACTGTAGGTAGGGAGAGTGTGTCAGTTTCTTTCACTGTCAAAGTCCTTGTTTCCAGGGACCTGGAAGGACAGTGAGTGAATTCTCCTTGTGCTAAATTGTGCTTAAAAAAAACATTTTTTTTAGGGACAGAAAACTGTAGGTAGGGAGAGTGTGTCAGTTTCTTTCACTGTCAAAGTCCTTGTTTCCAGGGACCTGGAAGGACAGTGAGTGAATTCTCCTTGTGCTAAATTGTGCTTAAAAAAAACATTTTTTCTAGGGACAGAAAACTGTAGGTAGGGAGAGTGTGTCAGTTTCTTTCACTGTCAAAGTCCTTGTTTCCAGGGACCTGGAAGGACAGTGAGTGAATTCTCCTTGTGCTAAATTGTGCTTAAAAAAAACATTTTTTCTAGGGACAGAAAACTGTAGGTAGGGAGAGTGTGTCAGTTTCTTTCACTGTCAAAGTCCTTGTTTCCAGGGACCTGGAAGGACAGTGAGTGAATTCTCCTTGTGCTAAATTGTGCTTAAAAAAAACATTTTTTCTAGGGACAGAAAACTGTAGGTAGGGAGAGTGTGTCAGTTTCTTTCACTGTCAAAGTCCTTGTTTCCAGGGACCTGGAAGGACAGTGAGTGAATTCTCCTTGTGCTAAATTGTGCTTAAAAAAAACATTTTTTCTAGGGACAGAAAACTGTAGGTAGGGAGAGTGTGTCAGTTTCTTTCACTGTCAAAGTCCTTGTTTCCAGGGACCTGGAAGGACAGTGAGTGAATTCTCCTTGTGCTAAATTGTGCTTAAAAAAAACATTTTTTCTAGGGACAGAAAACTGTAGGTAGGGAGAGTGTGTCAGTTTCTTTCACTGTCAAAGTCCTTGTTTCCAGGGACCTGGAAGGACAGTGAGTGAATTCTCCTTGTGCTAAATTGTGCTTAAAAAAAACATTTTTTCTAGGGACAGAAAACTGTAGGTAGGGAGAGTGTGTCAGTTTCTTTCACTGTCAAAGTCCTTGTTTCCAGGGACCTGGAAGGACAGTGAGTGAATTCTCCTTGTGCTAAATTGTGCTTAAAAAAAACATTTTTTCTAGGGACAGAAAACTGTAGGTAGGGAGAGTGTGTCAGTTTCTTTCACTGTCAAAGTCCTTGTTTCCAGGGACCTGGAAGGACAGTGAGTGAATTCTCCTTGTGCTAAATTGTGCTTAAAAAAAACATTTTTTCTAGGGACAGAAAACTGTAGGTAGGGAGAGTGTGTCAGTTTCTTTCACTGTCAAAGTCCTTGTTTCCAGGGACCTGGAAGGACAGTGAGTGAATTCTCCTTGTGCTAAATTGTGCTTAAAAAAAACATTTTTTCTAGGGACAGAAAACTGTAGGTAGGGAGAGTGTGTCAGTTTCTTTCACTGTCAAAGTCCTTGTTTCCAGGGACCTGGAAGGACAGTGAGTGAATTCTCCTTGTGCTAAATTGTGCTTAAAAAAAACATTTTTTCTAGGGACAGAAAACTGTAGGTAGGGAGAGTGTGTCAGTTTCTTTCACTGTCAAAGTCCTTGTTTCCAGGGACCTGGAAGGACAGTGAGTGAATTCTCCTTGTGCTAAATTGTGCTTAAAAAAAACATTTTTTCTAGGGACAGAAAACTGTAGGTAGGGAGAGTGTGTCAGTTTCTTTCACTGTCAAAGTCCTTGTTTCCAGGGACCTGGAAGGACAGTGAGTGAATTCTCCTTGTGCTAAATTTTGCTTAAAAAAAACATTTTTTCTAGGGACAGAAAACTGTAGGTAGGGAGAGTGTGTCAGTTTCTTTCACTGTCAAAGTCCTTGTTTCCAGGGACCTGGAAGGACAGTGAGTGAATTCTCCTTGTGCTAAATTGTGCTTAAAAAAAACATTTTTTCTAGGGACAGAAAACTGTAGGTAGGGAGAGTGTGTCAGTTTCTTTCACTGTCAAAGTCCTTGTTTCCAGGGACCTGGAAGGACAGTGAGTGAATTCTCCTTGTGCTAAATTGTGCTTAAAAAAAACATTTTTTCTAGGGACAGAAAACTGTAGGTAGGGAGAGTGTGTCAGTTTCTTTCACTGTCAAAGTCCTTGTTTCCAGGGACCTGGAAGGACAGTGAGTGAATTCTCCTTGTGCTAAATTGTGCTTAAAAAAAACATTTTTTCTAGGGACAGAAAACTGTAGGTAGGGAGAGTGTGTCAGTTTCTTTCACTGTCAAAGTCCTTGTTTCCAGGGACCTGGAAGGACAGTGAGTGAATTCTCCTTGTGCTAAATTGTGCTTAAAAAAAACATTTTTTCTAGGGACAGAAAACTGTAGGTAGGGAGAGTGTGTCAGTTTCTTTCACTGTCAAAGTCCTTGTTTCAAGGGACAGAGAAGGACACCTGAAGGTAGCCCTTATTGCTTTTTTCCCATCTCCCTGCAGGCCATCTATTAGAATGTCTGGAAGGCAAACAAGGAGAGGCAGACAGTCAGGAGGCAATAAAAGAGGGCAAGCAGGCTCTGTGTCTGGGGGCAACAGTGCTGGTCGTGGACGCGGTGCATTGTCATCAGCACATGGCCATGGGACACGCTTGTCCTTCTTTTCGGCAGCTGGACATGTTGAGCCACATCATGCCGAAGACTTGGTAGAGTGGATGACCAAGCCCTCCTCCTCCTCCTCATCCTCTCTCACCCAGGCTCAGGGTACTGGAAAAGCAGCTGCCAAAGCGTCGTCTTCCCTGGTATCAATGTCAGACTCATCATCAGTCACTCCTTCCCTAGACCCACCATGTCCTCCTCCTGAGGAGTCCCCCGAACTGTTTCAGCACAGTGTTGGGTACATGCTCCAGGAGGATGCCCAGCGTTTCGAAGGGTCTGATGATGAAACCCAGCTAGAGGAAGGCAGTAGCGTGAGAGCAGACAGAGGGGATGCTCAAGAAGGACACCAATCTGGCAGTCATGTTCCAGCAGCTGCAGCATACTGCCAGATTGGCTCCAGTGATGAGGAGGGAGGTGATGATGAGGTCACTGACTCCACGTGGGTGCCTAATAGGAGAGAGGAGGAGGAGGAGGATGAGGAGGAGGCACATCTCCAACGAGGCAGGATGCCCTTTGGTGGCCAGCGTAAGGGCAGTACACCGACGGAATCACACCGCAGAGCTCCGCCTGTGCAGGGCGCTGCCTCTGCCCGTCATTCAAAAAGTTCTTTGGTGTGGGCCTTTTTTGAGGCTAGTGCATCAGATCGCACAGCTGCTGTTTGCAACATATGTCTCAAGCGTATATCGCGTGGCCAAAACATCAGCCGCTTGGGTACCACATGCCTGACCAGACATATGTTGACCTGCCATGCAGCTCATTGGCAAGCCTACCTCAAAGACCCACACCAAAGAACAAAGCGGACCTCTCCTTGCACCGCATCAGCTGGGATCTCCAACCCCACTATAACTTCAGTCCTCTCTGAAACATGCACTGAGAGGAATGAAGGTGTAGAATTAGGTGTGTCACAGCCAAGTACTTGCGGCCACTCTGCTAGCAGTACACCGACGTCCGATTCTAGCAGGCAAATTTCCCTGCCCCAGCTGCTGGACCGTCGAAAGAAGTTCACTCCCAGCCATCCACATGCCCAGCGGTTGAATGCTAGCTTGGCTAAATTGCTAGCGCTTCAACTGCTGCCTTTTCAGTTGGTAGACTCGGCCCCCTTCCGTGAGTTTGTGCAATGTGCGGTTCCTCAGTGGCAGGTTCCCAAACGCCACTTTTTCTCACGGAAGGCTATTCCGGCTCTCTACCGGCATGTGGAAGGCAATGTCTTGGCCTCGCTGGACAGGGCGGTCAGCGGTAAGGTGCATATTACCGCTGACTCATGGTCCAGCAGGCATGGACAGGGACGTTACCTTTCTTTCACGGCCCATTGGGTCACTCTTTTGGCAGCTGGGAAGGATGCAGGACAAGGTGCAGTAGTGTTGGAGGTTGTCCCACCGCCACGCCTCCAAAATGCTACTACTGGTTGTGACACACCTCTCTCCTCCACCCCCTCCTCTTCTTCTTCCTCCATGGCCTCTTCCTGTGGTTTGTCCTATGAACCAGCGGTGCTCCGTAGCCGTTCACGGGGCTACGCAAGTACGCAGGCAAAAAGATGCCATGCCGTGCTTGCGCTGGTGTGTTTGGGGGACAGAAGCCACACTGGGGCAGAGGTCCTGTCTGCTCTGCAGGGCCAGGCCGAGAGGTGGTTGACGCCACGCCAGCTTAAGCCAGGAATGGTGGTTTGCGACAATGGCACCAACCTCCTCTCCGCCCTCCGACAGGGACAACTGACCCATGTGCCCTGTGTGGCTCACGTCCTTAACCTGGTGGTGCAGCGGTTCTTGGGCAGGTACCCGGGCTTACAGGATGTCCTGAGGCAGGCCAGGAAAGTCTGTGTGCATTTCCGCAGATCTTATAATGCCAGTGCTCGCCTGGCTGAGCTGCAAAAGGAGTTGAACCTGCCCAAGAACCGCCTTATATGTGACATGCCCACCAGGTGGAACTCAACGTTGGCCATGCTGCAGCGGCTGCACACGCAGCAGAGGGCCATCAATGAGTACCTGTGCGACTACGGCACCAGGACAGGGTCAGGGGAGCTTGGTTTTTTTTCTCCACGCCAGTGGGGCATGATCAGGGATGCATGCACTGTCCTGGCACCATTTGAGGAGGCCACGAGGATGGTGAGCAGTGACAGTGCATGCATCAGTGACACTGTACCTCTTGTCCACCTGTTGGAGCACACGCTGCGTGGAATAATGGACAGGGCACTTGAGGCAGAACAGAGGCAGGAAGAGGAGGACTTCCTTGCCTCTCAAGGCCCCCTTTACCCAGACAGTGTTCCTTCTGTCCCACCCATCGCACAGGAAGAGGAGGAGGAGGAGGAGGAGGAGGAGGATTGTGTCAGCATGGAGGTGGAGGCTGGCACTCAGCATCATCAGCAGCAGTCTTTTAGGGATGATTTACAGTCCCAAGAAACCAGTGGACTTGTACGTGGCTGGGAGGAGGTGGCTGCGGATCATGTCGTCCTTAGTGACCCAGAGGACTCCGGAGCGAATGCCTCAGCAAACCTACGCTGCATGGCCTCCCTGATCCTGCAAAGTCTGCGGAAGGATCCTCGTATTCTTCGGATCAAGGAGAGGGACCATTACTGGCTGGCCACTCTCCTTGATCCACGGTACAAGGGTAAGGTTGCGGACCTTATGTTACCGTCGCAGAGGGAGCAGAGGATGAGACAACTCCGGGAGGCCTTGCAGAAAGGTCTGTGCAACGCGTTCCCAGAGACTGGGAGGTTACAAACTCCTGGTCCTGGACAACGAGTTGCTGAGGCTTCGGCCAGTCAAAGAAGGAGCGGTGGGGAAGGTGGCCGTCTGACCGATGCGTTCAGACAATTCTTTAGTCCGCAGCCCCAAAGTATGATCGGTTCCAGCAACCATCGCCAGCGTCTGATAAACATGGTGCAGGAATATCTAGGGGCAAGGTCAGACTTGGACACCTTCCCCACCGAAAATCCTCTGGCTTACTGGGTCTTGAGGATGGATCACTGGCCAGAGCTTGCACAGTATGCAATTGAGCTACTGGCCTGTCCTGCATCCAGCGTTCTTTCGGAACGCACATTCAGTGCTGCTGGAGGATTTGTCACGGATCACAGGGTGCGCCTGTCCACCGACTCGGTTGATCGACTGACTTTCATCAAGATGAACCAGTCTTGGATCACCACCAGCTACCACACACCTGATGCTGATATAACAGACTAATTGATTTTAACATGTCACATCCCTTCAAGACTGATGCTGATGCTGAGTGCCTGTGCTGTTATGTTGACTGGCTATCCTCCTCCTCCGAGTCCTCAATGATACGATTGATGATGATAGCTTGGAAGATCATTTTTGTTTATGGGTGCCGCCACCAGTGGCTAAGGCCCAATTTTTCAGCCCCTGTTTTACAGGGGCGTGTAATTACAATTTTTTTAGCAATAATTTGCCATAGGGCTCATTGCTGTGCTCCAAGTACAGTATCTGTGAGGGGTTGTAGTGTTGTGCCACCAGTGCCTAAGGCCCAATTTTTCAGCCCCTGTTCAACAGGGGCATGCAATTACAATTCTTGATCTAATAATTCACAGCAGGGTCCATTGCTGCACCCACCAAGAGTAACTCTGAGGGCTTACAGTCTTGTGGCAATGCCACCACCACCACCACCACGAAAGGCCCAATTTTTCAGCCCCTGTTCAAAAGGGGCATGTAATTACAATTCTTGATCTAATAATTCACAGCAGGGCCCATTGCTGCACCCACCAAGAGTAACTGTCAGGGCTTACAGTGTTGTGGCACCAGCACCACCATCAAAGCCCCAATTTTTACTACCACTGTTCAACAATTATATGTAATTAAAATTCCTGATATAATAGTTGACAGCAGGGCGTTCCAGCACCAACCAAGAGTAACTGAGTGCTAACAGTGTTGTGCCAACACCAACAACTAAGGGGCCTATTTCTGCAGAGTATATACGGCAGGTCCCTACTTTCAAACATCCAACTTACAAACGACTCCTACTTGCAAACGAAAGAAGACAACAGGAAGTGAGAGGAAATCTACCCCTAGAAAGGAAAATTCTCTCCTGTAAGAATAAATATGGGAGAAAGGGGTCTCATCTGTACTGATGCTTTATCAGCAATCCTTGTTTCAAGAAAAACACCACATTTCAAAAACAGTTGTCATTGGGACGGAAAGTGAGGTGAAATGTTCTGAACAGGGGCACAGACAGCAAAACAAATGTTACAGGGGTGATAACCCTTACCTATGTTTCCCAAAAAGTTTAAAAATAGATTTTTGGGCTGGAGCTACACTTCAACAATGTACCTGTTCAAAATTACAAACAGATTCTACATAAGAACAAACCTACAGTCCCTGTCTTGTATGCACCGCCTGTATACGGCTGTTCAGAGTATATAGGGCCTTTTTTATTTTATGTGCGGGGTTCCCCTTAATATCCATACAAGACCCAAAGGGGCTGGTAATGGGCTGGGGTAGGGGGGGGGGTCATGGGGTAGCTATGCCATTTTTCTTAAAGAATTTCATCCATATTACCGGGACCAGACATTACATTAAAGCCGCAAGCAGTTTTAAATGGCTTTTTTTTCCTTTAGAAGTGTCATTTTGTGCAGGGACAGTTCTAAACACGGGAAACACGTGGCACTTCACAGGCATACTTTAGACACCCCCCGGGTACGATATTTAAAGGAATATTTGACTTTTTTTTTTTCACTTTATGCATCATTAAAATGACTGCTGCCGAAAAACGACCGTTTTTAAAACTTCTTTTTGCATTGATACATGTCCCCTGGTGCAGAACCCGGGTTCCCAAACCCTATTTATGACAATAACATGCATAATAGTTGTTATAATTAGCACTTTAGAATTCGAACGTTCGCATCCATTGTATTTAATAGGGTTCTAATGTTCGTTCGAACTTTCGGTCCGTTCGCGGGTTCTGGTGCGAACCGAACCCGGGGGTGTTCGGCTCATCACTAGCCTCTAGTTGCGTAAAGAACTTTTGGGGTACTGGGATGGGCAGTGTCCTGAAGTAGTAAAGGAGTTTAGGCAATACTTGCATTTGGTATGCGGCTATCCTTCCCAGCCATGTGAGATGTGGAGTGCCGATTTGATTAAGTTCCGTATCTACCTTGCTCAGTAGCGGGGGGTAATTAGTCGGGTAGACTTTGGCGGATGATGAGGTTAGCTGCACACCCAAGTACGTGATAGCCGGGGGATCCCAGTTGCATGGGAATATGGTTTGTAATCTATTTTTTTTCATCGTTTGGGATGTTAAGTGTTAGAGCGTAGCATTTAGATGTGTTGAGCTTGTAAAAGGAGATCTGTCCAAATTTGTATAATATATTTTGGATGGCTGGTAAAGATGCCGATGGGTTGGAGACAGTGAGGATGATGTCATCCGCGAAAAGACCTATTTTATGGACTCCAGAACCAGATTCTATGCCTATTATTTCTACATTGGATCTGATAGATTCCGCTAGGGGTTCTATAACTAGAGAGAAAATAATTGGGGATAATGGGCATCCTTGACGGATGCCATTTGACAATTTAAAGGTGTCAGAGAGCATACTAGATGAGTAGACTCTGGCAGTAGGGTTAGAGTACAGGGACATTATGGCCGTGTGGATTGGACCTGATCAGGGATGAGCCGAACACCCCCCTGTTCGGTTCGCACCAGAACCTGCGAACAGACAGAATGTTCGCGCAAACTTTAGAACCCTATTAAATACAATGGACTCGAACGTTCGAAATCTAAAGTGCTAATTATAAAGGCTAATATGCAAGTTATTGTCCTAAAAAGTGTTTGGGGACCTGGGTCCTGCCCCAGGGGACATGTATCAATGCAAAAAAAGGTTTAAAAAATAGACGTTTTTACGGGAGCGGTGATTTTAATAATGCTTAAAATTAAACAATAAAAGTGAAATATTCCTTTAAATTTCGTACCTGGGGGGTGTGTATGATATGCATGTAAAGTGGTGCATGTTTCCCGTGCTTAGAACTGTCCCTGCACAAAGTGTCATTTTTGAAGGAAAAAAAGTCATTTAAAACTCACTCGCGGCTATTAATGAATTGTCGGCTTTTATCAATACATAGAAAAGTCATTGATAAAAAAAAAAAAAAGCGTGGGGGTTCCCCCAAATTCAATTACCAGGCCCTTTAGGTATGGAATGGATATTAAGGGGAACCCCGCCGCAAATTTAAAAAAAAATGGCGTGGGGTTCCCCCTAAATATCCATACCAGGCCCTTGAGATCTGGCATGGATTTTAAGGGAAACTCCACCCCAAATTTAAAAAAAAATGGCGTGGAGTCCCCCCAAAAATCCATACCAGACCCTTATCCGAGCACGTAACCTGGCCGGCCGCAGGGGAAGAGGGGGGGACGAGAGAGCGGCCCCCCTCCTTCCTGAACCGTTCCAGGCCGCATGCCCTCAACATGGGGAGGATGTCCCCATGTTGATGGGGACAAGGGCCTCATCCCCACAACCCTTGCCCGGTGGTTGTGGGGGTCTGCGGGCGGGGGGCTTATCGGAATCTGGAAGACCCCTTTAACAAAATGTAAAAAAAAACACACAAACACCTTGAAAAAGTCCTTTATTAAAAAAAAAAAAAAAAAAAAAACATTCCAGCGATGAAATCCAGTGTCCCGCGGCGATCCGATGTCCAGCGCTGTCCGTCATTGGTTTTGCCTGAGCGGACCTGATGGGGAACTTCCTCCTCAGTGTTTTAAATGTATAGACCCGCCCCTTCTAAAGTTCCCCATCAGGTCCGCTCAGCGGACCAGATGCGGAACATGAGAAGGGGCGGGTCTATACATGTATTACCAAAGTGAGAGAAGTTCCCCATCAGGTCCGCCCCCTCGGTATGTCGGACCCGCCTACGTCATTGGCTTGAGCGGGGAACTTCCTTCACTGTGTAATTTAAATTTACACAGTGAAGGAAGTTTCCCCGCTCAGGCCAATGACGTAGGCGGGGTCTGACATACCGAGGGGGCAGACCTGATGGGGAACTTCCTTCACTGCGTAATACATGTATAGAGTCTATAGCAGTGAAGGGGTCTATAGACTCTATACATGTATTACGCAGTGAACGAAGTTCCCCATCAGGTCCGCCCCCTCGGTATGTCGGACCCCGCCTATGTCATTGGCCTGAGCGTGGAAACTTCCTTCACTGTGTAAATTTAAATTACACAGTGAAGGAAGTTCCCCGCTCAAGCCAATGACGTAGGCGGGTCCGACATACCGAGGGGGCGGACCTGATGGGGAACTTCTCTCACTTTGGTAATACATGTATAGACCCGCCCCTTCTCATGTTCCGCATCTGGTCCGCTGAGCGGACCTGATGGAGAACTTTAGAAGGGGCGGGTCTATACATTTAAAACACTGAGGAGGAAGTTCCCCATCAGGTCCGCTCAGGCAAAACCAATGACGGACGGCGCTGGACATCGGGATCGCCGCGGGACACTGGATTTCATCGCTGGAATGTTTTTTTTTTTTTTAATAAAGGACTTTTTCAAGGTGTTTGTGTGTTTTTTTTTACATTTTTTTACGCTTTCTTCGTGAAATGATAGGGGTACAATGTACCCCTTACCAATTCACATGGGGGGGCGGGATCTGGGGGTCCCCTTTGTTAAAGGGGTCTTCCAGATTCCGATAAGCCCCCCACCCGCAGACCCCCACAACCACCGGGCAAGGGTTGTGGGGATGAGGCCCTTGTCCCCATCAACATGGGGACATCCTCCCCATGTTGAGGGCATGCGGCCTGGAACGGTTCAGGAAGGAGGGGGGGCCGCTCTCTCGTCCCCCCCTCTTCCCCTGCGGCCGGCCAGGTTACGTGCTCGGATAAGGGTCTGGTATGGATTTTTGGGGGGACTCCACACCATTTTTTTTTAAATTTGGGGTGGAGTTCCCCTTAAAATCCATGCCAGATCTCAAGGGCCTGGTATGGATATTTAGGGGGAACCCCACGCCATTTTTTTTTAATTTTGCAGCGGGGTTCCCCTTAATATCCATTCCAGACCTAAAGGGCCTGGTAATTGAATTTGGAGGAACCCCCACGCTTTTTTTTTTTTTTTATCAATGACTTTTGTATGTATTGCCGGGAGCCGACAATTCATTAATAGCCGCGAGTGAGTTTTAAATGACTTTTTTTCCTTCAAAAATGACACTTTGTGCAGGGACAGTTCTAAGCACGGGAAATATGCGCCACTTTACATGCATATCATACACACCCCCCAGGTACGAAATTTAAAGGAATATTTCACTTTTATTGTTTCACTTTAAGCATTATTAAAATCACTGCTCCCGAAAAAATGGGCGTTTAAAAAAAAAAAATTAGCATTGATACATGTCCCCTGGGGCAGGACCCGGGTCCCCAAACATTTTTTAGGACAATTACTTGCATATTAGGCTTTATAATTAGCACTTTAGATTTCTCCCATAGACTTTTTGAATTTGCCGCGAACACCCCAATTTGTTCGCTGTTCGGCGAATAGGCGAACAGGCAATGTTCGAGTCGAACATGAGTTCGACTCGAACTCGAAGCTCATCCCTAGACCTGATATTCCGAATTTGTGTAGAGTCTTTGACAGATAGCCCCAGTGGACCCTGTCAAAGGCCTTTTCTGCATCAAGAGCTAGGAAGGTGCTAGGTGTTCACGTGGCCTCTGCTAATCGCAGAAGGTTTAGCATTCTCCTAGTGCCATCTTGCCTACCTTTTACAAAGCCAACTTGATCCAAACCTATAAGGGAGGGGGTTATATCCATCAGTCTATTTGCTAGAATTTTGGCATAGATTTTCAGGTCAGAGTTTAACAGTGATATAGGCCTAAAATGTTGTGGCAGCGACGCGTCTTTGCCAGGTTTTGGTAATGTTACTATCACCGCTTGGAGCATTTCATTCGGGAAGGAGCCTGATGAGGCTGCAATATAAAAAATGTTCACTAGTTCAGGTGCAAGGAGCGAAGAAAACGCTTTATAATACTCAGCTGAGAAGCCGTCCGGGCCCGGGGATTTATGCATGAGTAAGGATGTAATAACATCCTCAACTTCCTGGGTGGCAATGGGAGCATTCAATTTTTGCAGGGAAATTGGGTCTATGGAAGGAAGGTGAACACTATGTAAAAAGTCATCAATCTCTTTGTCTGTTGGTTGATGAGTAGATGGATCTACATTCAGATTGTACAAGGACTCATAATAATCCTTAAATGCGTTGGCAATATCTTTAGGGTTGGTAATTGTCTCATTGGAGATGTGATGCTTGATGTGCTTAAGGTTGGAGCGTGCCTGTCGTTTCTTAAGTTGGGAGGCTAGGATTTTACCCACTTTATTATTTTGGGAATAGTATGAAACTTTCAATCTTTTAAAGTAAGTGTCATATTCTGCTCTGATTTCCTGTCGTAGTTCTTCACGACAAGCAGTGAGGCGTTTAAGAATATTGTCAGATTTGGTATCTGGGTTTTTGTGCTGTGCTTCTAAATCTGCTATGGATTCCTGTAAATGTGACATGCGTTGCAATTTTTTCCTCTTTTCCCTGGAGGCAATTTGGATAAGGGTACCCCTAGCAAAAGCTTTGTGTGCACACCAGGTGGTCATAGGGGAACATTCCCCATTATCATTGATTTTAAAATATTCTGTCAACCTCTCCTCTATCTCATCCCTGATCTTGGGGTGCGACAGGAGGAAGGTATTGTTACGCCACAGAGGTTTGTGGGAGAATTTGCCGGCATCCACAATCCCAATAGTCACTGGCGCATGGTCCGACCATGTGATACTGTGGATGTCAGCAGTTTGGACATTTTGCAATGTGTGTATATCAGTTAGGAAGAAATCAATTCTCGAATAGCTATCATGTACCGTTGAATAAAATGTATAGTCTCTTTCGTTAGACCTAAGGCAGCGCCATGGATCAAAGAGCCGTTCCTCATGACACAGTGACCCTAATGAGGGCCTCCGCCTAAGGGCTACTGAAGACACGTCTAATTCTTCATTCATTACCATATTGAGGTCACCACATATTATCAGACCACCCTTTTGCAGTTTTTTAGCCAGCTTAATAACCTTGCGAATAAATTTCAATGGTCTTACATTGGGCGCATAGATATTCACTAGTGTGCAGGTGGTTCGGTTCACTTCAACTACTAGGATAAGGTAGCGTCCAAGGGGGTCAGCATGTTCCTGTAATAGAGAGAAGGTTAATGTGTCTCTAAAAGCAGTCATTACCCCATTTCTTTTGGTAGAATTTTTGGCTGTAAATATATGTGGAAATTTGGCATGTGTACACTTTGGGGGGTTCACGCTAGAAAAATGAGTCTCTTGTACACATATGATCTCGCACTGTGAGTCCATGGCGGATTTCCAAAGGGCTCTTCGTTTATGTGGGCTGTTCAATCCCCTCACATTATATGACATAAGCTTAAGGGTCATTCCATTGAAGTGTTGCGCATTGCTGCCATCTAGTGGTGGTTCCTATTAGTAGTATTCTTATTCTAGGTAAGTCCAGAATGCTTGATATCCGAAAAAGAGAAAAACAGAAAAGTTTTGTAACTTGAGGAATAACAAAAAAACTAATCAGAGTCAACTGAAGAAAAACTGTACATGCGTCGGAAAGGTCAGGCCGCTTGGCATGCGGCAAACAGGTTATGGAAAACATCTCGTAAGTTATGTGGGGGAAAAGGTGAATAGACATTCAACCATATAGCTGAACATCGGGTGTTTTGGTTAGCCACTCATAGAATATGAGGAGGCCAAAAGGTATCAGGCGTGCGATGTCCCTGAGGGAGAGGAAAAGGCAGTCCAAGAGAGATACTGGACACCATGACATATTTGAATACAGTGGCTATTTACCCTTGTTCTGGCGAGAGTTGTTGCGGCTTTGGCGTGGAGGATTCATGTCCGCAGGGATTCCATCCGCAGGCAGTAGATGCCATTTACGGAGAAGCTCTAGCCCTTTATCCAGAGACGCAATCGTATGCGATTCATTATTCATGTCCACTATCAGTTTGGCCGGGAAGCCCCATTTGTAGAGGATTTTATGATTGCGCAGCATTTTGGTAATTGGAACCAGGTCGCGCCTGGCGGACAGGGTAGCCTGCGACAAGTCAGCATACAGTGCAATTCCAGCAAATGGATCAGGGAGAGCAGGGTGTTGTCTGGTAAAACGCATGAGCTGATCCTTTACATGGTAAAAATGGATTCTTGCAATAACATCTCGGGGGATTTGATTGGGCAGGAAAGAGGGTTTAGGCAGTCTGTGGGCCCTGTCAATGGTGATATCCGCTGAGCTCAGTGACGGAAGGGCTGTCATCATAAGTTTTTGCAGGTACGCTGTGAGTTCAGCAGGCTTGACGGTCTCAGGTAGCCCTCTAAATTTAACATTGTTCCTTCGTGCCCTGTCCTCAAGGTCAGCCATCTTAAGGCGCATAGCTTTAATCTTGTCTTCCACCTCAAAGTGAGCATCAACAAGCTCATTGTGTGCCAATGTAAATTCCTCCATTTTTTTCCCCCACATATTCCACCCTGCTAGCCACCGCAGCAACTTCTTTCTGTGTAGTATTCATGAAGGCTGCCATATCATGCTGGAGGGCCCCCCGCAGGGTTTGCAGCATTTCTTTCATCGTGGTATCTAGTATGGGTTGCCCTGAGGTGGGGAATGCATCCAGTTGTTGATTATAGCTGGAGGATTCCTCCATTTCTTCCCCTGCAGTGTCCGCGTCATTCAGAGGCTCCCCTCCGTCTCCGACCCTTCTCCTTTGTTTAGCAGGGCTATTAAAAGGGGATGATGCTGTGTGAAGGGTTTGGGGATGTGACTCACCCGAGGATGGCAGCGGATTGTTGGAAGGCTGCATCGTGGAGGCTGAGGAACGGCTCCCGGCGCGGGCGCCATCTTGGATTTCTCTGCCCGCTAATGGAGGGAAGAAATCCGTTAATTTTCGGGGTCCCTCTCTCTCCTTGCGTTTCAGCATTGTTGCCACACTGTACCCCTCGTCTTCCCCAGTCGATCGGTGTGCTTTTTGTGATGCCTGGACCGCTTTGAACTGCGTTAGTACACCCGTTGTGTCAGAGCTCTCCTAACACACAACCATCAGCTCTGGCTGCCGGCTCCGCCCCCCGTATTACTCACATTTAAAAGCACTCATGTGCGAGTGCAGACAATGACAGCATAGAACAGCATGAAGGCATAAGATCCAAGATGACCGCGGCGGCGTCTGACGTAGCTCCTTCCCCCGTACGCGTTACGTCAACTGGGCGTGACTTCTTCAGCGTGGAGCAGGGTCACGTTCAGACATACCGCCACTATTTATAAGGATACAATAGCAACCGAAAACGAATCGCGTCTTCCAGAGCAAACGGCCAATCACGGCACATGTAAACAAAAGAAAGGCCCGCCTTTCTACATACTGCTTAGGGAAGATCACGATTCAATGGAAAGCCATAGGAACCGGAAGGAAAAGCGCAGAGGATCAGCAAATAATACAAACTGATCAATGTTTGTAAAAAGAAAAATTTTGAAAAGCCAGATCTACTGAGTAAATATATTGTAAGTTCCAAAAGGACCAACGTCCCATTTAGAACTCACAAAACTGGAATATATAAAAATTCTTAAAATTAAAAATTATATACCATATAAAATACCACATATATTAAATATATAGTATGAAAGACGCCTGCCGCGATCATCTCGAATTATAATATTACTACAAAACCAAATGCACAATAACAAAAGATACTATAATAATAATAATAAAAAAGAAATACTATAATAATAATAAAAAGGAAAAAAAGAAAAAAAACATAAACAAAAAACCAATTAAATCATAATGAATGATTACCTATTAGAAATGAAACAATTCAAATCAAATTCTACATTGAGGCCTGCAGGCGAGAGAACCTTGATCTCAAAGATCCAAAAAGATTCTCGCCGACTCAATTGGCGAATATAGTGTCCACCCCTCCAATGCCTGGGTACCTTTTCTATCCCCCAGAATTTCAGGCACTTGGGATCACGTTGATGGCATCTCCTGAAGTGTCGGGAAACACTATGGGGCTGATTTACCAAACGTTTGCGCCATGAGTATTGGCGCATCTGCGTGTGCAATGGCTGTTTTGGTATTTACAAAACATTAGCGCCGGTATCGCAGCCCTATTTCCCATTTACTATAGTGTTCTCTGCGCCCGGGAGAAGGCGCTCAGTGCGCTACTATGGACCTGGCGCAGGGCATGTTAAAATCTAAATATAAAGAAGCTGGAAGTGAGAAAATATTGGGGGTGATGTGGGGTGATGTGAGGAAGTGTAGTGACACCTGCCCAAATAACTAATATGCCCAAAATAGAGTGGGAAAGTAACTTTTTCAGAACCAGCCCGCTGCGCCGGCAAGTACGATTCGAGCTGCGGGAGTTTTTTTTTTAGCTCAGCGCGGGAATTTCAATGGTTTAAATGCGCCGATACACTGCGCCGGCAAAATCTTAGTAAATGTCAAGTCACCTAAGTCAATTTGCATAAGTTGAACAGGCGCAGCTCTGAACTTGCCAGTGCGCCTGCAAAATGACATTTCTAAAGGAAAAAAAACCCATTTAAAAGCAGCCGCGGCTATAATGAATTGTCGGCTCCCGGCAATACAGATAAAAGTCATTGAAAGTCTTTGCTAACCCAAAAAAAAAGTGTGGGGGTCCCCCCAAATTGCATAACCAGGCCCTTCAGGTCTGGAATGGATATTAAGGGGAACCCCGCTGCAAATTTTTTTAAAAAATGGCGTGGGGTTCCCCCCAAATATCCAAACCAGGCTCTTCAGATCTGGCATGGATTTGAAGGGGAACTCCACCCCAAATTTTATAAAAAAATGGCGTGGAATTCCCCCAAAAATCCACACCAGACCCTTATCCGAGGACATAACCTGGCAGGCCGCAGGGGAAGAGGGGGGGACGAGAGCGGCCCCCCTCCCTCCTGAACCGTACCAGGCCACATGCCCTCAACATGGGGAGGATGTCCCCATGTTGATGGGGACAAGGGCCTCATCCCCACAACCCTTAACCGGTGGTTGTGGGGGTCTGCGGGCGGGGGGCTTATCGGAATCTGGAAGACCCCTTTAACAAAGGGGACCCCCAGATCCCGCCCCCCCCCTATGTGAATTGGTAAGGGGTACATTGTACCCCTACCATTTCACAAGGAAAGTGTCAAAAATGTAAAAAATGACAAGAGCCGGTTTTTGACAATTCCTTTATTAATGTCTTTTCTTTTCTTCCATCTTCTTCCTTCTTCTTCTTCCATCTTCTTCTTTTCTCCATTCGGGTTTCTTCCTCCATCTTCATCTTCCTCTTCATCTTTATCTTCATCTTCATCTTCCTTCTTCCTTCGGTCTTCTCGTCCGCATCTTGCTCCGGCGTCTTCCCTTCTTCTTTCTTCTCCGGCCGCTCCGTTTGAATTGGAGGTTCCCGCAGTGCGACGCTTCATTTCTCCACTTGGTCCGCTTACACCTGGTGGCTCCGCCCCCCTCTGTCACCACGGGGAAAGTCCCCGTGAAATCCATGTGCATCAGAGGGGGGCGGGGTCACCGGGTGTAAGCGGACCCAGAGGCGAACTGAAGCGTCGCACAGCGGGAACCTCCAATTCAAACGGAGCGGCCGAAGAAGAAAGAAGAAGGGAAGACGCCGGGGCAAGATGCGGACGAGAACACCGAAGGAAGAAGGAAGATGAAGATGAAGATAAAGATGAAGAGGAAGATGAAGATGGAGGAAGAAACCCGAATGGAGAAAAGAAGAGGATGGAAGAAGAAGAAGTAAGAAGATGGAAGAAAAGAAAAGACATTAATAAAGGAATTGTCCAAAACCGGCTCTTGTCATTTTTTACATTTTTGACACTTTCCTTGTGAAATGGTAGGGGTACATTTGTACCCCATTATCATTTCACACAGGGGGGGGCGGGATCTGGGGGTCCCCTTTGTTAAAGGGGTCTTCCAGATTCCGATAAGCCCCCCGCCCGCAGACCCCCACAACCACCGGGCAAGGGTTGTGGGGATGAGGCCCTTGTCCCCATCAACATGGGGACATCCTCCCCATGTTGAGGGCATGTGGCCTGGTACGGTTCAGGAGGGAGGGGGGCCGCTCTCTCGTCCCCCCCTCTTCCCCTGCGGCCGGCCAGGTTATGTGCTCGGATAAGGGTCTGGTGTGGATTTTTAGGGGGACTCCACGCCATTTTTTTTTAAATTTGGGGTGGAGTTCCCCTTAAAATCCATGCCAGATCTGAAGGGCCTGGTTTGGATACTTGGGGGGAACCCCACGTCATTTTTTTTAAAAATTTGCAGCGGGGTTCCCCTTAATATCCATTCCAGACCTGAAGGGCCTGGTTATGGAATTTTGGGGAACCCCCACGCATTTTTTTTTTTGGTTAGCAAAGACTTGCAATGACTTTTATCTGTATTGACAGGAACCAGCAATTCATTACAGCCGCAAGGACTTTTAAATGACTATTATTTTACTTTAGAAATGTCATTTTGCTCTCCAACTGTTATAAACATGGAAAACATGTGCTACTTTACAGGCATACTATAGACACCCCCCGGGGATGATATTTAGGGCCAGTTCACACCGGATGCAGTGCAGTGCGTTTTTTTGATGCCTGAAAAACGCAAAGAAAGTTGATCACATTAATGCCAATGGCATAGTTCACACCACTGCAGTCCGTTCCAGTGCATTTCAGAAAGCCAAAAAATAATTGGTCATGCTGCATTTTTTAGGTACAAAACTGTACTGGACCCAAGTAAAACACATCAAAAACGCAACGGAACATACCAAAATTGCACTGGAATGCACCGCAATGCACCTAAATGCACCAAAGACGCACTGCAACACACTTGTCCTAAGTGAAAAGAGGGGGAAAAAAACACTGGACTGCATCAAAAACGCCTCAAAAATGCACTGGAATGTGTCAAAAACGCGCATGCAGAAAAGCACCTGGAACGCACCCAGATTGCGTTTCTATAGTGTGAACTAGGGCCAGTTCACACCATAGAAACGCAATCCGGATGTGTTCCAGGTGCTTTTCTGCATGCACGTTTTTCATGCGTTCCAGTGCATTTTTGGTAAGTTTTTGATGCAGTCCAGTGCTTTTTTTTCACCCCTCCTTTTTATTAACCATAGATAAGGACAAGTGTGTTCCAGTGCGTTTTTGGTGCATTTAGGTGTGTTCCTGTGCGTTCCAGTGCGTTTATGATGCGTTTTGATGCGTTCCAGTACAGTCCAGTGCAGGTAAAATGCAGAATGTTCTACTTTTTTGGTGGAACTGGAATGCACTGGAACAATCACTGCCATTTAGAACCATATAACCAACTTTCCATGCATTTTGGATGCATAAAAAACGCAATGCACTGCATGTGGTGTGAAATGGCCCTTAAGCAATTTGGCATATTTAAAGGCACTTCTCCTTGTTTTGTTTTTGGTGTTTTCCAAATTGGTGACATTGATATATGTCCCTTAGGGTGGGACCTTGGCCCCCATTTTAAGGCCAATAACTAGAAGATAAGCCAGCCAAGTGGGGACTAGCAAATTTAACAAGTCAGTTCCCATAGACTGCAATGGTATTTGTTGGTGGAGGAGAGGGGTGATTGTCCCATCTCTAATTTTGTAGCATGCTGGATGATGTGCTTAATTTTGGACGGGGGGGGGGGGGGTTATTTTTTGCTAGCTGCATTGGTGTTGTTCTGCACATGCCCAGCCAGTTTTTTTTTTTTTGCCGTGCTTTTTGTGTGTGAACAGCGCCTGGATATTTCTGGGCATGCTCACTCAGAGAGTGTTTTTATGGGTTAGAAAGTGAAGGATATCCTTAACAGGTGTGCCCACTTTGAATTTCAGTCTCTACATTGGGAGAACTTGCATTTTGAGTGTTTCATGGACTGTGCATGTGTTTTCAATTGCCTCATTAGCACACAAACATATGTTATATAAAGCTCACAGAGCATTCGGTCGCTTGCCTTGAGAAGAGGCAAGTGTGTGTGTGTGGGGGGTAAAATGTACATGTTGGTGTCCTTATCAAGTTTGTAACACATGTATTTTATTTGTTATGTCTTTGCAAAACAAGTGATTGGTTAACTTATGTGGATAGTATATTTTTGGTGTGGGGGAGATATGTTCCCCTGAAATAATTCTGATGTTGTTAATGTGTGTTGTTTGTTCACTTTGATTTAATTGTTTGCTGCATTTTTTTGGCCAAAAATTGCTCAAGATGTTGAGTCTGTAACTGTTTCAAATTGACCATGTTTTTTTATTTTGCCTTCCCTTTTGTTTTGTTGAACAATAAAATTAGATGGAAAGTTTTGATGTTTGTTTTGTGTTTTCTTTGCAACAAATGTGACAACTGATTGGCATGTCAAAACAAAACTGCTGTGATTTGTCTACCCTGGTGCCTTCATGGTAGTATATGCATGGATTGTATTGTGTGCTGCCATGGAGCATCACCAGGAAATGAAAAATACAGAGCGGTAAGTATTCAATTTTCCCTTTTTACTGCAGTGGTTCTCAGCCTCAGTCCTCAAGTACCCCCAACAGGACATGTTTTGTGAATTTAGCTTATCGAGAATTGCTGTCCAAAAATCAAAACCATTGACTGTGATTTAAAGCACATGTGCAAGATGAAGGAAAACATGCAAACATGGCCTGTTGGGGGTACTTGAGAAGCACTGATTTAGAGCACTGCACTTAAAAATAGCTCAAGGCCATACAATTCTAATTGTGGGCATTTTGAGGGAAACGAAGTAAGTGTTAGAACCCCTGCGTGTGTGTTTTTTTTTATATATTTTTTTGTAGTTTGGCCTTTGTCTCCTTTTCTTAACATTGGCTTCACTTCCTGTCACACCGCTAAACAGGAAGTGAAGGTAAAACCCTACCAATGGCTTTTCTTGGGGACACACAGATCAATCTAACTAGTGTCCCCATTAAGCAAATTGCACTCTAGCACTTTGTTGTGTACACCCCAAATCATTGGGTAGTTTGGGGTTTAGTAAACACAAATCCACTCTGCAGTAAAAGTGTAGCTGCTGAAAATCTGAGGGAAAGTACTGGTGATTGGATGTTACAATCATGTAAAAGCAAAGATGTTTTTTTTTTGGCTTGCATGTCCCCCTCAGATATACAGCAAGTGCACTTGTAGTGCAAAGTAGATTTGCCTTTAGTAAATAAACCCCACAGTCCAAACTACCTAATAATAATTTGTGGTGTACCCCGCAATATGCTCGAGTGCAATGTGCATAATGGGGAAAGTATTTAGACTGACCTGTGTGTCCCCAAGGAAAGACATTGTTAGGGATTTTCCCTCACTTCCTGTGTGGCTATGTGACAGGAAGTGAATTATTTGGAAGGATAAAGTGGCCAAATTATTTAGTTTAACTTTTCAAAGACTCATTCCTAAGTTGAATTGTGATGCATGTCAATGGCCCATTTTGACGCTCTTTAATCACTTGAGATCAGCGCTATAACTGATCGACGGCCACAGCATGGTCCTCAATTGCCGGGAGTCCGTCAATAAACGTCCTCCCCTTTACGCGCGCTGTGGTCACAGAGTCACTGAGACTCGGGTGATGACAGATCCGAGTAAGGGGCCGATCCCTGCCCTTTACCATGTGATCAGCTGTCAGCAAATGACAGCTGATCACGTGATGTAAACAAAAGCTGGGTAATGGTTTTTGTTTTCTCCTTGTGCTGACAGCGTGAGCATAAAAAAAAGGCAATCACAGGCTTATGTGCAAGGGACATGGGGCCCGAAGTGGAAGAGGCAATTCTGCATCATCTGTGACAATTAGTAGCCCCTGCCAGTGCCACCTATCAATGCCCATCACTGGTGCCAATCAATGGCACCTAGCAGTGCTGCCAGTGCCTATCAGTGCCCATCACTGCCAACTATCATTGCCACCTAGCAGTGCCACTTCTCACTGCCCACCAGTGCCAAATAGCAATGCCACCTCTCAGTGCCCACCCTTGCCACCTTATCGGTGCCCATCAGTGCAGTCTCATCAGTGTACATCAATGAAGAAGAAAAATTAACTTTTTTTTTAAATATTAACCAGTTTCCTACCGCCCACCGTCAAATGACATCCTTGGCTTTGGGCGGTGACATCTGAATGATGCCTGCAGTTGCAGGCATCATTCAGATATCATTCTTTTCAGCCGGCGATTCTGTGCACAATAAAAACGATCATAGTGGCAGTTCCGCCGCTTGATCGTTCTTATAGGCGGGGGGAGGGGACGTCGTCCCCCCCTCTTGCCGCCATCCGGTGCTTCTCCGGGCTCTCCCGTGCCATCTGGGGCTCCGAGAACGATTTGGAGATGACTGGTGACCAGATGGTCATCAGTCATCTCTATGACCGTCGGAGGCGCGGGCACGACGTTATGACATCATGCCGTGTTCCCGTATGTTAACCAAGCCGTGATCTTGGCTGTCAGCATGAGATTGGTGATTTTTTTGGAACAATATCATGCTTTCCAGCCTGGAGGAGAGATGCGGGGTCTTATTGACCCTGCATCTCTCCATAAAGAGGACCTGTCACACACATTCCTATTACAAGGGATGTTTACATTCCTTGTAATAGGAATAAAAGAGACCCCAAAAAATAAAATAAAAATAAAAAAGAGTAAGAAATACAAAAAAGTAAAAAAACAAAAACAAAAAAATAAATAAAAAAATAAATAAGAAAAAACGCCCATGTCCCCGGTAGCTCGCGCTCAGAAGCGAACACACACGTAAGTCCCGCCCACATATGTAAACGCCGTTCAAACCACACATGTGAGTTATTGCTGCGTGCGTTAGAACGAGTGCAGCAATTCTAGCACTAGACCTCCTCTGTAATGCCAAAATGGTAACGTGTAAAAAAAATTTAAGCATCGCCTAGGGAGATTTTTAATTACTGAAGTTTGGTGTCATGCCATGTGTGTGCGCAATTTTAAAGCGTGACGTGTTAGGTATCTATTTACTCAGCATAACAACATCTTTCACATTATACCAAAAAATTGGCCGCAACTTTACTGTTTTGTAATATTTTTAGCAAACAAAAGGCGTTTGAAAATTTATTGCGCAAATACCGAGCGAGATAAAAATTTGCAATGACCGCCATCTTATTCCCTAGGGTGTCTGCTCAAAAAAAATATATAATGTTTGGTGTTTTGAAGTAATTTTATAGCCATAAATTTATGATTTTTACATGAAGGAGAGAAGTACCAGAATAGGCCCAGTGCTGAAGTGGGTAAAATATCCATTTTTTTTTTTTTTAAACTCGGTCTTTTATATTTATAGAAAAAAAATAAAAATAAAACACAAAGGTAATCAAATAGCACCAAAAGCAAGCTCTATTTGTGTGCCAACAAATAAAACATTTTCATTGGGTTACAGTGTTGTATGAGCGCGCAATTGTCATTAAAAGTGCATCAGCGCTGAAATGTGAAACTTGGTCTGGGCAGTGCGCAAGTGGTTAATATAAGGCTACATGCACACGGACGTTTTTCAAGCCGCTTGTTTGAGCGTTTTTTGCAGCTTAAAAACATCTCTCCATGTTAGCCTATGGCCTCATGGCCACCATGGCGTTTTGGAGCTGTAAATGGCATAGGCGTTTTTAGGCCCCATGTAGACGGGACGCTGGTGCAAAGTGTTCTGAACTAAGGTTGAAAGTGGCGTTTAGAAAGGCGCGCTTTGTGGCGTTTGCATGCCGTGTTTTACCACATTTGCATGTATATGATAAGGAGCCGCCCTAAGCTCCAAAAACAGTATTATTTACGATTTTAGCTATTTAGTGAGACCAGAGTGATATGAGCAGCTGAGAGCAGCAGTGTAGTTGTATTTAGCGTGTCACTTGCCACAAGTTGTGGATTGTCCACTTGCCACGTCAGCTGCCCCAAGTTGTGGATTGTCCACAATGCAATTGAAGCAATTTCATATATATATATATATATATATATATATATATATATATATATATATATTATGGTTTTTCCTCATTTGCCATAAATTTGGAGTTTATCAATGTAAAAAAAAGGTCACCTTTAAAAACGCTTCTAAACTAAAATGCGGCTAAACGCTGGTACCGCGTCTGAAACGTGGAAATCTTTGGCGTCTGAAGGCATTTTGAGGGTCTGTGAAAAACGATTTTAAACGCAACTGCAGATTTTTTTTGCCAGGACAAAAACTGTGTTTTGGATGTAATAGAATTCAATGGACCCGCATCCAAAACGCAAGTTACGCAATTTTGCGGCGATTTTTTGTTTGACCTGTTTATAGCTGGTTGTTAAAGGAAATGTAAAAAAAAAAAAAAAAACGGTTAAAAAAAACAGCGTGGGGTCCCCCCCCCAGGTCCATACCAGGCCCTTGGGTCTAGTATGGATTCAAAGGGGACCCCCCCCCCAAAAAAATGGAAAAAAAAATGGCGTGGGGGTCCCCCCAGAATCCATACCAGGCCCTTCAGGTCTGGCATGTATTTTAAAAAACAAAAATAATTGCGTGGGGTCCCCTTAGAATACACACCAGACCCTTTATCCGAGCACTCAACCTGGCAGGCCGCAGGGGAAAAGGGGGGGACGAGAGAGCAGCCCCCCTCCCTCCTGAACCGTACCAGGCCGCGTGCCCTCAACATGGGGGGTTTGGTGCATCGGGGCAGGGGGGGCGACCTGCAGCCCTCCCCACCCCAAAGCACCCTGCCCCCATGTTGATGGGGACAAGGGCCTCTTCCCGACAACCCTGGCCGTTGGTTGTCGGGGTCTGCGGGCGGGGGGCTTATTGGAATCCGGGAGCCCCCTTTAATAAGGGGGACCCCAGATACCTGCCCCCCACCCTATGTGAATGAGTATGGGGTACATCGTACCCCTACCCATTCACCTGGTGGCAAAATAAGTCAATAAAAAAAGACAACACAGGTTTGAAAAGTAATTTATTGGGCAGCTCCGGGGGTCTTTCTGCCGGGCCCCCGCTATCTTCTGCTAGCTCTTTTGCTAGCGGGGGTCCCGGGCTTCCTCGCCGTCTTCTTCCGACTTCGGGGGTCTTTCTGCCGGGCCCCCGCTATCTTCTGCTAGCTCTTTTGCTAGCAGGGGTCCCGGGCTTCCTCGCCGTCTTCTTCCGACTTCGGGGGTCTCTTGTTCTGTTCTCCGGTTCTTCTCCCGCTCTCCGACGCCTTCTCCTCGATCTCCGGTTCTTTCTGCCGGACGCCCCGCTATCTTGTGCCAGCTCTTTTGCTAGCGGGGGCCGGTCTTCTACGTCGCCTTCTTCCTTCTTCTCTTCGCCCGATGTTGACTCGTCGCTCTCCACCGCCGCAATGATCTGTCCAAGCAGCGGTGCCACTTTTATTGGCATGGGCGTGGTCACTGAATGATGCCACCACTGACCCCGCCCCCGTATGATGTCACAGTCCCGGGGAATGATGGGACTGTGACGTGAAATGTATTTTTTTATTGACTTATTTTGCCACCAGGTGAATGGGTAGGGGTGGGATGTACCCCATACTCATTCACATAGGGTGGGGGGCCGGCATCTGGGGGCCCCCTTTTTAAAGGGGGCGCCCTGATTCCGAAAAGCCCCCCGCCCGCATACCCCGACAACCAACGGCCAGGGTTGTCGGGAAGAGGCCCTTGTCCCCATCAACATGGGGGCAGGGTGCTTTGGGGTGGGGGGGCCGCAGGTCGCCCCCCTGCCCCGAAGCACCAAACCCCCCATGTTGAGGGCATGCGGCCTGGTACGGTTCAGGAGGGATGGGGGGCCGCTCTCGTCCCCCCCTTTTCCCCTGCGGCCTGCCAGGTTGTGTGCTCGGATAAGGGTCTGGTTTGGATTATGGGGGGACCCCCACACCGTTTTTCGGCTTGAGGGGTTCACCTTAAAATCCAGACCAGACCTAAGGGTCTGGTTTGGATTTTGGGGGGACCCCCACGCCGTTTTTCGGCTTGAGGGGTTCACCTTAAAATCCAGACCAGACCTAAGGGTCTGGTTTGGATTTTGGGGGGACCCCCACGCCGTTTTTCGGCTTAGGGGGTTCACCTTAGAATCCAGACCAGACCTAAGGGCCTGGTATGCTCCTGAAGGGGAACCCATGCCGTTTTTTTATTAAAATTTGGCCTGGAGTTCCCCTTCATGATTCATACCAAACATGGGACAGCGAGGCTGCCGAGGACCAGCGCGATGACATCGCGCTGGACACATTCTCGGCCGGCTAGTCGCCTCTAGGACACGACTTGAGCGGCTGCTGCACGCTCAGGTCGTGTCCAGATCGCCTCGCAAAGTCGCGCTGTCCCTGTGTCAGCCGGCACATGAGTCGCCCGCAAGTCGGATCCGACTTCCCGGGCAACCTCTATTCAAATCAATGGGCTCCCATAGGGAACCATTCATTTTTCAATAGAGCGTCGCTGACATTTCTATTTACTATAACAGTGTGCCGCTGCTTCCTGCGCCCAGTGAAGGAGTTATCTGGCGCCCCAATTAAGGTTAGAACCATCGCAGCGCACTGTTATTAGTAAATCAGCCCCTATGTGTTTTTACCCCCCTCTTGATATTACTAACATGTTCCCAAACACGTACATGGAGCGCCCTGGAAGTGCGCCCCACATATTGGAGGCCACAGTCACACTCCAACATGTAAACGACCCCTACCGTTGCACAAGTGATAAGCTGTTTAATCTTATATTCAACATGTGTAACGGATGAGCTAAAGGTCTTACGTTTCTTAATGTTGTTTTTAGCATGTTTACACATAGCACAACGCCCAAATGCGTAAAACCCAGAGAGGAAATCAAAAAGTTTAGGCTGGGCGATGGTAGGTGGATCAATAATGCCCAGAGCAATACTGTCACGGAGGGATGGTGCCTTACGATATATGAACTGGGGGCGTTCAGGCAGGGCAGGACCCAAGATACGGTCGTACTTGAGAATGGGCCAATGTCTAGCGACTATCTTCTCAAATTTTTTATGTTGGATGCTAAAATCCATAAATCCATAATCAACTTGAAACCACTTGTGACATCACAGGTGCCAAAACTAGCAGGCTTATCTGCAACAATGGCCCCCCTATCCATAGTTCTAACTCGCTCTATCTCCTTGTTGATATTATCCAGAGCATATCCCTTTTGTCTGAATCTAGTGGCTAGAATTTGAGACTGAGAGAGAAAGTCTGATTCCAACGTACAGTTACGGCGAAGACGGACAAACTGACCTCTGGGTATGTTGCATAACCACAATTTGTGGTGGCAACTAGATAAGGGTATATACCCATTGCGGTCAGTGGACTTGAAATGATTCCTAGTATGGAAACTATCATCTTGCTTAAAAATTTCTAGGTCCAAGAAGGTTATCTGGTTATAATCCGTCCAGGTAAGTAAGATATTTTTACTATTCCCATTGAGCTTATCCATGAAAAGCTGAAGGCTAGGCATGTCACCTTCCCAGACCATAACCCGGTCATCGATGTACCTTATGTACCTTTTATAACAGCGTAGCTGCGATGGGCAATCGCGGAAAACTGCATCCTCTTCCCAGTGGGCCATAAAAAGATTTGCCACACTGGGAGCAAAACGAGCGCCCATCGCAACTCCACACAGCTGTAAATAATAATCCTTGTCGAACCAAAAATAATTCTTGGAAAGACAAAATTCCAAACAATCTACCAAAAATTTAACATGCTGAGGAGTAAGATCTGTCTCGGCCAAGGCCCAAATAACAGAAGAGATGGCTGCTTCATGGTCAATAATAGTGTAAAGGGATCCTACATCGGCAGTGATCAAAATAGAATTAGATGTACAAGGGAGGGTATTAAAAATCTGTATAATTTGTTTGGTATCACGCAGGTAAGCCTCCATCCTATGCACCAAAGGCTGCAAAAAGAAGTCAAGGTATTGACCCAACCTAGAGGTTACCGAGTCAATACCATTGACAATAGGGCGACCAGGAGGTCGTTCCGAATCTTTAAGAAGTTTGGGCAAAAAATAAATAATCGGTGTGCGGCAATAAAACTGGTCTAAATAAGATGCTTCCTTAGTATTTAAAATATCTATGCATGGGCTGTGCGGTCACTGTGGGGTCCGGGGGTCCGTGCCGAAGTGCTCTCCTGGTGTGCTGCAGCAATTGGAACAGAGCAGATGGATGTAGAGCTGAAGCCGGCCGGCCTGTGTTCCGCTCCGTGGTGGTATGCGTCTCAGCGTGGAACGCACTCGGTATGTTCGGAGACCGGAAGTGACGTCGGGGCTGAGACGCATACTGCCACGGAGCGGAACACAGGCCGGACGGCTTCAGCTCTACATCTATCTGCTCAGTTCCAATCGCTGCAGCACACCAGGAGAGCACTCGGCACGGACCCCCGGACCCCACAGTGACTGCACAGCCCATGCATAGATATTCACTCTCTTGTCTCACTACTGCCATTTGGTTGTTTATATCAATAAATTGTTACTTCAAACATACTGAACTTAGTAGGCGCACCTTTTTGTTCCTTATCATGTCTTTTTTGTTCCTTATCTTCCTATTCTAATCTATTCTTTTCTAATTAAATTCAAATTAGTTCTATTTGAATTTTGGGAAATATTCTTTCTATTCTATTCCATTCTATTCTTTTTTTTAATTCTATTATTTTTCTATTTGTTAATTATATTCTATACTTTTCTATTCAAATTGAAATTTATTCTATTCGAAATTCGAATTTCGGAGATGTTTAAATTCTTTGTTTTCTATTCTATTGTTTTTGTCTATATTATTCTGTTATTTTCTATTCGATTCTAATCTATTCTGTTCTATTCTATTCAAATTCAAATTGATTCTATTAGAATTTTTGGAAATGGTTATATTCTTTCAATTCTATTCTATTGTTTTTTGAGTTCTATTATTTTCTATTCTATTATAGTCTATTCTATTCTATTCTTTTTCTTCTATTCTATTCTTTTCTATTCTATTCTTTACTTATGTATTCAAATTCAAATTTATTCTATTGAAATTCGATTTTCACAAGATGGTTAAATTCTTTCTATTTTATCCTATTCTTTTTTTATTCTATTCTATTTGATTCTATTATATTCTGTTCTTTTATTTTCTATTCTATTTTGTTCTGTTTTACTCTATTATATTCTATTCTTTTATTTTCTGTTCTATTCTTTTCTATTCTATTATTTTTTTTTATATTCTATTCCTTTATTTTCTATTCTATTTTATTCTCTTTGAAAATTGCAAAACAAATGAAAAACGATTTGAATTTTAAAACTATTCGAAATTGATCTGAAAACTATTTGAATTGCTTCGAATTTCGTCTGAATCTTTTTTTTATTATTTCAGATTCGTTTAAATTCATTACTATTGTCATTTGGAAATTCAGATACATCTGAATTTCAGAAAAACTTTAAATTTGTCCGAATTTCAACTTGGAACGAAATGAACTGCACATATCTACAAACTGATCCAGTTGTGGTGAGATAAGGTTTGGGCTCCATGCACACTAGCTTTTTTATAAGCTCAAAAATTGCACAATGAAAAATGTGGATAGTATAGTTTTTGTGCCAGCTTGTAGTAGCCTTTTAGAAGCTTTTAGGAGCATTGAGAAGTGTTAGCATTTTTACTGTCCTTGAAGAAAAAAAATGCTTGAAAAAAGTAGTGTCTAGAAGCGTTTAGGGGCGTTTAGGAGCATTTAGCGTTTTTTTCTGCTCCTGCTTTTGGTGCGAATCCTTCCAATAAAGAGAAAGAGAATTTCAACTTGTTAGATGTCAGATGTTATTCATTGGCTTACTTTAACCACTTCTTGCCGGCCTATAGCAAAAATGCTGGGTGAGAGCTTTCTTATCCTAGGTTGACGTCATATGACGTCTTCCCAGTTGTGCACAGTCAGTGGCGTCCAGGCTCGGGCATCTGTCCCAAACTGCAGCTAACCACTCTGTGCAGGGCTACATATGAATAGCAGCGGCCGCTGTCAGACCACTATTTATTTAAATGGACTGCAGTTGCACCAACTCAGCCGTGTTAAAAGAGTCTTACAGTGTCCCTTATCACTGCCACACCAGTTACAGTGTCCCAGATCACCCCCACACAAGTTACAGTGTCCCCGATCACCGCCACACCAGTTACAGTGTCCCTGATCACTGCCACACCAGTTACACTGTTTAATGAATACCACCACACCACCAACACAGCAGTCATAGTACCCTGCACAAGCAACCCCATTCACTTGAAAGGGTCATGATCGGCTGGAGCACAGGGTGTGTAACTCCTGCCACAGCAAATCATCACGGCCATGGTATGTACTAACCCTGGCCTGTTTATTGACCACGTTTCTGCCTGTTGCCTAGACTGATCCTCTGCCTGTTTCATGACCTTGTCTCTGACTGCGCCTAAACTGACCCATCTGCACATCCCACTGACTACGTTCCTGCAAGACACCAGTCCCAGCCAACCCCTGTGGACAACTGAACTTCTGGAACTACAGGAACTTGTTCTTCCTTTCTGTAGCCTCCTGTACTTCCTGACCAGTGAACATGGGATTCCTGGGGGCAGCCATTTACCAGTAGGCTAGGCTTGCTTGGCTTATAGGAACAGGGGCTGCTATAGGTGAAGCTACACTAAGCTATATTCCCTGAGCACTTGTATTGAGGCGACCATTCAAGTACATTGGTTTGAATACAATTGGTTGATTTATGTCATACACAAGATACAAATGTCCGGTATTTAATCAGCCCACACATTGAAAAAGCCTCATACATGTGGTATCACCATACTCAGAAGGATCAGCAGAATGTGTTTTGCCAATGCCATGTGTGAGAAATATCTTTTTAACCTCCCTGGCGGTATGATTCTGTCAGATTTTAGGTGCTGAAAGCGGTACAATTATTTTGCATGGAAATTTGGCGTTTTATATTGTAGGCCTGCAATTCTTAGGAATAACTCACTTAAATCTGTCCAAACCAGAGTCTAGTAGACATCCCGGGTATGATAAAGTTTGAAACACAAAATCATAAATTATAATATAATAAATACCGTAACTTTAAGTAATTATAACAAATAATAATATAATAATAATAAAAATTATTCAATAATGTAATCAAATCAAAAACACAGAAATTTGCTCAGTTGCAGAATTGTCGCTGTCAATAGATTTAGTGTTTGATGACAAATTTCCCCACAAATCGCTATCGCTCAATTCTGCAAGTGATTCTAATTTATTATCACTGTTTTCTAGCTGGTCTAAAACCACTTTTGACATAAAGGGACACTTTTTGGTTGCTATGGGCAATCTCCAAATTCCAGGCAGAAAAAAACTGTATTTATAATATAAAAGTGCATGCAGGGCACTGTACAGACCACTAGGGACAAAGGGGATGTGTATTTTTTTATACAGTACTGTAATCAGTAATATTACAGTATACTGTATGTGTATTGTGTTTTTACTTTTTTAAATTTGGCGCCGATCTCCGCCCCCGGGCGCCGCAACGTCGCAGAAAACGGAGCTCTGCGGCACTCGGGCACTGTGTGTGAATCGAGCGAGGAGACAGCTAGCACACACCGCGGGGAGACATCGCAGGATCCAGGGAACAAGGTAAGTAACTTTCCCTGTATCCTGCGATGAAGCCGAGTCTGGCTCTGGGTTACCGCTAATGGTACTGAAATCTTACCCCGAGCCAGACTCGGGAATACCGCCAGGGAGGTTAAACTGACAGCTTTGTGTAAAAAAATATATTTTTATTTGTTCATTCTGTATTTTCTGTATTTTCCAAAAACTGTTGGCCAAAAAAATGTAGTCTTTAAAAGACTCACCATGCCTCCTAGAAAATATTTTGTGGTGTTTGTTTTCCAAAATGTGGTCATTTTATGGGTGTTTTCACTGTCCTGGTGATCCAGGGCCTCCACAGAATGTGTTAGGTAGTCAGGAGTTTAGCTGCGTAATTTATGCCCCTATAAAGCCTTACGGTGTTCCTTGGGTTTTGGACCCCACTGTGTGGCTAGGCTGTAAAATAGTCTCACACATGTGGTATCTCCATAATTGGGAAGACTAGCAGAATGTGTTTTGGGGTATAATTCTAAGTCTAATTATGCCTACGATGTGTGGTAGAAAAATCTTATATATGACAACTTTGTGTAAAACTATTTTCACTTCAATTTTCTTTCCTTCATTTTTTCTTGCCCTAATGACCAGAGTCGTAGCTTGAAGCTTGGGTGGAGATCTACCTGATCAACATGAAAGAGATCAAAGATCACTGGGGTTTGGCGCCATTTTTATTACCTAGCAAGGCCTTACTAAATAGTAAGGAAAATTTAGAAAAGTAATAAAACAAATGTCACTGTAAAAATATAAGCTTACCCCAAAAGTGCACATTGTCAGTCAGTGAAGCAGTGGACAGTGTGTCAGTAGGGCAGTAGATGGTGTCAGTAGGGAAAAGGTTGGTAGCAGTAGGGCAGAGGTTGGTGTCATTAGGTCAGAGGTTTGTGCCAGAAGGGCAGACGTTGGTGTCAATAGCGCAGACGTTGGTGTCAGTAGAGCAGAGAATGGTGTTAGTAGGCCAGAGGTTAGCATCAGTCAGGCAGTGGATGTGTCAGTAGGGCAGAGGTTGGTGTCAGTAGGGCAGTGAACGGTGTCAGTAGAGCAAGGTTGGTGTCAGTAGGGCAGTGGATAGTGTAAGTAGAGTAGTGGACAGTGTCAGTAGGGTAGAGGTTGGTGTCAGTAGGGCATTGGACCAAGTCAGTAAGGCAGCGGATGTGTCATAAGATGTCTGGCATGGGCGCGCTAGCGTGGGCACAGTTACCTTTGCATCTCTTGTGGGGTGCCCGGTAGCCAGAATCTCTTTGATTTGGGAAGGGGGGTAAGAGAACATGTGCTAGGGGGAAGGGGAGAGGACTTGTGTTAGAACCGGGGGGTTGGGTGAGTCAGATTTCAAATCCACTCTCCCTCCCCCTTCTAGCACAAGTCTTCTCCTTCCCAAAGCACCCCCCAGCACATGTACATGTCCTCTTACCCCCTGCTCCCCTCCTCCCCTCCCTAAAATCACTCCAGGCAGCATGAAACTGTTACCTGCCCATGGCCCCACCCTCCACCTTCCCGGTCACAGTGTCTCCCTTCTCTGCAAGGCTGCATTAAACCTCTTACAGATCTCAGATCAGTGATCGGTGCAGATGCAGAGCGCTGTCCCTCCTCTCCAGATCCTTCCCCTGTTTACAAGAAATGTCAGAGCCGAAGAGGAGGCGGTTTCAGTCTGCTCTGCACTGAGTGATTATACAGGCAGCCGGTGGGGAGAGAAATACCAGCTGCCATAGAAAGATGCTATTGCAGCGTTTTGGATTCCAGGCAGCTATGGCTGGTTTCCCCACGATAGCGCACCCGCACCCATGTCAGGCGGGTTAGTGGAGCCAGTGCCGGAAATTGTTCTGGCACTGGGCTCCAGGATGTGTGGATTACCTGTATTTTCCTCCTGCAGCAGCTGAATGTCAGTGGTAAAAGCATTCAGCTGCTGCAGGAGAAAAATACAGGTATTGCATGCTAGACTCAGGCCTCGTACACACGACCGATTTTCTCGGCAAGAACCAGCAAGAAACTTGCTGGCAGAGATGTCTTGCCGAGTAAATCGGTCGTGTGTACGCGGCTATCGGGTTTCTCGTCGAGAAAACCGACAAGTAACCTCGACGAGAAAATAGAGAACCTGCTCTCTATTTTCTCGTCGAGATTCTCGTCAGCCTGTTTCTCGACGAGAAAAGTGAGTGTGTGTACACTTACCTGTCCGCCGGGAAGCCCGCGCATGTTCGAAATGAATTCGACGCATGCGCGGTAGCTTCCTAGGCATACGTAGGGTATACCAAGATGGCGGCGACGGCATCGAATGTGACGAGCGCATGCTCGTCGTAGTCGATGACGTCACCGCGTACGCTCCATTCAAAGAACCGCGGGTTCTTTGAAACGAGCGTGTGTACACTCGGCCGGGACAATTTTCTTGTCCAGGAATCTCGTCGAAAAAAACGACATGTTTTTTTTAACGAGAATCTCGGCCGTGTGTACGAGGCCATAGGACATTTTTTGGGAACTAAAAAGACTAGGCAAATTAGTATTTAGTTAAATTAATACAATGTGGAAAATAATTAGTGACATTGCCAGTTTACTGTTTATCTTGGTATGCCAACTTTAGGAGATTTTAGATACTTTTATTTCTAACTACATAGTTAAAGTATCTCACAAAAGTGAGTACACCCCTCACATTTTTGAAAATATTTTATTATATCTTTTCATGCGACAACACTGAAGAAATTACACTTTGCTACAATGTAAAGTAGTGAGTGTACAGCTTGTATAATGCCCTGTACACAACACCAGTTTTCCCGTCAGAAAAAAAAACTGATGGTTTTCCTGACGGGATTCCTCTCAAGCCTGCCTTGCATACACACAGTTACACAAAAGTCCGGTAAACCTTTGACTGCCAAGAACGCGGTGACGTAAAAGACTACGACGAGCCGAGAAAATGAAGTTCTATGCTTCTGAGCATGCGTCAATTTTTTTTCCGAGCATGCGCGGTTTTCCCCATCGGAAAAGCATACAGACGAACGGTTTTCCTGCTAGGATTTTTTCCTGTCAGGATAAAAGAGATCCTGTTCTCTTTTTTTTTTTCCTGCCAGTTTTCCCGTCAGAAAAACTGCGAGGGAGCATACACATGGCTGGGATTCCCATCCAAAAGCTCTCATCCATTAAGAAAGCAAAACATCCTGGACTGCTGCACTCTGTTAAGGCGTCTTTATTTCAAAAATCAAAGGATAAATCCAAAATACAGTCCAAAAGAAATCCAAAATACAGTCAACGACAAAGAGTGGACATGCAGGGGCAAGTGGCTAACGCGTTTCACATCATTGTAAGATGCTTACTCATAGCTCATGTGCTATGAGTAAGCATCTTACAATGATGTGAAACGCATTAGCCACTTGCCCCTGCATGTCCACTCTTTGTCATTGACTGTATTTTGGATTTCTTTTGGACTGTATTTTGGATTTTATCCTTTGATTTTTGAAATAAAGATACCTTAACAGAGTGCGACAGTCCAGGATGTTTTCTTTTCTTCATGGATCTGTGCAAAGCCAGCACCTGTTGATGAAGCAGGGCGGGAGCAATTAACGGGATTAGAGATTTGGAGAGCGGTACATTTTCTTCCAAAAGCTCTCATCGCCGTTTTTCTGACGGGAAAACTAGTCGTGTGTACAGGGCATAACAGTGTAAATTTGCTGTCCCTTCAAAATAACTCAACACATAACTATTAATGTCTATACTGCTGGCAACAAAAGTGAGTAAATAGTTAGTCTGGTTGAAAAAAGACACAAGTCCTTCCAGTTCAACCAATAAAACGAAAAAGAAAAAAAAATTACTATCCTATACCCACAGTTGATCCAGCAGAAGACAAAGACAAGAAAAAACAGCAAAACATGATCCAATATGCTCCAGCAGGGGAAAAAGTTCCTTCCTGATCTCCCAAGAGGAAATCAGATATTCTCTGGATCAACTTTACCTATAAATATTAGTATCCAGTTATATTATGTAAATTTAGGAAAGCACCCAGGCCTTTTTTAAAGCAATCTACTGAGCTGGACAAAACCAGCTCTTGGGGGAGTCTATTCCACATTTCCATTTCTCTTACTGTGAAGAAGCCTTTTCCTATTTGGAGATTAAATCTCCTCTCTTCCAGACATAAAGAGTTCCCCCTTGTCCTCTGTGATGACTTTAAAGTGAATAATTTAACACCAAGTTCACTATAAGGACCAATTATGTATTTCAACATGTTGATCATATCCCCCCTCTAATCTCATCTTCTCAAGAGAGAATAAATTCAGTTCCTCTAACCTTACCTCATAACTGAGCTCCTTTATGCCTCTTATCCCCAATATCCGTTTTGAGAATTGGGGCCCAAAACTGAACTGCATATTCCAGATAAGGTCTTACTAATGATTTGTATATGGGCAAAATTATATCTTTCTCTCTGTAGTCTATACCTCTCCTAATACAAGAAAAGATTTTGCTCGCTTTGGAAACATGCTATTATTAAGTCTATGATATACCAGAACACCAACCCAGATAGCAAGCTATTGTGCTGCAAGTTTGAAAATGACTTGTTAAGCTATTGCTAAACTTGCCAGGCTTCACAAGTTTTTTGTACAATTGCAGAAAGTCCTAATTGCATGACTCCAGATCAACTTTCTTACCAAACATTCTGCAAGTCTGCTGCAAGTTCAGGTTCAGTTATGTTGTGCAATAGTCATCCCACCACAGGGGTCACTGTGACTTACAGAGCTCTTGATGTAGACTTACCACTACAACTTTGCTCTTGCTAGAGACTTGCAATGCAAGTTCACTACATTTTGGAAAAGTGTTAACTAGAACTTGTGCTTCAAGTGCTTTGCAAGTGTACAACTTGCCAGTGAAAATATGCAGTAAGTTAACAAGACTTAAAATTCAACACTGCCACAAATTTGGGGAAAGTTATACTTGTTATCTGGGAAGATCCTTCTCCACCATTGATTCCCCCAGTTGTACTCCCCCTAGTATGTATGATGCATGCATATTCTTAGCCCCCAAGTGCATAACTTTACATTTACTGTATCAACATTAAACCTCATTTGCCACGTAGTTGCCCAATTAAACAGTGCCTTAAGGTAAGCTTGTAAATTGGAGACATCATGTATGGATGTTATTCCACTGCATAGCTTGGTGTCATCTGCAAAGGCTGATGTGGTACTTTTAATCCCAGACCCCATATCATTTATAAATGTATTAAAAAGTAAGGGCCCCAACACTGAACCTTGGGGTACACTACCAACAATCCTAGACCATTCAGCCATGGGCGTAGCATAAGGGGTTGCAGGGTCACAATCGCAACCCCGCCCCTAGCTCCAGGGGGCCCCAGCAGCCTCCCTATCATATTATCATATTCCTCACAAAGTCCAGCTCCGATCTGCCCTAGGGCCCCACAGCGACGCTCCAGTACTAGGCTTCTACTTTGCCTTCCACAGTCCACACCCCTCAAATCTCATTGGCTGGGGAGAAGCTGTGAGGCATTTCCTGAATGGAAAGGAGCATGAGGTGAGAACAGCCCAGGGTTGGGAAGTGCCTGTGCTGTGTGCTGGCAACATGGAATGGTAACCATGTTTAGCGAGGCAAGAGGAGGAGAGTGCCGTCCTATAGCCACGATGGGACCGATGTCACTGGTGAGCTAAGACACCGCTCAGTGTCTCCTAGTCACCAGCTGGGATTCTCTGTACCCCCCACCCCCCACCCGGGGATGTCCGCTTACCCCACTTCCCTGACAACTGTATGTGTCTGTTGTTTACAGCTAACATTAAATTAAATCATGTTATGGTCACTGCTGCCCAGATGTTCTTTTATATGAACATTATTAATAAGCCCTGCATGGTTTGAGATTACCAGGTCCAGCAGAGCATCATTCCTAGTCGGGACCTCTATGAATTGGACCATAAAATTGTCCTGTAATAGGTTTATACATTTTTGCCCTTTAACTGTGCCTGCAGTGATATTACTCCAGTCAATTTTCGGGTAGTTAAAATCCCCCATTATTATCACTGTCCCAGCCCTTGTAGCCCTTTCTTTCTGTGCAAGGAGTTCAGTCTCCACCACCTCATTAACACTGGGTGGCATATAACAAACTCCAATGATAACCTTTGTAGTACGCACACCCATGTGCAGTTCCACCCATAATGCCTCAGCCTCTACCACACTCTCCATCAACTAGGTACTCTTTCACACTCGCTTTGAGATCACTTTTTACATAGACACAGACATAACCACCTTTCCTTTTTACCCTGTCTCCCTGAAAGAGAACATAGCCAGGAATATTAATAGCCCAGTCATGTGAAAAATTAAGCCAAAATGCAGAAATACCAATTAACCACTTACCCACTGGGCACTTAAACCCCCTTCCTAACCAGATCAAGTTTCAGCTTTCAGAGTTCTCACATTTTGAATGACAATTACTTAGTCATGCAACACTGTACCCATATGAAATTTTTGTCATTTTTTTCATGCAAATAGAGCTTTCTTTTAGTGGTATTTAATCACCGCTAGGTGTTTTATTCTTTGCACTATAAATGAAAAAAGACCGAAAATTCTGTAAACAAATGCATTTTTCTAAGTTTCTGTTATAACATTTTGCAAATTAGTAATTTTTCTTAATACATTTTGGCCAAAATTTATACTGCTACATATCTTTGGTAAAAATAACCCAAATCAGTGTATATTATTTGGTCTTTGTGAATGTTATCGAGTCTAGAAGCTATGGTGTCAATCACTGAAAATTGATCACACCTGATGTACTAACGGCCTTTTACATTCCTTGAGACCCTAACAAGCCAGGACAGTACAAATACCCCCCAAATGACCCCTTTTTGGAAAGTAGACATTTTTACAAAATTTTCATATTAACAGGTTATTACTCACACACAGCATATGCATACCACAAATTACACCCCACAACACATTCTACTCCTTGTCCTGAGCATTTTACATATATTTTTATTTTAGTACAAATATTACCAATTTATATGGTTGTTTTTAACATGGGAACCTTCTTATCACCTGCCATAGCCCTCCCCCCATCTTTCCCCATTCCACCCACCAATAGGGACAGACCCCTGCCTGACCTGTCTGCCCAATTATAATCTAATTAACCTTCCCCCTCCATACTTTAAATATTCCTCCAGCCTTCCCATACCCCACCCCCCCAGCACAGCAGACCCCCTTCCATTTAGAGCCATGTTTAGCATATATGTTGTACCCTAATAAAAAGTCATCCCAGTGCTCTAGAAACCCAAATCCTCCCCCCTTCATCAGGTCTTTAGCCATGCATTCAGTTCTCTAATCTCCCCCTGTCTTTCCTGTGTTGTGCATGGCACAGGCAATTTTTCAGAGAATATCACCTTAGAGGTCCTTCCCTTCAACTTGCAGCCTAGTTCTTTAAATTGATTCTTAAGAAGCCTCCATCTTCCATGTATTCTGTAGGTTCCAACATGGACCAAGACAGATGGGTCATGCCCAGCCCCTCCCAGTAATTTACCAACCCAGTCCACCACATGCCGAAACCTGGCACCAGGGAGACAGCAAGCCATTCGGTTGAGGCGATCCTGGCGACAAATTATTCTATCAGTCCCTCTGATTATAGAATTCCCTATTACCATCAATTGTCTAGGCTAACCTATACTACCCTCACGACCCCTACTAGATGGGCTGCTCTCCCGGCTATTAGGGGTAGCAGTGACATCCCACCTTGGCAAATCTGCTCAAACCCAGGGCTGGCCTATCTCTTCTGTGAGCCCCTACCATTCCCTCTGACTACAGTAACCCATCTTCCTACCTGATAATCCTGACTTACCCCTCCACCCTCCACCCTCCACCTCAACCCCTTTCAAGGTTGTCAGTTCTGTCCAGTGTTGCAATTTAGTCCTTCAGATCTATAACGTGAGCTTCCAGAATGACTACCGGCTCACATCTGTCACAGCGGTAACCATCCTGGAGCTGCTGCTCCATTGTTGTATGCATGTGGCACAATGTGCACAGCACAAAAGCTTCAGCCTTGCTAGCACTCATTATCCCAGTTACAAGATTAATATTACTTATTATTATTACTAACAGGAAATTTCAGGTGTTACTTACAGGCTAGAAGACTCCTGTTATAATCTCCTAACTCACCACTTAGTTTAATTTCCAACTTGGTCAAAATTCCAGCAAGCAAAAGGTGGGCAAGCTCAAGGATTAGCAAGCTCAGAAATGAGTTCTACATAAAGTTATATAGTACCTGTAGTACCTGTAACCAATTAACCACTCCCCTTAATTAGCAGACTGAACAAAGGAAATAAAATAAAAATTGGTGTTTTAAAAACCTGCTAGCAAAGACCCCAAAGAGAAAACAATCGGAAACACAAGCAATCACCAGCAGTCAAAAGCAAAACAGTTTTTTACTCTCCACCCAAACTTCCCACTCTTCAGCTTCCAGCTAGCAAAATGTGGCAAAACAGTTTGATGCAAACATTTGTAAAGTATAAGAAAGAGGGCTTCAGTTATTAACACAAATAAAAATAAGTGATTTCCTTACAACTAATCACCCCTTACATATCTATCCCAGAGCCTGACAGATCATAAATCAAGTCCTTTGTAAACCATCACTGATTTGATGACTGGTTTAAATATTAGCAAGAGTTGGCCTACTGTAAGATTGAGACTCGTGATTTGTAACCAATAATCTAATTTGTCACAAGAAGCTGTTTGACTTGTATGCAGTACCATGTAAAACACCTGTTTCATCAATCTTCTTCTATCTGCCCTTAGTCACACTTTCATGTTGATAGAGGCTGTTCTGCTCAAGACTAGGCAAAGTTTGATAAGTTATTTGGCTTAGCAGATGGCAAGGCATTATAATTACAGTGTATCCACCGACAGAGGCATGCTTTTAAACTGTACAAATATCAGACTGCTTTGGATGTTCAGATAATATATACTTTATCAATCTAATAAAAAACATCAAGAAAATGTACTTTATGGTCAAATGATTTTAAAAACATAATGTGTTGCTATAAACAGGAAAAGAACAAGCCATGTGTGGCAACTGGGTTGTTTAACTAGAGAAAAACTATAGTTCTTGCCTAAAGTGTATGTAAAGGCAACATTTATTTTGTTTTGGATAGGTTAGACACACCTGTCAAGTTAAATTGCTTTAAATAGTAAGTCTTAACCAATGTCAAACAATGACAAATATAGTAACCCCAGATACAATAAAAAATTAAGTCCTTAATTGATTGTATATGTTCCCTGTACCTCAATTGGTATAATGCAGTTGCCTATAGACATGTTGGCATACTAATAAATTATAAAAAAACTAGTACACACCCACTATCTTGCCTTGCTTTATCTTACCTGAGGGGGCACTCAAATAAATCTTTGGTCCCTCAAAGTGACAGAGTTTGTTAACACACAAATTTCAACAAAACACTACATTTTACAGTGTAGCAAAACTTTCTAAGTGACATTAAATCGATTTTTTGAACCTCCTCATACAAGAGGTACCTCCTCATACAAGCAGGGAAAACTTCCTAAAATTGCTGATATTAGTATTAAAAAATGTATTAGGAAAGAAAATGGAAGTAAGTAATAACTCTCCCCTCATACGTGCAACTGACAGCATAGAGATGGCCCCTAAAGGCATCCCTGTGTCACAAAGGGGTGATTGAAGGACAAAAACATCCAAAACTTAAGTTGAGTTTTGTTATCATTGAGTTTACTCTTTTTAACTTACATTTATTTATTTCAAATTTTTCCTTTTTTGTCCAAGTATGTTGCTTTTTATTTATATTTATATTTATTTTAAGTTTTATTATTATTAATATTATCACTGTCTTTTGTATCATTAGGTATCCAGTATACCTTTAGTCCAATAGGTATACGTTGGGGGTTGGCACTCAGGCACTGTCAGCCCAGTGCTTTGAGAGATTTTTGCAATATTATATAAATAATCTTTTTTTTTTTTTTTCATATATATTCTTTTTTTTTTAATACATTTTAAAAAAAAAATTCTCTGTTTCTATATATTCCCCTTCTTATACACATATTTTTGAATTTTTTAACTTCATTTTTTTTTTTTTAACATATGCTCATATGTTTAGATTCACTTACAGTACATTCTTGATTTCATCTCTATGGGGACACTGTTGTGCAATTTTCACGTGACGTCATTTGCCGTTTCCGCCGCCACTCAGAAAGATGGAACCTCCCTGGCATTGTATTGCACGCCATGCACCAGGCTGATGTTTGGCCCATCGCTCGTGCGTTGTCATGGCACCTCTGCTGGCGTCTGGTGAAAGGATTTGTTATTTCCGGGACTTCCGGGTTTAAATAATTTTATTTCATTTAAAAGTGCTTGTCTATGGTGGTCTGAGTAGCCTAGCTCTGAGGAAGGGGGTGTGCCCCCGAAACTTGTCAGCTTATACCCCGTTTCTACACTGTGTGATTTTATGGCTCATTAAGAGTTGCTTTTTGAGAGTACCCACTTTTTATTGGATTTTATCATTCATTATATGTCATTGGTAATGCACTAGGTGTGCACGCGTTCCATTTTGTCTTTTTTGTAGTTTCCATCGGATCACCCCATCTGAGTAAGGCAGCATCCAAAGAGTCTTGGGATACTGATGTCCCTTTTGCCCTTCACTTTAGAAGACCCCTTAGCCCTGGAAGTGACTGTCTTTTTTTGTATATTGGCCAGTGTGTCAAAGGTTCCTGGCTTTCCTATGACAAGGGACCACCCTTTTGTTCCTTTGACAAGGGGGTCAAATGACAGTTTGATCTGTAGATACCCATTACAGAGGTACTTTTCTGCTCTGATGCCCATAATTTCTAAATATTTGAACTCTTGTGGAGGCATATACTTCATGTTGACTCTCGCGTGCTAAAAAGTAGTACACATCAACGCATAGTTTTGGGATGTTAATCCTTCGGGGGCTATCTGATCCAAACAGAGCCTCTTCCCGGAGAAATCTGGTTTAGAAGACACCGGTGTACTGGAGTATGTCAAACCCGCATCACACCAAGTTCCACAGGATAATCACTCCAACCCTATGGGTTCACACTGTGGAGTGACAGAGCCCTTGGTTCCGGCCCAATGACAGTCCACGTCTGTTTCCTTTCACCTCTCTCAGGGAGCGCGTGTCTCGGCATGACCATAGGCCACAACAAACCCTGAGAAGTGTCTAATCTGGGAAAGTCTGAATTTCTCAGAGTCTGGCATGTCTAGTTTGTTTAGGCAATATCCTACTGATATCGGTCCGTTTGAGGTAAAAAAAAAATCCTAATTGAAAGAGCCCCTTTTTTAACCACCATCTGAATGCGTAAATGTTCATTTCTGGGGGGAGAATTAAGGGTTGTGAAATAAGTGCGAGAGGGATCTTAATGTGGAGATCAGTTGGGTTTGTTCGTGCATTTTGTCACACAGTGCTAAGGAGTGAGAGAGAGTGGGGGCCATGCTAACTGGTCTCTGTTTAGCTGGCCGCCAGAGTAGGAAGTCAAGCGTGTAATGGGGAACAACCTGTCTCTACAGAGACACCCAGTCCAGTTTGTGGCCCTTGGAGCATATGATAGAAAATTGGGCCAGTTGAGCCGCTTGGTAGCATAGCCATAAATTAGGGAGCCCTAGTCCGCCTTGAGTCTTAAGGCGGAGGCTGATGTCCTTGGTAAATCGGTGTCCCTTGTCTCCCCAGATGAAGCTGATAATTTTGGATTGCAGCTTATTCAAAGCGTTTTTCTTAATAGGAATAGGTAGGGAATGAAAAAGGTACAGTAGTCGAGGTAGTAGTGTCATCTTGATGGCGTTGATCCTGCCCAGCCAGGATAGACCACATTTTGACCATGAAGTAAGTTCTCCCTCAAGGGTATGTAACATATGCGGATAGTTGGCCGTGTAAAGAGCACCTACATTGTTGGTCAGTTTGATTCCTAGATAGGGGATCTCTTCCGCTGCCGAGGTGAATGGGAACTATTGTTTGATCTGGTCTATTAGTTTGGGTTGGACTGATATGTTTAACGCTATGGATTTGGATACGTTTACATGTAGACCTGATATGAAGCCAAATTCCTGAAGCCGCCAGAAGACATTGGGGGTAGATATGAGGTGAGAAATAGCAGCATGTCATTTTTTTTTTTAAAGGGACAATGTAAAAAAAGAAAATAAAATAAATATGAAAAAAAATGTTTTATAGCGCCCCCGTGTGCTCGCGCAACAAAGAAAACGCATATGTAAGTAGCGCCCACAAACGTAAACAGTGTTCAAATCACACATGTGAGGTATCGCCATGATCGTCAGAGTGAAAGCAATAATTCTAGCAAAAGACCTCCTCTGTAATTCTAACCTATGGAGATTTTTAGGTACCGTAGTTTGTCGCCATTCCACAAGTGTGCGCAATTTCAAAGCATGACATGTAAGGTATCTATTTACACAGCGTAACATCATCTTTCACATTATACAAAAAAATTGGGCTAACTTTACTGTTTAGTTTTTATTTTATTTATGAAAGTATCTTTTTTTCCCCAAAAAATGCTTTTGAAAGACCGATGCGCAAATACCGTGTGACATAAAATATTGCAACGATCCCCATTTTATTCTCTAGTGTCTCTGCTAAATATAAATATATATATATATATATATATATATATATATATATATATATATATATATATAAAGTTTGGGGGTTCTAAGTAATTTTCTAGCAAAAAATGCTGATTTTAACTTGTAAGCAACAAATGTCAGAAATAGGCTTTGGCATGAAAGGGTTAAATGAAGAGATATGACTTGAGCGGCTAATTACTTCCTTAGATAATTAGAGCTTGAATTGGAATGAGTGCAGAGTTCTGCCTAGCAGAAGGTGTTACTTGGATATCCTGCAGGCAGTATTTGAAGAGACAGTTAAAGATGGTGAACTGTTATAGACTCTGTAAAGGAGGTTACCATCTCCAGAATGTCCTAGATGTTATGCTGCCTCCGGAGACTTTTTTCATATGATTTGAGCCTACCCGAGTGTGCAAAGGTTTTGGAGTGATGTTACTGCATTTATTGAGGATAAACTGGCTCTGCCTAATACAGTACCTGTACCCCTGCTAGATGCTTGGGTGACTTAGCTAAAGAGGAACTCTGGGAATCACAAAAATCTTTACTCCGGTTTCTCTATTTCTAAACCAAAAAGGCTATTGCCTGAAGCCTCGTACACACGACCGATTTTCTCGTCGTAAAAAACACGTCGTTTTTTTCGACGAGATTCTTGTTAAGCTTGTCGATTTTCTCGTCAAGCTTTCCATGCGTACACACTGACAATTTCCAATTTCCTCGTTGTTCTCCGCGGTCACGTCCAGAACGTACGACGGCACTATAAAGGGGAAGATCTTTTTTCTTGGCGCCACCCCTTGGGCTGCTTTTGCTGATCTCGTGTTACCGCGTGTGAAGTAAAAGTTTGGGAAGAGACGATTCGCGCTTTTCAGTCTTCGTACTTTTCAGATCGTTTTCTGCGGTTCAGTTTGTGCTTGTGGGTTCGTATCTTGACTTTCAGGGCATCTAGGCAGGTCGTATCTGTTTTACAGTGCGTTCTTGCCTGTTCGTTTCTGTTTTTCAGTTCGTTATTCATAGGCCTTGCTGTTCTAAAGTGCGTTCTGTTCTGTACGTTCTGATAAGACGACTGTTTCTTAGCCATGTCGCCTGGACGTTCTCGTCGTCGAGTTCGTGCTGTGCGTGCGCTTGGTGTTGGTCTGCTTGTTTTGGACTAAGACCAGTCCATGAATGGTGTGAGGAGGAGTTCATGGACCAAGAATTGGTTGCTCCAGCGGGACCAATTCTGCCATATGCCTCTGCTGCGGGAGATCGTCGAGAATAATCCTGAGGACTACAGGAATTTTCTGCGGATGTCTGACCCCGTTTTTCAGGAACTGTTGGCTTTGGAGTCCCCCTATATTACCAGGAAGGACACCGTTATGCGGGAAGCCATCAGTGCTGAGCAGAGGCTCATCGCCACGTTGCGTTACCTGGCGACAGGGAGAAGTCTTCAGGACTTGAAGTTCACGACAGGCATCTCCCCCCAGGCTCTGGGCCTCATAATCCCAGACACCTGTTCTGCCATTATACAAGTCCTGCAGGAGGACTATATTAGGGTAAGTTTTCTCCCTTAACATCACATTTTATGTATTACATGTATGCTAATGTATTGTATTTCTTTCATCCTTCCCTAATTACCATGATTGTAATATGCTGAGAATGTCCCCTTTGTCCCCATGCATGCTGGAAGCTTTAGATTGCCCCTTTTTTCTCCTCCATAAATATTTCCCTTCACTAACTTTTCCAGCAGGGGCGCCTGTTGCTCCAAATGTTTGGGGGTCCCACCCCAATTTATGAACTAAACTTCCTCCTTTTTTGCTCAGGTGCCTATTAAACGCCCCCAGTTGTCCCCTCTAATGCAGCCATTTTGTTCCCTCCAATGCAGCCATTTAGTCCCCTCTAATGCAGCCAGTTTCCCCCCAGCCCTGCACTTACCTTCTTGTGGTCAGCGCCATCCTTCTTCTGTCCTTGATGTGTTCTCCTTCCCTTGATGTTGCATCAGCCAATCATGTTACCATTAAACAGACTTGGTGAACATGATTGGCAGAGCAGCCTGCCAGTGTTTCCCCAAGGAATGCCCCCCCCCTGCGTCCCCTATTTTACTTTTAGCAAGCCAATTACATCCCTCAGGTTGGAATGTGCAAGACTATTTTACTACCTGTTTCTGCTATGCAATTTGAACCCCCTAAATGCCGCAATTATTCATATGTCGGACGCTTTACAAGAGGCCATCCACCTGAATAGTGGGCGGCATAGACAATACATAGGTTAATGCAATGCATGAACCTATGTATTGTTCTGAGTGATGGGCACAGGAGAGAGGGGGCAGTGCTCCAGCGCCCACTCTGGACGCACCGCCACTGCAATGCTATCCTGTGGCCAAACACATCTCCCCCCCCCACCCAAAATAATTTAGTAATGGCCCATCAGAGGGGGTGATGAATATGATAAATGAGCCATCCATTATACTTATTTTAAACACCTTAATAAACGTAGAATTTGATTGATGTTGGCCTCTAATGTTTTTTTAGAGATTTTCCTTGTAATGTATGATTTTTGTATTCTAATATTATTTCATCTTGTTTCACTCCACAGCTTCCTTCCACGCCACAGGAATGGCAGACTGTGGCATCGGAGTTTGCCACGCGGTGGGACTTCCCCAACTGCGGTGGTGCTATAGACGGGAAGCACGTCCGCATCGTGCCGCCACCCCGTTCTGGGTCCTACTACTACAACTACAAGGGGTTTCATAGCATTGTGCTGATGGCGGTGGTGTCAGCACGGTATGAATTCCTCTATGTTGATGTAGGGAAGAATGGCCGGATGTCCGATGGGGGATCCTTCATCCAGACGGAGTTTGCCCTCCATCTCCAGAGTGACGACCTTGCATTGCCACCGGATGCAGGGAATATTGAAGGACTCCCCTTTGTTTTTTTGGCTGATGAAGCCTTCGGACTCGGACGGCATCTTATGAGGCCATTTCCTCAGAGGACCCTGACCCCAGACAAGAGGGTGTTCAATTACCGGCTGGCCAGGGGCCGAAGAGTTGTCGAAAATGCCTTTGGCATAATGGCCAGCCGGTTCCGCCTTTTTATGACTTCAATACACTTGGCGGACTACAAAATAAACTATGTCGTATTATGCTGCTGTGTGCTACACAACTTTCTGAGCCAAAAATCAAATTCCTATATGGCCTCAGTTTTGCCAGAGGCTGGACTTTCCCCTGCAAATCCCCTGCCGGGCCTGGAATCTGCCCGTCCTGGCTTGCCCTCCCAAAATGCCCGTGAGGTTCGGGACAAATACATGGAGTATTTCACGGGTAGGGGGGCAATTCCTATGCCAGCCTATGTCTAAGGATCCAAATAAAAAGCTTGTTTAAACCTTTAATTATTTGTTCTTTCCTGTCTCCTAGTTTGTCTTAGTGCATTTGTAGTGCCAAGTGTATTTTACTTTAGTAACTAACAACCATTTCACTATGTAACCTTACAAAATAACCAAATAAGCTTAGAGGGTATTATAAAAAGAAGCTACACGTTGTTTGTGGTCAAATATTTTACTCTGTGCACATTCACACCATTTTTAGTTTTTTCTGGTTTTTTGGGTTGGCCTGGCCACAAACCAGCAATTTTTTGCTTATGAAAATACAAAAATAACAGTTGCATTCCAAAAATTACAACATTGGATACCTCTGAGCAATCTGAGACATTCACTTACACAAACTATGTCTCTATGTGCCCGTCCTAATATGGGGTCCTGCCACCCCTTGCCCAGCCAAAAATTGAATATGCACACAATTGGGATTTTTTTCATCTAGGAAGTTTACAATCCTGATCCCTATGGTCAACATGTGCTATCTGCCATCAGGGGTGATCAATGGACGTGTTTTGGGGGTGGAACCCCTTCCTCAGTTCACCGACTTTAGATACGAGGAAGGGGTTGCACCCCCAAAAGACGTACATGGATATCCCCTGATGGCAGATAGCACATGTTGACACACTGTGTGCAGATTCAATTTTTGGCTGGTTTGATTGTCAAAAATATTCTAAAATGTGCAATAACAAACATGTAAAAACAAATGTGTTTGGATGGCTTATTGAATTCTCCCCAAAACATCGAGAATGTCTTTAAATGTTTGTTCCATCACATGGATTCTTTGTTTAATTAGGTCCAGTTCCGTGCTACATTCCATCACTTGCTGGATGAGGCGGAGGGCACTGTCAGCAGAGAACCGTGTACTATCCTTCACAACATTTATATCCCCTAAAAACAAAAAACAAAAGGTATTATAACTCTGCAGGCCTACATCTCTTACCTGAAGCTGTGGTGACAGATACTGACCTGTTGTGGTGACCAGATCCACAACGTCATCCACCTCTCCTTCCTGCACTTCTCCTTCCTCCACCTCAACTTCCTGCACATCTTTCGGTTGTGGGTCTTTGGGAGTTTGGGGTTGCTTGGAAGTTGTGGGGTGCATGTGCTCCCTGGAGTGTTCTCCTTACAGTCTTCTCTCTCCTATGAGAATCAAACAAAAGGTCTATTTATCACACTGTAAATCTTAATGTTAAAATAAAAACAGGCTAAATTGCTTGGAAGTGTGGTACAAGTGTGTGTTTGGGCGGAATTTAAAGAAGAATGCATTATTTATGACCAAGAATATGTTTAGTATTCACCTTTGGATGTAATTTATTTGACATGGAGGCACCACAAAAATTCACTGATGTACCTGTGTGGGACACCCAAAAAAGGCGGGTCTGGTGGCCCACACTATAGTGCTCCAAAGTACAGATGTGGAAGCAGCTGCTGAGTGTCGTCTCCTTTACACTGATAAAAGTTTGCATTTCATTCTCTTTACAAACACATCATCTAGCCTAAAAATTTCGCCACAATATTTGACCAAAAATGGCAGATGTCTAATTACTTTTGTGGCTATAAAATAAGCCAAAACCGCGGATAGTGGCCGAACGAAGTGTCTGTAACGTAACGAACGATTACTGTGCCCAACCAAGTTCAAAATATTACATTTTGGAAGGGAGTCCAATATGAGAAACCAAAATAAAGAGCAACATGTAAGTTTAGAAAAAGATTAATAGCAGAAAAGTCTACATTTTTCTTACTTTTAGCGAGCATTCTCTTTATGCTCCTCAACTGCTCTGGCTCCCTCAGTTTGAGGTCTGACCACCTCTTTCTGAGCTGCTCATTTGAGCGTTTCACCCCGAAATTCGTCTTCAGACTCTTCACGACTTTAGTGAGGATTTTGGCCTTCCTTCTATTTGGTTTGCTATACGGCCCATGCTTTGCATCATAATCAGACTTGAGCAAGATGTCCACCATCTCCGCCATCTCCGCCAAAGACATATTCGATGCCTTGAATCTCCTCCTTGATCGTGACGTTTCCTCGGTCTCCGGGCTTGTCTCCTCCTCGTTAGTTGCGGAATTATCAGACACCTGCTGTAACGCCGCCATATCTGTCTGCGCCCCGAAAGAGAAGGGGCGGGGAAAAGATGTTAGTTAGAACGTCATGGGCGGGCGACGTGTGCGGAGCGACGTGTTCGAAATTTGACGCATGCGTGGTGTGTATATAGCAAACACACATGTGACTATAGTACGTTCGGTGTGCGGAGAGAGGAGTTCAAGTGACGGACGTGCGAACGAAGGTATGTGATTTTGTGACTTGTACAAATTGTTGGCCTATACTGTCTTCAGAATGTTGGAGGATATATATGGTGACTAGGATGTTAAGGAGGTTAGACTGTTTGCCTCACATTAGTTATATATAATTTATTTAACTTGCAGATACAATATGAATGTCTTTATAAGCGACAAGGATTTCCTGGCGGAATTTATTGACCGGGTAAGGGAGCTGCCCGCTCTGTGGGAGACGAAAAACCCCATCCATAAAAAAAGAGGGGTGAGAAAAGCAGCGCTGGAGAAGCTGCTCCCATTTGTGCATACCAAGGTGCCCAAAGCCACAGCAAAACAAGTGGACACTAAAATTGGCAGCTTGAGAGGTACCTACAGGACTGAACGCTCTAAGGTGCTGGCTTCTCAGAGGTCAGGAGGAGCAGCAGCAGGTGATGTTTATGTCCCGATTTTGTGGTACTACAACAGGATGTCCTTCCTGGATGACCACATTGAGACAAGGCCATCACTCTCCACTCTTCCCCCCAGACTTTCCTGCAGCCAACCTGAGCCTTCTCTGGAGCAAGAGGAGGCAGCCATCCTGGATGATCCTGATTTGGCCATCTGGAGCCAGGTATAGTATTAACTGAAAATGTATTGGGATAAACTTAATGTTTGACAAATATGTCAAGATGACAAACATAAAATATTTTGGATTCCACAAGTGGAATCAAGATCTGTAGACATTAGTCTGCACTTAATTGGGTGCTAAATAGTCAATCTGATGTAGTGGTAAATTTAAAGCAAGGATTTATGGATTTACATTCTAATTGCTTCAATCAGGATTACAAAGTTTGCTGCAAAGATTAAACCAACATATTAAACTATGTCCCTTTTTCATACACAGGATGAAATCAGCCAGGAGGAGGGTCTGGAAACTGTCAGGCAGGAGGAGGAAGGGCCCAGTGGCAGGCAGGAGGTGGCAGGGCCCAGTGGCAGCTAGGAGGTGGCAGGGCCCAGTGGCAGACAGGAGGTGGCAGGGCCCAGTGGCAGACCGGAGGTGGCAGGGCCCAGTGGCAGACAGGAGGTGGCAGGGCAAAGGAGAAGCACCAGATCCCAGGTGCCTCCCATCCAGCTTCCCAAAAGAGGCAGGAGGGACAGGAGCACGAGTGAGGCAGCAATGGCCCTTATTCGTGAGGCCCATGCCACCCTCCAGGAGCCCACATCCCCTGAAGAGGCCATTGCCGGCCTAGTGGAGGCTAAGTTCAAGGTGATGAGCATGGAGCAACGCCTCCTATGCGAGCCCCTGCTCATCACCTTGCTCAACAAGGGGGTGATGGAGAAAATTACCCCCAATACCGCCATATGTGAGGTGGCACAACTAACCCAACCTCAACCTCCACCTCCCCCTTCTTCTTCTGCCCCACCCCCTTCTGCTACACCTCCCCCTTCTTCTTCTGCCCCACCCCCTACTGCTACACCTCCCCCTTCTTCTTCTGCCCCACCCCCTTCTGCTACACCTCCACCTTCTTCTTCTGCCCCACCCCCTTCTGCTACACCTCCCCCTTCTTCTTCTGCCCCACCCCCTTCTGCTACACCTCCCCCTTCTTCTTCTTCTGCCCCACCCCCTTCTGCTACACCTCCACCTTCTTCTTCTGCCCCACCCCCTTCTGCTACACCTCCCCCTTCTTCTTCTGCCCCACCCCCTTCTGCTACACCTCCACCTTCTTCTTCTGCCCCACCCCCTTCTGCTACACCTCCACCTTCTTCTTCTGCCCCACCCCCTTCTGCTACACCTTCACCTTCTTCTTCTGCCCCACCCCCTTCTGCTACATCTCCTCCTCCTCCTCCTGACAGGAGTACCCCTCCAGTGGCCCAGCCTCCAGCCAAACGAAGAAGGAAGGCTGCAGGGAAGGTTGCAGGGAAGGTTGCCAGGAAGAAGAGGAAGTGATGGCCTTGCTTCATTGTGGTCGGACAGAAGGCAGCCTGTTGTAGTACCACACACTTGGGACATATATATCACCTGCTGCTGTTCCTGACCTCTGGGAGGCCAGCATCAGATTGTGTTCAGAAATGTTGGCCTTCTCAAGCTCCCAATTTTAGTGTCCACACAGGGTTGCTGTGTGCTCTGGGGTCCCTGGGATGCACAAATGGCAGCAGGTTCTCCAGCGCTGCCTTCTCTTTATTTTATTTCGAAACATGAATAAATGTGATTTTTGTTTAAGTTCATACTTGACTATGTGTATTTGTAAAAATTAAAAATCTAGCTTTGGAGTAAGCAGATACATTTGACTGACAAAAAAAGGGACAGATAACAACCCCCCAAAAGAATAACTAAATCTGATTTGCAAAAAAAGATGGTGGAAAATTTAACTAATATAGATTCCAAAATTAAATGGGAGATCACTATCAAAACATTGCGAAATTATAATTAACATCATTTTGAAAAATATAACAATTAAAATTATTCCGAAAAACTTGCACGATATAATACACATAAATCTTCTTAAGAGCAGCATGAAAAAGGTTAAAAAAAAATAGTCATAACTCGGTGTGAATATCAGCAGCAAAAGAAGGTCACTCGTTTTGATTAATGTAACATTCTAACGAAGATTTCAATGCAGAACATTTAAACGATGCAATAATTTGGAGCGTGACGAATGTGCTCTCTCCATTACGAAGGCTTGTTTTACCAGAAGATGCGCTCCCGTCTCATAGTTGCTTGTGAGCATGCGCGCTTTTGGAAGAGTCGTAAAAGCATACACAGGAACCATTTTCTCGTCACAAAACAGGCCGACGAGAAACACGACGAGGAAATCTGGAATCCTGACGAGAAAATAGAGAGCAGGTTCTCTATTTTCTCGTCGAGATTCTCGGCAATTTTCTCGTCGTAAAACCATACACACGAACGTTTTTCTCGACAAAAAAGCTCTCGCGGCACTTTTCTTGACGGTTTTGGACGAGAAAATCGGTCGTGTGTACGAGGCTTCAAAGTGGAAAAAGCCAGACCCTCCTGGATTAATGTCCTGGAAAGACTTAGTCAATAAGGCCCTGCCTGTGTATAAAACTATGGTCGGGATGGACAGCTGCTGTGTCAGGTGAAATGGAGAGTTCATCATACTTGACCTAACCAGGGTTTTAGCTATGAATGAGTACTGATATAAAGATATAGGGTACAGTACAGAGCTGGATGCCTTGTTTGTTTGCAAATGGTATTCTCTTGGACCTCTTGTCTGTCAAAAGTAAAAAAAAAATGTGATCATCTGTTGTTTTTCTTCTTTTGTTTTCTTTATTAATGCACATTTACATAAGCCTATCTGTGGCCTCCATACTTGCTATTGCGAGTGATTTATCCTGTTTTGTATTTATTACCTGCCTATGTACATTTGAGATGTATGTTGTGTTCTTATATGTTTGCTTTCTAAACACATTAATACAATTGCCTTAAAAAAAACTGTAGCAATGGATGGGCTCTGGCACATTTTTGAAATGTAGAGGCCTGTACTGTTAAATGTCCTTTTGCTTAAAGCAACTGGAAACATCAAACACACTTTAACCGCTTGCTGACCTGCCGCCGTCATTATATTGAGGCAGGTCGGCATGTTCCCGCAAGCCGCCATAGCTGTAGTCGGCCCTTTAAGCGGGGATAGCAGGTGCGCGTGAGCAATCCCGCTGAACTGCGGGGGATCCGATGCGCGTGGCCGGCAGTCGCGGGCATGAGAGCCAGAACAGCGACATGTGTGTGTGTAAGTAAACACACAAATCCCTGTTCTATGAGGAGAGGAGAGACAGATCGTGTGTTCACAACGATCTGTCATCTCCTATAGTCACTCCCATCCCCCTACAGTTAGAACACACACGAGGGAACACAGTTAACCCCTTGATCGCCCCCTAGTGTTGACCCCTTCCCTGCCAGTGACATTTACACAGTAATCAGTGCATTTTTATAGCACTGATCGCTGTATAAATGTCAATGGTCCCAAAAATGTGTCAAAAGTGTCCGATCTGTCCACCATAATGTCGCAGTCCCAATAAAAATTGCATATCACTGCCATTACTAGTAAAAATAAAAATAAAAAATGCCATAAATCTTTCCCATAGTTTGTAGACACTATAACTTTTGCGTAAACCCATCAATTTATGCTTATTGCGATTTTTATTACTAAAAATATGTCGAAGAATACATATCGGCCTAAACTTAGGGAAAATTTTGCTTTTTTTTCAAAAAAAATGGGGATATTTATTATAGCAAAAAGTACAAAATATTGTGTTTTTTTCAAAAGTGTTGTTCTTTTTTTGTTCATAGCGCAACAAATAAAAACCGCAGAGGTGATCAAATACCACCAGAAGAAAGCTCTATTTGTGGAAAAAAAAGACATCAATTTTGTTTGTGTACAGCATTGCATGACCGCGCAATTGTCAGTTAAAGTGACGCAATGCCGTAACTCAAAAAATGGCCCGGTCATTAAGCAGGCAAATCTTCCGGGGCTGAAGTGGTTAAACAAGGGTAGTGTTGAATGGGTTAGGAACCCCCTATCCCGATCCTTAAAGAGGAGCTCCAGGCTCCTTCAGAAAAAAATAAAAGTCAGCAGCTACAAATACTGTAGTTGCTGACTTAACGACTTCAGCCCCGGAAGAATTGGCTGCTCAATGACCGGGCCCAAACACAATTGACGTATTTTTTTTCCCACAAATAGAGCTTTCTTTTGGTGGTATTTGATCATGTCTGAAATTTGAATTTTTTGTGCTATAAACAAAATAAAGAGCGACAATTTAAAAAAAAAAACACAATATTTTGTACTTTTTTCTATAATAAATATCCCCATTTTTTTTTTTAAAAAAAGGTAATTTTTTCTCAGTTTAGGCCGATATGTATTCTTCTTTCTACATATTTTTGGTAATAAAAATCACAATAAGCGTTGTGACAGCAGGCAGGTAAAATCACCAGGTTGCATCCAGGATGGAAGGTATATATGTCCTAGATTCAGGCTTTATGCCGATTTATTCCACTAGGGAGAGTGCTGGGAGTCTTGCAGGGGAAGAGTTAATGAGCCCAGGTGAAATAAGTGGGCTCATTAGGGCCTCTACAAGAACTCCTAGCATGCTAAGGGAGATGCTCCAACCTGGAACCAGATCTGTGTGGATAGTCTGGGGAGTGTGATCTCTGTGCGGTGAGCCAAAGCCTGTGTGGTTATTGCTAAGAACTTCTAAAAGCAGGGAGCTAGGGACTGGGACAGCACAAGGCTGTACCCAGTTGTTAGTTAGGGACACCAACGTGTGTAGTGAGCGGTCAAGTTGACCAGGATTTCTTTTCATCTTTCTTTTGTTTTTGCTGTATTTTTTTGTCTGCATATAGTTCAAATAAAACCACACCCTTTTGTTTTCTCCTACCACTGTTTGCTATGCCTGTTTTTGTGTGGTGAACCCCCTCACAGTTGGTGGAGAATGCAGGCAGTTTTTTTAAGGCCAGCATGGAGGAGATACTGAAACAGCTGGCTCTAGCAAATGCTAATCAGCAGCAGACAAATGCAGGTTTGCAAAAGAGCCTTGTAGATCAACAACAGACAAATGCAAATTTGCAACAGAGCCTCGCAGCCCAGCAGCAAGCTCATCAACAGAGCCTTGCAGCCCAGCAGCAAGCTCATCAACAGAGCCTTACAGCCCAGCAGCAGACAAATGCAACTCTGAGGCCCGCTTCATAGACCTGTTACAGAAGCAAGAACAGAGACTACAGCAACAAATGGAAACGTTAATGCAGCAACGTCCGCAGACCAGTGAGGCAAGTAGTTCCACTAATACTGCGTCCTTTGGTGTGAGTTGTTTATTGACAAAAATGACTGGAGAGGATGATCCAGAGGTGTTTTTGACCACATTTGAAAGGACTGCTGAAAGAGAAAAGTGGCCTAAGGAGCAGTGGGCTGGACTGGTGGCTCCTCTGTTAACTGGGGAATCGCAGAAAGCTTACTTTGACCTAGAGCAGGGATATGCAATTAGCGGACCTCCAGCTGTTGCCAAACTACAAGTCCCATGAGGCATAGCGAGACTCTGACAGCAGCAAGCATGACACCCAGAGGCAGAGGCATGATGGGACTTGTAGTTTTGCAACAGCTGGAGGTCCGCTAATTGCATATCCCTGACCTAGAGCCTGACCAAGCAAAAGACTATGTGATGCTAAAAACTGAAATATTGGCACGACTGGGTGTCACCCTGGCTGTCCGGGCTCAGCGTGTGCATAACTGGACTTTTCGGCTTGGAAAACCCCCCAGGTCTCAAATGTATGATCTCATTCACCTGAGCAGGAAGTGGCTACATCCAGAGACTTTGTCCGCACCAAAGATTGTGGAATGTGTTGTGATGGATCGTTTCTTGAGAGCTCTTCCTACTGCCATCCAAAAGTGGGTAAGCCACGGAGACCCAGAAACGGCCGATAATCTTGTGGATCGTGTAGAGAAGTACTTGGCTACAGAAAACCTGACTGCCTCTTCCAGAGACTCACAGACTTTCCACCCTAAGACCAGACCATCCCCAGTGGCGGGTAAGATGATTCCAAGGGGTGAGGGTGGAGAGAGTGAGAGGGTGGGAGTTCTACCTAAGGTCTGGCGAGAACAGCCTGGGAAGTCAGGGGCTCAAGAGGCAGCAAAAAGAATTGTTTGCTACCGCTGCCGACAAGAGGGACATATTGCAGCAAATTGCCCGGTTGTGGATGAACCCATGCAATGTGACTTTCTAAGGGACAGACGTCAGTCACTGTTTGCGACAGTCGCATGCACTGCCATACGGGGAACTGAGAAACATTTATGCAAAATGTGTGTTAATGGTGGAAATGTTGTTCTGTTGCTGGATTCAGGTAGCCTGGTGACACTGATAAAGGCTGAATTAGTTACTACAGAGGTCTCTGGGAATAACAAGGTAGCTGTTATTTGTGTGCATGGGGACACCCGAGAGTATCCGGTGACTACAGTGTGTTTTGAGACCCCCAAAGGTACCCTCTCTCATCAGGTGGGGTTAGTGTCTCACTTGCCTCATGATGCCATTGTGGGAAGGGATTTTCCAAAGTTCTGGGAACTATGGGATTATCCTGAGCCCCCCACTGGTGCCCCTATATACCAGGAATGTGATAGCCAGAATTACTCTGAGAGTGGTGAGGACTCTCCAGAATTCCCCTTGTCGGTATTGGCCAGGGAGACTCGAGAAACTGGGGAGGAGCCAACATCCTCAGACGAAAACATGCCATCTGTGGAGTTTTCTGATCTCGAGGTTCACAAGGAAAATGTTGCCACAGAATAGTTAAAAGACCCCACCCTAATAAAGGCACGGGAAAACGTAGTGGAAATAGATGGCGAGTTAGTGTACCCAGATGAGACCTACACTTACCCATACTTCATCGTGGAAAAGGACCTACTGTATCGGGTGGCTAAAAGGGCAGAAGAAACCATTGAGCAGCTTGTGGTGCCCAAACCTTACAGGAAGTTGGTGTTAGATTTGGCCCATGGGCACATTCTTGGAGGTCATCTGGGGACAGAGAAAACCCGAGAGAGAGTATTGCAGAGGTTCTATTGGCCTGGGGTCATGAAGGAAACAGAAAATTATTGTTCCTCCTGCCCTGTGTGTCAGAGGTCGGCACCGATGCCACACTTCCGTAACCCGCTGGTACCTCTTCCCATCATTGAGGTTCCCTTTGAGAGGATCGCAATGGATTTGGTAGGTCCGATAATGAAGTCCGCTAGGGGACATCAGTACATTTTGGTTATATTGGACTATGCCACCCGTTATCCGGAAGCGATTCCTCTCCGAAATACCTCGGCCAAAACCATAGCCAAAGAGCTATCTCTTGTTTTTAGCCGTGTGGGTATTTGTAAGGAACTGCTTACGGACCAAGGTACACCCTTTATGTCCCGGGTTATGAAAGAGCTGTGCAAGTTGTTCAAAGTGACACAATTGCGTACATCTGTGTATCACCCCCAAACAGATGGGTTGGTTGAAAGATTCAACAAAACTCTAAAACAAATGTTAAAGAAGGTGGTGGATAAAGATGGAAAGGATTGGGACTGTCTAATTCCCTATTTAATGTTTGCTATTAGGGAGGTACCCCAATCCTCTACGGGTTTCTCACCCTTTGAGTTACTCTATGGGAGACACCCAAGAGGGCTGTTGGATATCGCCAAGGAAACTTGGGAAAGTGAGAGTTCTCTCCACAGGAGTGTGATTGAGCATGTCGCCCTGATGCAAGATAGAATTGCACAGGTAATGCCAATCGTAAAGGAACATTTGGCCCAAGCGTAGTTGGCACAGCAGAGAGTGTACAACCGTGGAGCCAAGACCCGTACCTTTTCCCCGGGGGATAAGGTATTGGTACTTGTCCCTACGGTTGAAAGCAAGTTCCTCGCCAAATGGCAAGGCCCCTACGAGATAATGGAAAAAGTGAGCGAAGTGAATTACAAGGTCAGACAATCAGGAAGGTGAAAGCCCGAACAATCTGTTGAAAGCCTGGAGGGATAGGGAATCCCTAGTCGCAGAAACTTTGTCACCAGCTCAGTCTGAATGCGTGATTCCTGAGGTTGGAATAGCAGTCACCTTGTCAAACCCCCAACTACAGGAGGTTATGGAGTTTGTGCTTCGCAACAAGGAGGTTTTCTCTGAGCTGCCGGGACAAACGTATGGGGTAGAGCATGATATTATTACCCCGCCCGGTGAAAGGGTGAAGCTAAAACCCTATTGGATCCCAGAGGCCCGACGGGAGGCAATCCGTGAGGAAGTACAGAAAATGCTTAAGTTAGGGGTGATAGAGGAATCCCAAAGTGATTGGTCAAGTCCCATAGTGTTAGTGCCTAAACCGGATGGGAGCTGGTGATTTTGTAACGATTTCCGACAACTGAACAAAGTTACAAAATTTGACACCTACCCCATGCCACGTATAGATGAGTTGGTCGACCGGTTGGGAACAGCCCGATACATGACAACTCTTGATCTCACCAAAGGGTATTGGCAAATTCCCCTGGCCAAGTCGGCCAAGGAGAAAACCGCATTTGTAACCCCAGACGGGTGTTCCAATATAAAAGAATGCTGTTTGGTTTACAGAATGCGCCGGCAACATTCCAGCGGAAAATGGACCAGATACTGAGGCCCCATCAGAAGTATGCTGCGGCTTACCTAGATGATGTAATTATCTATAGCACAGATTGGGCCTCACATCTGCCAAAAAAGCAAGCAGTCCTAGACTCTATCCGGGAAGCTGGGTTTACGGCCAACCCCAAGAAGTGTACCATTGGACAGGAGGAGGCCAAGTATCTTGGGTACACCATTGGGAGGGGAGTAATAAAACCCCAAGTCAATAAAGTCGAGGCCATACAGAATTGGCCACGTCCCAACAGCAAGAAGCAGGTACGAGCCTTTCTGGGAATCGCTGGTAATTATCGGCGATTCATTCCCCACTTTGCTTCTCAGGCTGTGCCCCTAACCAACCTGACAAAAGGGAAAGAGTCTGTCATGGTTAAATGGACCCCAGAGGCTGAGGCAGCATTTCAATTCTTAAAAAAAGCCTTATGTAGCCAGCCAGTGTTGTACTCACCAGACTTCTCTAGGGACTTTGTCGTACAAAGTGATGCATCCGACGTTGGGTTAGGAGCAGTATTGTCCCAGGTCTGGAACGGGGAAGAGCACCCAGTCATTTACCTCAGCAGGAAATTGAAGTCCCATGAGGTAAATTACGCCACGATTGAGAAGGAGTGTTTAGCGGTGAAGTGGGCTTTAGATTCCCTTTGGTACTATCTGCTAGGTAGGCACTTTGACATGATTACTGATCACGCTCCTTTAAAGTGGATGGCTCAAAACAAAGAGACAAATAGAAGAGTAAATAGGTGGTTCCTGGCCCTACAGGAATTCAACTTTACGGTAAAGCATCGCCCTGGCATTTAAATGGGGAATGTGGATGCTTTGTCTCGAGTACATGCATGCCTGATTGCTTGTGTTCCAACCCAAAGGTTAAAACAAGAGGGGGGGGTATGTGACAGCAGGCAGGTAAAATCACCAGGTTGCATCCAGGATGGAAGGTATATATGTCCTAGATTCAGGCTTTATGCCGATTTATACCACTAGGGAGAGTGCTGGGAGTCTTGCAGGGGAAGAGTTAATGAGCCCAGGTGAAATAAGTGGGCTCATTAGGGCCTCTACAAGAACTCCCAGCATGCTAAGGGAGATGCTCCAACCTGGAACCAGATCTGTGTGGATAGTCTGGGGAATGTGATCTCTGTGCGGTGAGCCAAAGCCTGTGTGGTTATTGCTAAGAACTTCTAAAAGCAGGGAGCTAGGGACTGGGACAGCACAAGGCTGTACCCAGTTGTTAGTTAGGGACACCAACGTGTGTAGTGAGCGGTCAAGTTGACCAGGATTTCTTTTCATGTTTCTTTTGTTTTTGCTGTATTTTTTTGTCTGTATATAGTTCAAATAAAACCACACTCTTTTGTTTTCTCCTACCACTGTCTGCTATGCCTGTTTTTGTGTGGTGAACCCATCCAGGGGGTCATACACACCCGCTGGTGAGCTAACCCCCTCACAGTGTATATTGATTGATTTGTTTGCGCAAAAGTCATAGCATCTACAAAATAGGGGATTTATGGCATTTTTATTTTTTTAATTATTTTTTTTACTAGTAATGACGGCGATCTGCGATTTTTATTGGGACTGTGACATTATGGCGGACACATCGGACACTTTTGACACATTTTTGGGACCATTGGCATTTATACAGCGATCAGTGCTATAAAAATGTCACTGATAGGGAAGGGGTTAACACTAGGGGGCGATGAAGGGGTTAACTGTGTTCCCTGACTGTGTGTTCTAACTGTGGGGGGAGGGGACTGACTGAAGGAAATGACAGATCGTGGTTCTTAGCTATTAACCACTTAAACCCCGGACCATTATGCAGCTTAATGACCAGAGGTGTTTTTACAATTTGGCACTGTGCTGCTTTAACTGGAAATTGTGCGGAAATGCAATGTTGTACCCAAATGAAATTTGCGTCCTTTTCTTCCCACAAATAGAGCTTTCTTTTAATGGTATTTGATTGCCTCTGCGATTTTTTTTTTTTTGCAATATAAACGGAAAAAGACCGAAAATTTTGAAAGAAATGATATTTTCTCATTTTTGTTATAAGAAAAATCGAATAAACTAAATTTTAGTCATACATTTAGGCCAAAATGTATTCAGCCACATGTCTTTAGTAAAAAAAAATGTCAATAAGCATATTTTTATTGGTTTGCGCAAAAGTTATAGCGTCTACAAACTAGGGTACATTTTCTGGAATTTACACAGCTTTTAATTCATGACTGCCTATCTAATTTCTTGAGGTGCTAAAATGGCAGGGCAGTACAAAACCCGCCCAAATGACCCCATTTTGGAAAGTAGACCCCCCAAGGAAATTGCTGAGAGGCATGTTGAACCCATTGAATATTTTAATTTTTTTTGTCCCAAGTGATTGAATAATGACAAAAAAAAAAAAAAATCCAAAAAGTTGTCACTAAATGATATATTGCTCACACATGCCATGGTTATATGTGGAATTGCACCCCAAAATACATTTTTCTGCTTCTCCTGAGTATGAGGATACCACATGTGTGGGACTTTTTAGGAGCCTAGCCGCGTACGGGACCCCGAAAACCAAGCACCGCCTTCAGGATTTCTAAGGGCGCAAATTTTTTATTTCACTCCTCACTACCTATCACAGTTTCGGAGGCCATACAATGCCAAAATAGCACAAAACCCCCCAAATGACCCCATTTTGGAAAGTAGACACCCCAAGGAAATTGCTGAGAGGCATGTTGAGCCCATTGAATATTTTATTTTTGTGTCCCAAGTGATTGAATAATGACAAAAAAAAATAATTACAAAAAGTTGTCACTAAATGATATATTGCTCACACATGCCATGGTTATATGTGGAATTGCACCCCAAAATACATTTTGCTGCTTCTCCTGAGTACGGGGATACCACATGTGTGGGACTTTTTAGGAGCCTAGCAGCGCACGGGACTCCGAAAACCAAACCCAAGCCTTTGGGATTTCTAAGGGCGCAAATTTTTGATTTCACTCCTCTTTACCTATCCCACTGCTTGTAAAAGCAGTCCAGAGGCTAATTAGCCGCTAGGATTGCTTTTACATGAAAGCCGGCCGCTGGCTGAAAAGAATGATACCAAGATGATACCTAAACCCGCAGGCATCATTCTGGTATAACCATTCAAAGTCCAGCAACATACCAGTACGTTGCTGGTCCTTGTTGGACATGTATTGTAATCTTTTTTTTCATGCAGCCTGTTGGCTGAACGAAAAAAAGAGATTGATCGGTGGGTATGCCCACCATCAGAATACCTCCCTTCATTCACCCACTTCTAATGATGGGCATACATGCACCATTTATATATGCCGAAGCATGGAGGCATCCTCCCGCAAAAGTTATGCCGCGTACACACGGTCGGACTTTTCCACGGGCAAGCCTCCGTCGGAATTTCGACCATATGTACGAGGCATTAGGAGCAAAATTGCTCCTCCGCCCCTGCTGCCCCCATGCTTCGGCATATATGCTCTTTTTTTCAACTGTGATGGTGAAATCACCTCCTACAGCACTGGAGTCGCAGGGATCAGGCCTGTCTCTGTGAACGCTGCAGTTATGTGTGTTGTGTTTTGTAAGTGACAGTGATCGATCGATACTGCACTTGGGTGGCCTGGGCTGGACGGAGGGGCAAAACGCAGGTGCTAGCAGGTATCTGGGCTGATCCCGCTAACACTGCGTTTTTGGGAACCCTAAATTGCTGGGGACGCTAGTAAAGATCTGATCAGATCAGATATTGATCTATTCAGATAATATACCACTAAGGGAGGTGTATGCTTCACACGTGGGTGTTAGCGCTACTGGCACTAACCTGACGCTGCCTTGGGTGTGACGCAGACCCTCTCTGACGCTAAAACCTAATTGATATTACCCCCCGGGCGATCAGGGGGTTAAACCTTTATTGGGTTATATACGGCGGGTGCCCTGACACTATAAAAAACAAACTAACTAACCAGCGTCACCCGTAACACTTATACGGTGATCACTGGTGAAAGGGTTAACTAGGGGCAATCAGGGGGTTAAAACCTTTATTAGGTAATATATGGGGGTACCTGACGCTATATAAAAACCTGACGGGGAACCTAAATATCGAAATGACTAACTGGCTAACCAGTGTCACCAGTGACACTTATACGGTGATCACTGGTGAAAGGGTTAACTCTAGGGGCAATCAGGGGGTTAAAACCGTTATTAGATAATATATGGGGGTACCTGACGCTATAAAAACCTGGCAGCGATCAGAAAAACGATCGCTTAGTGACACTGGCAAAAGGGGGTGAAAGGGTTACCTGGGGGGCGATCAAGGGGTTAAACCTTTATTAGGTAATATATGGGAGTACCTGACACTATAAAAACCTGGCAGCGAACCTAAAAAAATAACAGACTACCTAGCAGCACCAGCATACCTAATACAGCGATCAGAAAAAGATCGCTTAGTGACACTGGCAAAGGGGGTGAAAGGGTTACCTGGGGGGCGATCAAGGGGTTAAACCTTTATTAGGTAATATATGGGGGTACCCGACGCTATAAAAACCTGGCGGTGAACCTAAAAAAATAACTGACTACCTAGCGGCATCATCGACGCTAATACAGCGATCAGAAAAACTATTGCTTAGTGACAGTGGTGCTAGGGGGTGAAAGGGTTACCTGGGGGGTTGATCAAGGGGTTAAACCTTTATTAGGGGGGGTTAGGGGGCTACCCTGGACCTAAAGGGACCTACACTAACTGCCCTGACACTTTTACAGTTACAAATGTCATTGTTTGCAGTGATCAGTAAATAAATGATCACTGCAATCAGTGACACTGTGACTGGGGGCTGGGGGGGTGATCTGGGGGATGATCCGATCAGACCCCCCCACCCATACGAAGGCAGTCACGTACAGGTACGTGATTGTGCCTGTACGTGCCATTTTGCCGACGTATATATACAGTGGGCGGTCGTTAAGTGGTTAAAGTGTTTATAAAGGCAGAAGGTTTTTTATCTTAATGCATTCTAAACATTAAAGCCTAGTACACACGACCGAGAATCCCGTCGTAAAAAAAACCTCGGTTTTCTCTACGAGATTCTTGTCAAGCTTGATGGGATTCTTGTCAAGCTTTCCTTGCATACACACTGTCAATACAAAATCTCGTCGGTCTAAAGCGCGGTGATGTACAACACGTACAACGGCAGTATAAAGGGGAAGTTCGATTCCAATGGCGCCACCCCTTGGGCTGCTTTTGCTAATCTCGTGTTACTGCGTGTTAGTAAAAGTTTGGTGAGAGACGATTTGCGCTTTTCAGTCTTCGTGCCTTCAGCTAATTTTCTGCGGTTCAGTTTGTGCTTGTGGGCTCGTATCTTGTCTTTCAGGGTGTGTAGTCAGGTCGTATCTGTTTTTCAGTGCATTCTTGTCCACTTGTTTCTGATTTTCAGGTCGTTCTTCATAGGCCTTGCTGTTCTTCTGTGCGTTCTGTTTAGTTCGTTCTGATCAGATGACCGTTTTCTAGCCATGTTGCGGGTACGTTCTCATCATAGAGTTTGTGCTGTGCAGGCGCTTTGTGTTGGTGTTCTTGTCTTGGAACAAGACGAGTCCATGAACAGGGTGAGTAGGAGTTCATGGACCAAGAATTGGTTTCTCCAGTGGGACCAATTCTCTCACATGCCTTTGCTGCGGGAGATCCAGGAGAATAATCCTGATGACTACAGGAATTTTCTCCGGATGTCTGACCCCGTTTTTCAACATCTGTTGGCTTTGGTGTCCCCCTATATCAGTGTTTCTCAACTCCAGTCCTCAAGGCGCCCCAACAGGTCATGTTTTCAGGATTTCCCTCAGATGAAACAGCTGTGGTAATTACTAAGGCAGTGAAACTGATCAAATCACCTGTGCAAAATAATGGAAACCCTGAAAACATGACCTGTTGGGGCGCCTTGAGGACTGGAGTTGAGAAACACTGCCCTATATTACCAGGCAGGACATCGTTATGCGGGAAGCCATCACTGCTGAGCAGAGGCTCATCGCCATGTTGCGATACCTGGCGACTGGGAGAAGCTTGCAGGACCTGAAGTTCAAGACAGGCATCTTCCCCCAGGCTCTGGGACTCATTATCCCAGACACCTGTTCTGCCATCATCCAAGTCCTGCAGGAGGACTATATGAGGGTAAGTTTTTCTCCTTTAACACATCACATTCTATGTATTTAATGTATGCTAATGTATTGTATTTTTTTTATCATGCCCTAATTACCATGATTGTAATATGCTGTGAATCTCCCCTTTGTTTTTGTTTTTGGGTCCCAAACTCATCTAGCCCCCCCCCTAAAATGTTTACAATGGGCCATCAGAGGGGGTGAGGAATATGATAAGTGGACCTTCTATTTTTGTTTTTTAAATACTCCTTAACCTCTTTAGATCCGGGCCATAGACTATTGACGGCCTCAATGTGGATCTAAAAATCCGGGAGGATGTCAATAGACGTCCTCGGCTACTTCGGCCACTGGGGGGCGCGCGAGCGCCGCCAGCGGCGCATCACTGAGATGCCGATGCGCGTGCCTGGCGGCCGCGATGTCTGCCAGGTACCCGCGATCGGCATGTACACAGAGCAGGGACGTGGATCTCTGTGTGTAAACACAGAGATCCACGTCCTGTCAGGGAGAGAAGACCGATGCTGTGTCCCTTGTACATAGGAACACAGATCGGTCACCTCCCCCAGTCAGTCCCCTCCCCCACACAGTAGTAATCACTCCCAGGGCACACATTTAACCCCTTCCTCGCCCCCTAGTGTTAACCCCTTCCCTGCCAGTGTCATTTTTACAGTAACCAGTGCATTTTTATAGCACTGATCGCTGTATCAATGACAATGGTCCCAAAATGGTGTCAAAAGTGTCCGATGTGTCCGCCATAATGTCGCAGTCACAATAAAAATCGCTGATCGCCACCATTACTAGTAAAAAAAATAATAATAATAAAAATGCAATAAAACTATGCCCTATTTTGTAGACGCTATAACTTTTGCGCAAACCAATCAATAAACGCTGTTTGCGATTTTTTTTACCAAAAATATGTAGAAGACTACGTATCGGACTAAACTAAGGAAAAAAATATAAAAAAAAAAAATGGGATATTTATTATAGCAAAAAATAAAAAATATTGTTTTTTTCAAAATCGTCACTCTTTTTTTGTTTATAGTGCAAAAAATAAAACCGCAGAGGTGATCAAATACCACCAAAAGAAAGCTCTATTTGTGGGAAAAAAAGGACGTCAATTTTGTTTGGGAGTCACGTCGCACGACTGCGCAATTGTCATTCAAATCGTGACCTCGCTGAAAGCTGAAAATTGGCCTGGGCAGGAAGGGGGTTTAAATGCCCAGTAAGCAAGTAGTTAAAATAAATGTTATAATGATGTTGGCCAAGAATGTTTTTGTATAATCTGCTTGCAATGTTATGTGCAAAAGTACTAATATTTTTGTATCTTGTTTGACCCCACAGCTTCCTTCCACGCCACAGGAATGGCAGACTGTGGCATCCGAGTTTGCAGCGCAGTGGGACTTCCCCAACTGCGGAGGGGCAATCGAAGGAAAGCATGTCCGCATCTTGCCACCACCCCATTCGGGTTCTTATTACTCCAATTATAAGGGGTTTCATAGCAGCGTGCTGATGGTGGTGGTCAGTATTAATTCCTCTATGTGGATGTGGGGAAGAATGGCTGGATGTCGGATAGGGGAGCCTTCAGCCAGACGGAGTTTGCTCTTCGTCTCCAGACTGATGACCTTGCATTGCCACCAGATGCAGAGAATGTTGAAGGACTCCCCTTTGTGTTTCTGGCTGATGAAGCCTTTGGACTGGGACCGCATCTCATGAGGCCATTTCCCCAGAGGACCCTGACCCTGGAGAGGAGGGTATTCAACTACCGGCTGGCCAAGGCCCGAAGAGTTGTGGAAAATGCCTTCAGGATAATGGCCAGCCGGTTCCACCTATTTCTAACTTCCATACACATGGCGGAGTATAAAATTAACTACCTAGTATTTTGTTACTGCATTCTGCACAATTACTTACGTAGACGTTCGCCAAATTATATGGCCACAATTGGGCCAGAGGCCAGACTTTCCACTGTGGAGAATGCCCTGCCAGGCCTAGAACATTGCCGTCCTGGCTTGCCCCCCCAAATTGCCCGTACAGTTCGGCAGCAATATGTGGAATATTTCACTGGTAGGGGGGCCATTCCTATGGCAGGCATTCTCTAATCCTTTTTAAAACTAAAAAAAATAAACAAATCTGCTTAAATTTAATTTTTGATGTATTGCTTGTGTTTCTTTTAGCTGTCTCCTAGTTTTTACAAGTGTACTTGTAGTGCCAAGTGTATTTTCCTTAGGAAATAACAACCATTTCACTGGTAACACCAAAACTAAACACCATAAAGGTTATAGCGGATTTGATAAAAAAGAAGCCACACTTTGTTGTTGTTCAAATTTTTTACTGTGTGCACATTCACACATGGTCTTTCTAACATTTTTAAGGGTATAAAACATTTTTACATTTTTTTTTTGCCATAAACAGGCATGTTTTTTTTTTTTTTTTTATGGAAATACAAAACTTTTATTAAGATACCACAAAATACAATATTGTAAAACCTCTAGGCAATATCAGACATTCTAGTTTTAGAAAAATGTCAATCTGCCCTTAATAAGATGGGGTGTTGTCACCCCTGAACAAGCCAAAATTTGAAGATGCACACAATTATTAGGGTTTGAAAAATGGTTATTTCCCTCCTGATCCCTATTGTCAACATGTGCTATCTGCCATCATGAGGGATCAATGGACGTGTTTTGGGGGTGCAACCCCTTCTTCCTTTCACCTACTTGAGTTGCGAAGAAGGGGTTGCTCCCACAAAACACGTACATGGATATCCCGTGATGGCAGATAGCACATGTTGACCCACTGTGTGCATCTTCAAATTTTGGCTTGTTTGAAAAAGTGCAAAAATAATGTTTTAAAACTGGAAAAAGAAAAAGGGGGGTTTTATTCAATTCGCCCCAAAACATCAATTATGTCCTTAAATGTTTGCTCCATAACATTCATCCTTTTCTTCATGACATCCAGTTCACTACTACACAACATTATTTGTTGGGTGATTCTTTGTGCACTATCACTTGAGAAACAAGGACTTTCTTAAACAACATGTTCATCCCCTAATAAAAAAACAAAAAAGGTATAAAAAATCTGCAGGCCTACATCTCTTACCTGAAGCTGTGGTGACAGACACTGACCTGTTGTGGTCACAAGTTCCACCACGTCATCCAGTTCTCCTTCCTCCACTTCTCCTTCCTTCACTTCTACTTCCTCCACATCCTCAGGTTGGGGTTCTTTATGAGGTGTGGGGTTCCTGGGCTCTGAGGATTGGTGTCCTCCCAGTCTTCTCTCCCCTATGATAATGAAACAAAAGGTATACTTAGCAAACAGATATTTGAGGGCAAAAATAGGAATATCATACATTGCTTGGAAGTGGGGTACAATTGTCTGTTTGGGCAGAGTTCCAAGCTGAAGACATGAATTTTTCAAACCCAAATCTTGACTACTTACCTTTTTGAGACAAGTTTCACACATGTAGACACCCCAAGAATCCACAGGAGCACCTGTGTGGGACACCCTAAAAAGGTTGTTCTGGTGGCCCACACTATAGTGCTCCTGAGTGCAGATGTGTAAACAGCTGCTGAGTGTCCTCTCCTTTACACTGATTCAAGTTTGCATTTCATTCTAGTTACAAACACATCATCTAGACCAGTGTTTCTCAACTCCAGTCCTCAAGGCGCCCCAACAGGTCATGTTTTCAGGATTTCCCTCAGATGAAATGGCTGTGGTAATTACTAAGGCAGTGAAACTGATCAAATCACCTGTGCAAAATAATGGTAAGCCTGAAAACATGACCTGTTGGGGCGCCTTGAGGACTGGAGTTGAGAAACACTGATCTAGACAACAATGTAATAACATTTATGGAATAAAAACAGGCATGTCAAAAAAAAATTTACCCTGTATCTTCCAAAACATCGTATGTAGTGGGGGGACGGTGTGTCTGTAACGACCGATTACTGTGCCTACTAAATTTTTTAAGATGACATTTTCTAAGGTCCAATAGTAAAAAGCAACAACATGGAGCAACATGCAAGTTCTGAAATACTATAATAGGAACACAGGAGAAGTACTTACTTTTTTCAAGCATTCTCTTAATGCTTCTTAACTGTTCCGGCTCCCTCAGTTTGAGGACAGACCACCTCTTTCTGAGCTGCTCCTTTGATCTTTTCACCCCAAAATGTCTCTTCAGTCTTTTCACAACTTTCTTTATGATTTGGGCCTTCCTTATGTAGCGGGTATGTGAATTTAGGGGGGGCATCTGGGTGGTAGTGTAACCCAGATGCACTAATTGTTAGGGAATCTGAGACCCTTTTGTGGTTCTTGGAGGACTCTGGTGGTGTGAGGTTCCCTGCAGCCTGCAGGTGGCGCTGTCACCCTGGGCCGGAGCTGAACACTCACCGCAAGACTGCATCCCTTTTTGTCCTTTCCTGGCGCTGGTGCGGCGGGGCGGGGAGCCTGCTGTGACGCAAAGGGAGAGGAGATAAAATGGGCGGATGCCCTGACCTTGGGGTTCAGAGTCGGAGGACGCAGCCGCGCCCAGGCACCCTCAGCCTGGGTGCTGGCGTTCCGGAGTTCCGGGCCAAGGTGCCCTTGAGCTGGCCGGAGCGGGAGATGGAGTCCATCCCAGGCACCTTTAGCCTGGGGTGAGGTACTAATGCGGAGGCCTGGGACTCAGTACCTTCGACTGAGTTCCGCGAGGGTGGAGGAATCTGAGGGGGCCCTAATGCCTTGGGTGCCCGTGTCTGAGATTGAGGAGGCCGGTGAGCGGAACTTCTCCGGAAAGTCTGGCGCAGCATTTGCCGGTGACGGAGAGGCCTCCGGTGACTCTCTTGGACGGATGTCTTCCCTCTGACAGGGGCTGTGATAGCGAAGGTAATTCATGCTCTTGTTCTATATAGTCGGTGGCAGTGACTATACATCATAACCATTGGTGACACCACAGTGGTTAGCTCTACTTAAAGAATTGTGCCTTGGCCTACTCCCCACAGATACTGAAGTGTTATATGGGTCTCAACCTGTCTGTGCTGTATGACTATTTATTGCTGGAAGAGAATAAATACGAGTTGGACCTTTTCAGTGTGTGGAACTCTGGTTACTAGGAGCAAAGGGAGTCAATTCAAAGAAAGGATTTGACTCTGGGACACACACACAAAACCCGATAGTTCTGGCTTTCACCTCCAGTCTCTCTGGAGGACATGGGCCGTGGTGTATCACATCCCTCCCCCGGTACTAAACCCCTAGACAAGACCAACAAGCCGAGAATGAGAAGGGGTGAGAGGGGTGAGGTCGCTACGTGTGGGGGCATCGTGTCCGGGATGTGTATTGTGTCTGAATTTGAACTTTGCTGCCCGGAGGAGTTCTGAGTAGGTCGGCCATATTGGCCAACATGCAACGAGGCACGCCATAGCTGCGCAGTTCGTGGGCGGAAAGAAGAGAAAGCCTGCGAACAAATGCAGAGTGTGGGAGGAGTCTGGCCATGTGGAAGGACACACGTGGGGATTCCGGTGCGAAGGGGTCAGTGTGCATTGGAGCAGCAGCCAGTCAGGATGACCTCAAGTACTCCGTGGATTTCTGTTCCGTCCACAGCGGAGATGACTTCCTTTGCTGCCCCGATCACGGATACAGGAATAAGACTAAGGCCCCAGGGGCGGTTGGCTCTGTACACCTGCAGAGACATAGAGGCCCTTGGTGTGATCTGTCCCGGCTGTTCGGGACTGGTGGTGCAGTTGAAGCCGTTCAGGCGATGTGAGGTCTGCAAAGAGTTCCTCTTCGAGGTGGAGCCATCCACAGAAAGGCCTTGCGCCTTCCACCTCAACTACCTCACAGGTACTGCCACTCCGGAGGGAGAGATCGATGCCTATGTGTTTCCTGCGTGCACTGACTAGGGCGAAGTGGTGCCCTGGTCATGAGCTTTGAGTTCGAGTCGAACTCATGTTCGACTCGAACATTGCCTGTTCGCACGTTCGCCGAACAGCGAACAATTTGTGGTGTTCGCGGCAAATTCGAAAAGCCGCGGAACACCCTGTAAAAGTCTATGGGAGAAATCTAAAGTGCTAATTTTAAAGGCTTGTATGCAAGTTAGTGTCATAAAAAGTGTTTTAGGACCCGAGTCCTGCCCCAGGGGTCATGTATCAATGCAAAAAAAAGTTTTAAAAGCGATCGTTTTTTCGGGAGCAGTGATTTTAATAATGCTTAAAGTGAAATATTCCTTTAATTTTCGTACCGGGGGGGGGGTGTATAGTAGACGTGCATTCGTTTTCGTCCGAATGCATTTTCGTCCGAATTTCAAGTATTTTCGTTATCGTTTTAACAAACGAAAACGAAAGCACAGAATCCGAAAACCGAAAGATCCAACATAAACCAGGACCATTTGGACAGTGAGGAAGACTCTGGGTCCGGGTCAGTGCAGGAGAAGGTGCTTGTTGGAGCACTTATCACTGCAGTGAGGTAAACCCTCAAGCTGGATGAAGCGGCTGGGGATCTACTGAGGTTTCGGTCCCTTTTGGGTCCCACAAGCCGACCCGCACTACTAAGGTGTTTCCTTACGTAACTTATTTTGATAAGTTTATAGACAAAGAATGGGAACCACCGCAGAGGGCCTTTTCAGTCCCAAAACGCATGGCGGTCCGTTACCCTTTTGAGGAGAGCCTTCTGAAAAAATGGGCATCTCCCCCGTTTGTGGACCCCCCGGTATCCAGGTTAAAAAAGGTAACCACGATTTCCGATAGAGGGGACCCCTGCATTTAAGGATCCTGCAGATAGGAGGTCCGAAGCGGTGGCCCGGTCCATGTTCACCTTGCTGGGGTCAGCATTATGGCCAGTATTGGCTGCGGCCCTGGTGTCACAGACACTTGCAGAATGGGCAAAATTGTTGCACCGTGAGTTGGAGAAGCAACAGGCTTCCTCGGTCTGCGTAGAACTGGCCAACCGGTTGGTGCATGGCCTTAAATATGTCTGCGATGCAGCCCTGGATACAGCTCCCCTATTTTCCAGAGCCTCAGTATCTGCTGTGGTGCTCCGACGCCTGATTTTGCTAAAATGCTGGTCCGCGGACCAGACTTCCAAGAAGGCTCTGGCGGATTTGCCCTTCCAGGGTGAGAGGCTATTTGGAGCCTCGCTGGACGACATTATTAAAAATGTCACTGGGGGTAAGAGCACACTCCTTCCACAATCCAGAAAAGGTAAAGAGCCACGCCGTAGGCCAGGGCCCTTCTTTTTCCGCTCAGAAGTGGGTTTTTTTCATCAGTCTGGGCCCGCAGGTAAGTGTCCCCAGGCCGACAAGGGGCCAGCTGAGGGGCAAAAGCGTCCCTGGGTTCACAAGCCAAACAAGCCTGTGAACAAATCTGCTACTGCATGAAGGTTTGCCCCCGCCCGACTCTCGGGTTCGGGGGCGCCTTTGCGAGTTTGCAGCTCGATGGACCTCTCTGCTTTCTGACCAGTGGGTTTGCGAAGTGGTTTCATCAGGGTACAAGATAGAGTTTCTTTCTTGTCCACCAAACAGATTCTTTCCCTCGAACTTTCCTCTTCTTCCGGCTCGTCGGAACGCCCTATTTGGGGCAGTGCAGGACCTGCTGAGGTGCGGGGTAATAGTACCTGTGCCGCTGCCGGAAAGGTTTCAGGGATTCTACTCCAATCTGTATGTAGTCCCAAAGAAGGACAGGGTCCGTCCAATCCTGGATCTCAAGGCCCTCAACTCCTTTGCGAAGGTACGAAGGTTCAGGATGAAATCAATTTTCTGGCGTCCTTGGACATCAAGGACGCATACTTGCATGTCCCCATATTTGTCAGACATCAGAGGTTTCTGCGCTTTGCGGTCGGGCATGACCACTACCAATTTGTGGCTCTCCCTTTTGGTCTGGCATCAGCACCAAGGGTTTTCACCAAGGTGCTCGCCCCGATTCTGGCCTTGCTGAGACAGCGAGGCATCGCTATCGTGGGCTACTTGGACGACCTCCTTCTGAGAGCAGCTTCAGACTCAGAATTAGGGGAGAATGTGGCAATTGCCAGCCAGACCCTTCAAGAATTTGGTTGGGTACTGAACCTCCAGAAGTCGGTGTTGGTGCCAACTCAGCGCCTGGAATACCTGGGGCTTGATTCTGGACTCCTCAGAGGTGAGGGTTTTTCTCCCTTTGGAAAAGTTGCAGACTCTTCAGGCTGCGGTGAAGCTGTTGGCATCCCACAGATGGTTGTCGCTGCGCTTTTGCATGCGAGTCCTGGGTCTTGTGGTAGCCTCCTCTGAGGCAGTACCGTATGCTCAATTCCACACTTGAGTCTTGCAGAAGGAGATCCTGTCCAAATGGGACAAATCTCCGTTGTCCCTGGATTGTCAAATCCGGGTGAGCCAACAAGTCAGGGCTTCCCTGGTATGGTGGCTGAGATCTCCGGTCCTTCAGTCCGGAAAGTCGTTCCTTCCCTTTCACTAGACGGTGATCACGACAGACGCCAGCCTGACCGGTTGGGGGGGAGTTTGGGGTGTTCGGTCTACACAAGGTCGCTGGATGCAGGAAGAATCCCGCCTGCCGATCAATGTGCTGGAATTTTGAGTGATCAGGCAGTGCCTCTCCACATGGTCACAGAGGCTACAGGGGCGTCCAGTCAGGATCCAGTCGGACAATGCCACGGCGGTGGCGTATGTCAACCATCAAGGAGGAACAAGAAGCTCGGCTGCAGCATCGGAGGTCGCTCACATCCTGTGGTGGGCAGAACGGAGCGTGTTGGCTCTATCAGCCATATACATTCCGGGCGTAGAAAACTGGCAAGTGGACTACCTAAGTCACCAGATGCTGGACCAAGGAGAATGGTCGCTACACCCGGATGTGTTTCGACTCCTTTGCCTGAGATGGGGCACACCAGATGTGGATCTCCTGGCTTCTTGACTCAATCGGAAGGTATTGGTTTGTGGCCAGGTCAAAAGATCCCTGGGCGGACGCAACAGACGCGTTGGTGGCTCCGTGGGGACAGTATCGGCTAATTTATGCCTTCCCCCCACTGAAACGTCTTCCTCGTCTGCTCTGCAGAGTGAAGATCGAGGGGATTCCGGTAATTCTAATTGCCCCAGATTGGCCTCGGCGTCCCTGGTACGCCGACCTAGTACGCCTGGTGGCGGATGTGCCTTGGCGACTGCCGATGTGAGAGGACCTTTTGTCGCAAGGTCCTATACTTCATCCTGCTTTACAGTCGCTGGCTTTAACGACATGGCTGTTGAAAGCCAGGTTCTGCGGGACCGAGGCCTGTCGGATTCAGTAATTTCCACCATGCTGAGGGCACGGAAGTCATCTTCTCGGAAGATCTATCATTGCACGTGGAAGGCCTACATCTCTATGTGTGAGGAGATAGGGTGGTGTCCACAGGCATATTCGGTTTCCAGGATCCTGTTGTTTTTACAGCGTGGAGTGGATCAGACACTTGCCTTAAGCACCATTAAGGGGCAGATTTCAGCCTTGGCTGTTTTCTTTCAATGACCCTTGGCGGCTCATTCACTGGTGAGTACATTTGTGCAAGGGGTCCGACATGTGGCTCCTCCGGTTCGACCACCACTGCCTCCGTGGGATTTGAATCTGGTGCTCTCGGTACTTCAGAAACCTCAGTTTGAGAACATCAGAGAGATTCCCCTTTTGACACTCTCTCAGAAAGTTGTCTTTCTGGTGGCTATTACATCTGTTAGGAGGGTTTCTGAGTTGGCGGCCTTGTCTTGCAAGTCCCCCTACTTGATCCTCCATAAGGATAAAGCGGTGCTACGCCCGCAGCCTTCGTTTCTTCCGAAGGTGGTTTCGGCTTTCCATCTAAATGAGGACATTGTACTTCCATCCTTGTGTTCTCGGCCGTCGCATCCCAAAGAAATTGCGTTACATTCCTTGGACGTGGTATGTGCTCTGCGGGTGTATCTGTCTGCTACGACTCCGTTTCGGAGGTCAGACTCGCTGTTTGTGTCGGTGACTGGTCCAAAGAAAGGCCTGGCGGTCTCGTCGGCCACCATTTCTCAGTGGATCAGACAGATCGTGATTCAGGCTTATGCCCTGAAAGGGCAGGCGCCTCCCTTTCCTGTCACAGCGCATTCGACCAGGGCAATTGATGCCTCCTAGGCTTTCCAACATCAAGCGTCTGTCTCACAGGTGTGTAAGGCGGCGACCTGGTCGTCCGTTCACACTTTCACTAAGTTTTACAAGGTTGATGTGCATGCATCTGCGGATGCTTGCTTCGGCCGCAAAGTTTTGCAGGCGGCTGTTTAAGGTTGCAACTCCTCCGTTGAGGAGCTCTGGTTGTTTTGTGGTGAAGTTTGTTTGATTGCTGTTCCGACCCCTCGTTTTTTTGACACTGCTTGGGGACGTCCCTACTGTCAAGAATATAAGGAAGCTGTGTCCGTCCATGGACGAAAGAGAAAATAGGATTTTTGTACTCACTGTAAAATCCTTTTCTCTGAAGTCCATGGATGGACACAGCACCCATCCCTCCTATTTATGTTTATACTGCTTTTTGACGAACTAAGCTGCTGAGTGCAGGGTGAGTGGTTATGACCAGAGGGACCGCCCCCTGGGCGGTCTGTTCAGCTTTGCTTTTGTTACATGTCAAGAATAAAGGAGCTGTGTCCGTCCATGGACTTCAGAGAAAAGGATTTTACGGTGAGTACAAAAATCCTATTTTTTATGCTTTTTTTTCTTGCGTTTTCACCTGTTGATCCAGCTAGTACGTTTTTTTATTTTTGAAAGGATAAGTGAACTTTTGGAAAATGTTCTACCCTCTTTTAGGGTGAAACATGTAACATGTTCCAGCATCTGCAGCCTCTCCCTCTACAGGAGCTGGACATTGCAACCGTGATCTGCTGATCACAGGTGCAATGTTCTACAGACTCCTTAGTAAAAAAAGTAATAAATACACATTTTTATTTACCTGCAAACAAATGTGCATTTTTATTTTTTTTTAAGTGAATTTATCCTTTAACTTCCTTTTACAGACCAAGCTGTCTAGCAAAAGGTGTGTTTGAGTGTGGAGTCAAAGCATATACCATCAATACTGCTCACTGATTGGTTGCTAGAGGTTACCGGACATCCTTACCACTCACTAATTGGTTGCTAGAGGTTACTGCTCATTATTACTGCTCACTGATTGGTTGATGTAAGTTGCTGCATATCCTTACCGCTCAATGATTGGTTGCAGGAGGTTAGTGCACATCATTACTGCTCACTGATTGGTTGCTAAAGGTTACAGCACATCATCTCCTCACTGCCTGCACACCATGGACTGGGGAGGTGAGGGGACCCATCAATAGACAGAAAACTCCTAGGGATCCTAGGACTCCTGGGATCAGTGGCAATGCTGGGGGAGGGGTGATGTTATCAGTTACACCAGTGTAAGGAGGAATATACAATGACCTCCATGTAAGGGGGAATTTACACTGACATCCATTGTCAATGATATTTGTACTGACCACGAATGTAAAGTGACACTTCTACACTGACCACCAATGTAAATGGGGATTTACACTGACCACCAATGTAAGTGCAATTCTGCATTTACCACCAATGTAAAGGGAAATGTACACTGATCACCAATGTAATGAAGAATGTACACAAACCACAAATGTAAGGATAGAGTTACACTGATCCCCAATGTAAGGGGGACCTTCACACTGGCCACTAGTGTGAATGAAAGGATTGTACACTGAGCCCCAATGTAATGAGAAGATTTACACTGACCACCAATGTAACTGAGACATTAAGCCTGCGTTTGCATTTCTTTGTTTGTGGAACGCATGCAAAATTGCTTTCCTGATACCACAGAAATGTGCTGCCCTTTAGCAGATACACAGTAGTGCCATTAATTGTTAATGACACCCTCAAGCATCTGGTGAGATGTGCGTATTCACATGCACCAAAATTCAGGGTGTTGTGGCACCATGTTATTTTGAAAAAGGGTTCCACCTCCAATTTGCTTACCTTTGCAGAACAGGCTGATGTTAGTTAGGCTTTATGACCACAGTTGTAGACAGGACTTTGAAGCATGCCCTTTACCTCCCCAGTGGGCAGCATTAAGCAGAAGTGATGGTGGATATGACCTCAGGGAGGCATGATATTCCATATGAATGTCTCCTCTATTTAAATATCAATGGCGTCGGTCCGCGGCTATTTACATATTAATACCGTCGCTCTTTACATATCAATGCAGGTTATTTACATGTAAACACAGGGTCTGCAGGTGAGTCATCTGTACATGGCAATAGGCAGAGCTGGGCAGCCTTAGTAACAGAACTTCAAACTGAGATATCGGGACACAGCACTGGACTAAAACTTCAAGGGACAAGGGAATTTAAATCGGGATAGTTGGCAAGTATGAGGCAGCTGCTTTGGGCCCCACAATGAGGGGTCACAGGGCAGCTGCCCCCTTTGTCCTGCCTCAAAGATGGCCCTGAAGATATATCCCACAAGGCAAAAAAACAAACTGGTGCTGTATCTGCTTAAAAAGCGTTAGCTGGAGTTCAGGTTTAATTTGTTAGTTAAGTATGTCTACATCTACTTTAACATCTAACACTTCTCTCTCTCTCTCTCTCTCTCTCTCTCTAGATTAACGGTGCTGGTGTCCAAAGGAGGCTCCATTGCTCCTCCAGCGTAGTAGAGTCACCCTAAGAAAGGAAGTGTTATTGGATCACCAGGAAAAAGGAAAGGAAAAAAGCCTAAAAAAGAAAATGAATGCAGTCACCGCATTTAAGGATTGGTAGGCTACAATATACTGTATAAAAATGTTGGTTTTGGGTTTAAAGCGAAGGTCCACCCTGAATTTTTTTTTACCCTAAAATTCATTAAAATAAATAAATAAAATTAATAGAAAAAAAAAATGTATACTCACCTGAAATGCCCATTGCTATGCGGAAGACCCCTAATCTGCCTCTAACGTGCCTCTTCCTTATCCTCGGATTGAGAACTTCCGTTTCCTCTTCTTGTGAATGGGGCGCGCTGCCTTCTGGGAACTGTGTGTATCCCAGGAGGCAAGCCGCCCATTCACAAAGCGCCGTGCGAGCGGCGCATGCGCAGTAGGAAACGGGCCTGTTTCCCTTAGTCAGGATGGAGGAGGCGGGACCTGCCAGCAGCGATCGATCGCCGTCGGGGGACCGACATCGCGGGCGAGTAGGACAGGTAAGTGTCCTTATTAAAAGTCAGCAGCTACACTGTTAGTAGCTGCTGACTTTAAAAAAAAAAATAAATCTGGGCGGACCTCCGCTTTAATAAGGCTTTAATTTAACTTCCTTTTTTAAATGGTTCAAAAAATATTTTCTTTTGCCCTGGTTCACACTGGTGCGATTTGACATGCGATTTGACATGTCAAATCGCATGTCAAATCGGCGAAATTTGCCGCAAATTGCGGCCAATGGCACCGTCCTAATCGGTGCGACGCCGCATCTGCGGCGCTGCACCGATTACAAAAAGTAGTTTTTGTACTACTTTTTGCGATTTCAGCCGCGATTTACATTGACATCTGTTTCAGATGTCTCTGAAATCGAGCTGAAATCGGGACTGACAGGCAGGAGTGAGCCGTGCGAGTTCAGCTGAACTCGCACGGCTCACTCCCGCAGCCCCAGTGTGAACCTGGGCTTTTAGAAAGGGTTTTAAACATGCATGATACCAGAAACAAGCAAACATACAGGGATTGATTTACTAAAACCAGAGAGTGCAAAATCTGGTGCAGCTGTGCATAGTAGCCAATCAGCTTATAACTTCAGCTTGTTTAATTAAGCTTTGGCAAAAAAAAAAAAAATCTGGAAGCTGATTGGTTTCTATGCACAGCTGCACCAGATTTTGCACTCTCCAGTTTTAGTAAATCAACCCCACAGCTTGCCTGAGTCAGAGACGTAGGCCTGGTTCACACTTGTCCGACAAACGCTCCGAAATTAGGAGCTCATGTCGCATGACGTGTGAAAATCAATGAATCCCTATGAGAGCCGTCTTAACTGGTCCGACACAAGTCGGTCCGACATTAAAAATGCTCCCTGTACTACTTCTGTCCGACTTTGATCCTACTTCAGCCCATTGAATATCATTGAAGTCGGATCAAAGTAGGATCCTTGTCCTAACCATCCGACATTTGACATCCGACATTGTGATTACAGCAGCAGTAAAAGGAATTTATCTCACCCTGGGATTGTTTTGATTGGTCAAAGGACAAGTCAGACTAGCACAATGTCGGATCAAAGTAGTATCCTGTTCATGAATGTCGGATGGATGTCGGACCAATGTCGGACCAATGTCGGACCAATGTAGGACAGATGTCGCAGAGCAAAGTAGGATGAAAGTCGTGTCGTATAGTGTGAACCCAGCCTTATGCCGCGTACACACTATCGGAAATTCCGACAAGAAAAGTCTAAAGTGAGCTTTTGGTCGAAAATTCCGACCGCGTGTAGGCTCCATGGGAATTTTTCTGTCAGAATTTCCACCAAGAAAAATTTGAGAGCTGGTTCTCAAATTTTCCGACAAGAAAAGTTCTTGGAGGAAATTCCGATCGTCTGTATGCAATTCCGACGCACCAAAAACCACGCATGCTCGGAATCAAGTCGAAGCATGCTCGGAAGCATTGAACTTAATTTTCGGCTCATCGTAGTGTTGTACGTCAACACGTTCTTGACAGTCAGAATTTGGTGTGACCGTGTGCATGCAAGACAAGTTTGAGCCAAGATTCCGTTGGAAAAAAATCCACGGTTTTCTTGTTGGATTTTCCGATCGTGTGTACGCAGCATTAGGTTACCTTTTTCTTGGCACTCTGGAAACCTTCATCATCTTTGTCATCGGAATTATCAATTTAGAAATATTTGCTAGACACGAGTTTGGCCTCATCCTCTAACTGCAGTGTTACTGACATCGTCTCTTAGCCACCATCCATCCAATTTAAGTTATTGTTAACACTCTTTCACTTGGCTTCTTCAAATCATCAGCCACACACAGAATGCATTATTATAATTAGTCAGCTGACTTAAAAACATGCATTGTGACAGGGACCAGACCACAACCATTGCGTAGGACTACAAAGCTGGATATAGAGCTTGTATTTGTAATGAGAAATATGGCTGCCCCCACCACTACCACTAATAACCTTTCTTTCTCGTACATCACGGGACACAGAGCGACATAGTCATTACTAATGGGTTATATAGATACCGTCAGGTGCTGGCACTGGCAACTTCCAAAACCGGAAGTACCCTCCCCTATATAAGCCCCTCCCATCCGGGAGCACCTCAGTTTTTTGCCAGTGTCTAAGGTGTTGGCCAAGAAGAAACATGTGTTTTTCACTGAGCTTGCGTACAGGTTCTTTTGGGCCTCAGTAAGCTATTCCGGATCCGACCAAAAAAGCTTCATAGCTAAACGGTCGGTACCCGGGCCTTGCAGAGAAGAGCAAGGTTTTGCCTGTAATGCTTCTCTTAGGAGAGCTGGACCCTGGGATCCAGAGCTCTGGTCATACCCACGACCAAGATGTTTTCTGTGCAGGGTGCTATACAGGTCCAGGGGAGTGGAATCCTTGGGAACCCGGTCCCTGAAGGTTTGATTACAATGCCTGCCGTGATAGGTGAAGTTTGGGCTTTTGTGGACCAAACAAAGTCCTGCGGCGGGGAACAGGTAAGTGGGGGCCCCCAGGAACTTGGTTCTATTGGGGGACCCCCAAGCCTAATTTGTCTTTCTGTCTGTTACCTAATGGTATTCCCGCAAAATTCTGTGCATGCCTGTAACTACTAAAAAAATGTAATAATTTTTAATGGTGGTCAAGAAAAATATTTTTTTATATATATTTAAGATATTAGACTGCGGTACCTGTGTTTGTCCACTAGAGGCCGCTGTGGAATGTTTTCTTGTCATGTGGACTAGTTTCTTCTCAGCAGAGCAAGTCCAGGCAGATGGTGAGTTCTCTTATGGGAAACTGCTTCCTCTGCCATGTTGCAATGCTCGTCCATCCCCCGGCCTGCGGCAAAGAGGGGCCCTGGCTCTTGTCCCTAGTCTCCATTTTTCAAAATTAGCGCCGAAGGCGCACGTGGCCACGCGCGTGCGCGTGCACACGCCTCTATATATAGAGGTGAGCCAGGAAAGGGGGCGGAGCCTGGGGGATGACGCTCTGTGTGCGCCGAAACGCTTCTGCGCATGTGCGGGCGTCCCAGCATGTAAAAACCACAGTTTTGTGTGGTGAGCTGGCTATGAAGTACAGAGACAGAGCTGGCAACATTTAAAAAAAGGGCATACAGCAAGCGGTTGATACAGGCATCCCCTAGAAAGGCACTTTAGTAGACACCAACTGTGATATAGCAGCAATTGTGCTAGACTATTCTCAGTAAAAGGGGTGTATTACGGCTGGAATACCTCAGCTTTAGGCTTAGGAATATGCCGTCCAGAAGCTCCGGAACTGAATCTTCCAGGAAGCGAAGGGGGTCTCATCGGGCTCGGAGGATCTTGGGCATAATTCTGCTGCACCAGTCTCCCCTGAAGTTCAGAGGTAAGTGACCATAGAGACCCCGCAGGGGTACTTGGTACTGTGGCTGTCCTCAGTTCACCTGCTCCTGTGTATGTAACAGAGGAGGTTTTTTCCTCAGCTCTGGGAGGATTAGAGAGAGATTGTCAACATTTATCGCTGCCTCCCTGTCAGGGAAAGCACGCCCGATCTCCGTCTCCTCCTTCAGAGTGCCTGTTAGCAGAGCAACAGTCCCATACAGGGATCGACCTGCCTGAAGGGGATCAGGATGAGGTTGATTCTGTTATAGAGGAATCAACAGTGGGGGAACCTTTTCTCAGCATCTCAAGCTGAAAGATTATGGGTTCAGTCTCTGACTAACATGGTCCGATCAGCATTTAAAAATGCACCTTGCGGAACCATCAACCACTACTGTATCCTCGTTGGGGTCGCTAGAAGCCCCCAGACTGTTTGTTCTTTTCCACTTCACCCTTTACTGAAAGGGCTCATTTACCAGGATTGGGAACGTCCTGAGAAAATATTTATTCCCCCAAGAGATTTCCGGTGGTCTATCCCATGGAGGATAAGTTCATCAAAAAAAAAAAAAAATGGAAGGTCCCTACAGTGGACGCAGCCATCTCTTGTATGTATAAATCACTGACATGTCCAGTGGATAATGTCCAAATGTTCAAGAACCCAATAGATAAAAGATTGGAGTCCTTATGAAAATCTGCTTGGTGATACAACCAGCAGTAGCAGCTATTGGGGTCTGCTAAGCAGTGAAGGATCAGTTGAAACAGGTCTTGAGGGACTTGACAGATCAGCAGGCTTTGCCCTAGCTGATCTACCTAGAGCCTTAGGCTTTGCGGTTGACGCCATAGAGGATTCAGTCCATCAGGCCCTCCCGCCTTACGCTGTCTAGAGTACATATGCGTAGGCTCCTATGGCTCAAAAACTGGTCTGCTGAAGCTCCCTGTAAAGAATGGCTGGTTAGCGACCCATTTCATGGTGAACGCTTATTCAGGGAAAACCTGGACAAATATATCCAGAAAATTTCCAGCGGTAAAAATACGCTCTTGCCGGTTAAAAACAGAGTTAGAGGTCCCTCTTTAAGAGGCCTGCTTCTCCAGTCCCTGGGGCATCGGCTGTGTAACAGTTCCAACGGCCTCCTCGGTCAAATCCCGGGGGTAAAAAACAGGGACAGTAGCAGGGTAATGAGGAACCCTGGGTCAGGGGAGGTACAAAACCTCCCCCAAAGTTAAATTCATTGAAGCCCCCACTCAGTCGGGTGGGGGGAGGACTCCAGTTGTTCGCAAGAGACCTGGCGGGACACGATCAAGACAGATAGGTGCTCTCCGCAGTAGGTTTGGGATACAGTTTGGAGTTAAAAGACTCTCCTCCTTCCCATTTTTGAGGTCAAACGTGCCAAGGGATCCCCGGAAGAGAGAGTCCCTCCTGTTGGCACTAGAACAACTATTGCTCCAAGGAGTAATTATGGAGGTTCCCCTGGAAGAATGAGGGTTCGGGTTTTACTCAAACCTCTTTACAGTCCCGAAGCAAACGCGGACGGGAGGCCCATATTAATTCTAAAAGGGCTATACAAATTCCTGTATATCAGGACTTTCCGATGGAGTCGATCCGATTGGTGGCCACTGCCCTACAAGGGGAGGATTGGTTAGCCGCGATCGACATCAAAGATGCTTATTTGCACATTCCCATCTTTCCAGTCCACCAAAAATTTCTACGCTTTGCAGTAGAAGGGCGCCATTTTCAGTTCAGAGCCTTACCCTTCGGTTTGGCCACAGCACCACGAGTGTTTACAAAAATTCTGGCCCTTTATTGGCCAATCTAAGAACACAGGGTGTAATGATAATGGCATATCTGGATGACTTTGCTGATAGACCACTCAGTGAAAAAACTAGACGTGGTCGTTCACAAGACAATCAAGTATCTGGAATCTCACGGTTGGATTATCAACCGAGACAAGTCAGCCCTAAAAACCAGTCAAAAGTCTGGAATACTTGGGGCTAAGGTTGGATTCAGGCCAGAGAAAAATATTCTTGCCTCAAGGAAAGGTGTTGTCTTTGAAAGATTTGATCCACTTAGTGGGTACAAAAAAGACAGCCGTCCATACGCCTGTATATGAGGCTGCTGGGAAAAATGGTGGCATCATTCGAAGCAGTACCCTACGGTCAATTCCATTCAAGGAATTTGCAAGGGGCCATACTGTCAGCCTGGAACAAAAAAGTTCAGGCCCTAGACTTACAATGTCCTTGTCCCCTTCCGTTCGCAAGAGCCTCCGTTGGTGGTTGGTTCCCCAGAATCTGGAAAAAAGGAAATCCTTCAGTCCGATTTCTTGGAAGGTGGTCACTACAGATGCCAGCCTTATAGGCTGGGGAGCAGTACTGGAGCAATAGTCTCTCCAGGGCAGATGGTCGGATGCAGAAAAGGCCCTGCCCATCAATCTCTTAGAGATACGAGCAGCCCGGTATGCCCTAGTAGCATGGACATCCAAACTCCAAGGGTCCCCTGTCAGAATTCAATCAGACAATGCCACAGCAGTGGCATATATCAATCATCAGGGGGGCACCAGGAGTCGTGCAGCCCAGAGGGAAGTAAATTACATCCTGAAATGGGCAGAAAAATATGTCCCAGCCATATCTGCGGTATTCATTCCAGGAGTGGAGAATTGGAAGGCGGACTTTCTAAGTCGCCAGCAATTAGGCCCAGAGGAAGGGTCCCTTCACCCCGAGGTTTTCTGGACAATATGTCAGCGGTGGGGAACATCGGATGTAGATCTTCTAGCATCCAGATTCAACGCAAAGGGGGACAGGTTTGTCTCTCGGACAAGGGATCCCCTAGCTTGCGGCTCGGATGCCCTAGTGTTCCCTTGGGATCAGTTCAAGCTGATATATGCATTCACACCGCCACAATGGTTACCTCGATTACTCCGCAGAATCAGGGTAGAAAAGAAACCAGTGATTCCGGTGGCTCCAGCGTGGCCCCGAAGAGCGTGGTACGCGGAGATTGTAAAATTTCAGTGGGGAGTCCTTGGACTCTCCCACGTCGTCCGGACCTGCTTTCGCAAGGACCGATATACCACCCTTCCTTACCAGCCCTAGGTTTGACGGCCTGGCTATTGAAGCCCACATTCTAAAAAAGAGAGGGCTCTCTAATGCTGTGGTATCTACCATGATCAATGCCAGGAAGCCGGTATCCAGGCAGATCTACTATAGAATCTGGAAGGCGTACATCGCGTGGTGTGAGGCCAAGAAATGGCATCCACATAAGTACGTAATAGGTAGGATTCTGGACTTCCTACAATGGGCTGTAGATAGGAAGCTTGCCTTGAGTACTATCAAGGGTCAGATTTCGGCCTTGTCAATATTTTTTCAAAGGCCCTTGGCTTCGCATTCACTAGTCAAAGCCTTTATACAAGGAGTGATGCGTATTAGTCCTCCGGTTAATATTCCCATATGTCCATGGGATCTAAACTTTGTTCTGTCGGTTCTACAGAAACAACCATTTGAACCATTACAGCATATTTCCTTGGTGCTTCTCACCAGGAAATTGATTTTTCTAGTAGCCATTTGTTCGGCTAAAAGAGTATCGGAATTAGCAGCTATGTCCTGTAAGGAGCCATATCTGGTTATCCATAAGGACAGAGTAGTGTTACGTCCTCATCCAGCCTTTCTTCCTAGGGTGGTATCGAGGTTTCATTTGAACCAAGATGTGGTTCTTCCTTCTTTTTTCCCCAAACCTACTTCGGTAGAGGAAAAGTTATTGCATTCTTCGGATGTAGTAAGAGCAGTTAAAGCTTATCTAAAAGCCACTGCTCAGATTCGCAGAACGGATACTTTGTTTATTCTGCCGGAAGGCCCCAGAAAGGGTCAGGCAGCGTCAAAATCTACTTTAGCCAAGTGGATTCGACAGGTCATTATGCAAGCTTATGGCTTGAGAAGGAGACCGCCTCCGTTCAAAGTTAGAGCGCACTCCACGAGAGCAGTTGGAACTTCATGGGCAGTGCATCACCAGGCCTCCCTGGCTCAAATCTGTAAGGCCGCAACATGGTCTTCAGTTCACACGTTTACTAGGTTCTACCAGGTGGACGTTAGAAGTCAGGAGGATGTCGCCTTTGGGCGCAGTGTGTTGCAGGCCGCAAAAGATCCTCATGTCTGATAGCGCTCAGCTTATATATGGTGTATCCCCCCCCTCATTTGGCATTGCTTTAGGACATCCCATTAGTAATGACTATGTCGCTCTGTGTCCCGTGATGTACGAGAAAGAAAATAGGATTTTTATAACAGCTTACCTGTAAAATCCTTTTCTTGGAGTACATCACGGGACACAGAGCTCCCGCCCCTCTTTGGGGACACTTATTGCTTTGCTACAAAACTGAGGTGCTCCCGGATGGGAGGGGCTTATATAGGGGAGGGTACTTCCGGTTTTGGAAGTTGCCAGTGCCAGCACCTGACGGTATCTATATAACCCATTAGTAATGACTATGTCGCTCTGTGTCCCGTGATGTACTCCAAGAAAAGGATTTTACAGGTAAGCTGTTATAAAAATCCTATTTTTTCTGCGCTTCAAAACAACAACTCATAAAAATGCCAACATAGGCAGTTGTCATACACTTTTCCTCTAGCTGTAAGTTCCTGGTGAAAGTTGAAGCTCTTAATACCAGATCCACTTTTAGCCTACAGCCCTGTACACACGGCCGAGAATCTCGTTGTAAAAAAAAAACATAGTTTTTCTCGATGAGATTCTTGTCAAGCTTGACAGGATTCTTGTCAAGCTTTCCTTGCATACACACTGTCAATTAAAAATCTTGTTGTTGTAAAGCGCGGTAACGTACAACGGCAGTATAAAGGGGAAGTTCGATTCCAATGGCGCCACCTCCTGGGCTGCTTTTGCTGATCTTGTGTTACCACGTGTTAGTAAAAGTTTGGGGAGAGATGATTTGCGCTTTTCAGTCTTCGTGCTTTCAGTTCGTTTTCTGCTGTTCAGCTTGTGCTTGTGGGTTCGTATCTTGTCTTTCAGGGCGTGTAGTCAGGTCGTATCTGTTTTACAGTGCGTTCTTGTCCGCTCGTTTATGATTTTCAGGTCGTTCTTCATAAGCCTTGCTGTTCTTAAGTGCGTTGTGTTTAGTACGTTCTGATCAGACGACCCTCTTCTAGCCATGTTACGTTCTCGTCATAGAGTTAGTGCTGTGCGAGCACTTGGTGTTGGTCTGCTTGTCTTGGACCAAGCTCAGTCCATGAACAGGGTGAGGAGGAGTTCATGGACCAAGAATTGGTTGCTCCAGCGGGACCAATTCTGTCATATGCCTCTGCTGCGGAAGATCCAGGAGAATAATCCTGATGACTATAGGAATTTTCTCCGGATGTCTGACCCCGTTTTTCAGCATCTGTTGGCTTTGGCGTCCCCCTAGATCACCAGGCAGGACACCGTTATGCGGGAAGCCATCACTGCTGAGCAGAGGCTCATCGCCACGTTGCGATACCTGGCGACTGGGAGAAGTCTGCAGGACCTGAAGTTCAGGACAGGCACCCCCCCTCAGGCTCTGGGACTCATTATCCCAGACACCTGTCCTGCCATCATTCAAGTCCTGCAGAAGGACTATATTAAGGTAAGTTTTCTCCTTTAACATCACGTTCTATGTATTTAATGTATGCTAATGTATTGTATTTCTTTCATCCTTCCCTAATTACCATGATTGTAATATGCTGTGAATGTCCCCTTTGTCCCCATGCATGCTGTAAGCTTTTAATGCCCCTTTTTTGGTCTACATGCATATTTCCCTTCACTAACCTCTCCAGCATGCTATACTGGGCCCAAACACCCCTAACCTAGTCACTTACCAATGTATTTTGTCAGCTCCATTGTAGTGCTTTACCCCCCCCCCCCTAAACATCCCCTAAAATGTCTACAAATGTATAGTTTCACTTAAGATTTGTTTACATTTTCTGGGTTCCAAAACTCATCTAACCCCCCCCCCCCCAATTTTTTTTACAATGGCCCATCAGAGGGGGTGATGAATCTGATAATTGGGCCTTCTATTTTTGTATTTAAAAACTCATTAAAATAAAATTTATAATGATTTTGGCCAAGAATGTTTTTTTGTGTAATCTACTAGCAATGTTATGTGCAAAAGTACTAATATTTTTTTTTATCTTGTTTGACTCCTCAGCTTCCTTCCACGCCACAGGAATGGCAGACTGTGGCATTCCATTTTGCCACGCGGTGGGACTTCCCCAACGGAGGGGCAATAGATGGTTGTAATCCGCATTGTGCCACCACCCCGGTCAGGGTCATATTACTTCAACTATAAGGGGTTTCATAGCATCGTGCTGATGGCGGTGGTGTCAGCACAGTATGAATTCCTCTATGTGGATGTGGGGAAGAATGGCCGGATGTCCGATGGGGGAGCCTTCGCCAAGACGGAGTTTGCCCTCCGTCTACAGAGTGACGACCTTGCATTTCCACCGGATGCAGGAAATGTGGAAGGACTCCCCTTTGTTTTTTTGGCTGATGAAGCCTTTGGACTGGGACCGCATTTCATGAGGCCATTTCCCCAGAGGATTCTGACCCCGGAGAGGAGGGTATTCAACTACCGGCTGGCCAGGGCCTGAAGAGTTGTGGAGAATGCCTTTGGGATAATGGTCAGCCGGTTCCGCCTGTTTATGACATTGATCAACTTGGACAAAATGAACTATATAGTATTTTGCTGCTGCGATCTGCATAATTATTTGCGCAGAAAATCCCCAAATTATATGGCCTCAATTGGGCCTGAGGCTGGACTTTTGGGGGACAATATTTTGCCGGGCCTTGAATCTGGCCTTCCTGGCTTGCCTTCCCAAAACGCCCGTGAGGTTCGGCAAAAATATGTTGAGTATTTAACGGGTAGGGGGGCCATTCCTATGCCAGGCAACGCATAAAACATTTTTGCAACCAAAAAAAAAAATTCTGCTTTAATCTGATTTTTGGATGTATTGCTTGTGTTTCTTTTAGCTGTCTCCTTGTTTTTCCTAGTGCACTTGTAGTGCCAAGTGTATTTTCATTTAGTAAATACCAACCATTTCACTGGTAACACCAAAAATATACACAAAAAAGGTTATAGCGGATTTGATAAAGAAGCTGCACTTTGTTGATGTTCAAATATTTTTCTCTGTGCACATTCACACATGGTAAATAAAACATTTGTGTTGTTATAGTAGATTTTTTATTTATTTTTTGGTGGCCATAAACAGGGCAGTTTTTGTTTTAAATAAAATACAAAACTCTCATTACCATACAACAAAATACAACATTGTAAACCTCTAGCAATATCAGACATTCTATTTTTTGAAAAATTTCTCTATCTGCCCTTCATAATATGGGGTGTTGTCACCCCAGAACAAGCCAAAATTTGAAGATGCACACAATTTTTGCGGTTTTTAAAAAGGGGTATTTCCCTCCTGATTCCTATTGTCAACATGTGCTATCTGCCATCATGGGTGATCAATGGACGTGTTTTGGGGGTGCAACCCCTTCTTCCTTTCACCTACTTGAGATGCGAGGAAGGGGTTGCACCCACAAAACCCATACATGGATATCCCCTGATGGCAGATAGCACATGTTGACACACTGTGTGCATCTTCAAAATTTGGCTTGATTGTAAAAGTGCAAAATTTTAGAAGAAAAAAATAGAAAAATAGAAAAAGGGGGGGTTTGTGCTTCATTCAATTAGCCCCAAAACATCAATGATGTCCATAAATGTTTACTCCATAACATTCATCCTTTTCTTCATTATGTCCAGTTCACTACTACACTCCATAACTTGCTGGATTATTCTTTGGGCACCATCACTTGAAAAACGAGGACTTTCTTCCTCAACAACGTGTTCATCCCCTAAAAAAATGTAAAAAAGGTATTATAACTCTGCAGGCCTACATCTCTTACCTGAAGCTGTGGTGACAGACACTGACCTGTTGTGGTGACAATTTCCACCACGTCATCCACTTCTCCTTCCTCCACTTCTCCTTCCTCTACTTCTACTTCCTCCACATCCTCAGGTTGTGGTTCTTGCTGAGGTTGGGGTTCTCTCTGAGGTGTGGGGTTCCTGTGCTCCTTGGAGTGGTGTCCTCCCAGTCTTCTCTCCCCTATGAGAATGAAACAAAAGGTATAATTAGCACACAGATATTTGAGGGAAAAAATAGGAACATGATACATTGCTTGGAAGTGGGGTACAAGTGTCTGTTTGGGCAGAGTTACAAGCTGAAGACATTATTTAAAAAAAAAACTAATCTTGACTACTCACCTTTTTGGAACAAGTTTTACACATGGAGACACCCCAAGAATACACTGAAGCACCTGTGTGGGGCTCCCTAAAAGGGTTGTTCTGGTGGCCCACACTATAGTGCTCCAGAGTGCAGATGTGTAAACAGCTGCCGAGTGTCCTGTCCTTTACACTGATTCAAGTTTGCATTTCATTCTAGTTCCAAACACATCATCTATACAACAATGTAATAACATTTATGGAATAAAAACAGGCATGTCAAAATTATTTTAACCCTGTATCTTCAAAAAACATTGTATGTAGTGGGTGAAAGATGTGTCTGTAACAACCGATTACTGTGCCCACTAAATTTTGCGAGATGTCATTTGCTAAAGGTACAATAGTAAAAAGCAACAACATGGAGCAACATGCAAGTTCTGAAATACAATAATAGGAACACAGGAGAAGTACTTACTTTTTTCTAGCATTCTCTTAATACTCCTTAACTGCTCCGGCTCCCTCAGTTTCAGGTCAGACCACCTCTTTCTAAGCTGCTCCTTTGATCGTCGTACCCCGAAATTCTTCTTCAGACTTTTCACTACTTTCTTCATGATTTTGGCCTTCCTTAGATTAGGGTAGGTATACGGCCCATGCTTTCCATCATAATCCGACTTTCTCAATATGTCCACCATCTCCGCAAAGGACATATTAGATGCCTTGAATCCCCTCCTTGATCGTGACGTTTCACGCTCCGGGCTTGTCTCGTCGTTATTAGATGAATTAGCAGACACCTGCTGTGACTCCGCCATATCGTCTGCGCGCCGAAAGAGAAGGGGCGGGGAAAAGTCAATAATGTGGACGTCATGGGCGGGCGACGTGTGCGGAGTTTCACGCATGCGTAGTGTATATAAAGCTAACACACATGTGACGTTACTACGTTCTGTGTGCGAAGAGAGGAGAAAAAGTGACGAACGTCAGACCGAAGGTATGATTTTTATACTTTGTGAAATCGGTGGCCTATACTGCATAGAGATTGTTTGAGGATATATATGGGGATAAAGATTTACTTGAGTTTAGACTGACTGACATTACTAATTTTGTCTTGTGCTTTGTCTTGCAGACAAAATGAATGCATTTCTAGACAAAGATTTTCTGGGGGAATTTATAGATCGGGTAAGGGAGCTGCCCACTCTGTGGGAGACCAAAAACCCCATAAATAGAAAAACAGGGGTAAGGACAGCAGCGCTGGAGACCCTGCTCCCATTTGTGCACACCAGGATACCCACAGCAACCACACAACAGGTGGATAGTAAAATTGGGAGCTTGAGAGGCACATACAGGACTGAGCGCTTTAAGGTCCTGGCTTCTCAGAGGTCAGGAGCAGCAGCAGTCGATGTATATGTCCCGACTTTGTGGTACTAGAGTAGGATGTCATTTCTGAACGACCGCCTTGAGGCAAGGCCATCCCTGTCCAGTCTTCCCTCCAGCCTTCCCTGCAGCCAACCTGAGCCTTCTCTGGGGCAAGAGGAGGCAGCCATCCTGGAAGAACCTGATTTGGACATCTGGAGCCAGGTATAGTATTTTATAAACATTTATTGTGATAAAATTGATGCAGCAAAAAAGATGTTAATATGGAAAGAAAACAAAAATGTTTGATCAAAAAGTGTTTTAAATATGAATAGACAGTAGTGGCCCAAAAAGTTGGGGAGAATAATGAAAACTGCTGGGGTCATAATGATAGTCTTTTCTATTTATTTACATTCAATTTGCAAGAGTCATGAGCTGAAAATTGTGTGTGATTGATGAACCAAAAAACTCAACCTATGTCCCTTTTTCATACACAGGATGACATCAACCAGGATGAGAGTCAGGAAAGTGTCAGGTAGGAGGAGGCAGGGCCCGCTGTGAGCCAGGAGGAGGCAGGGCCCACTGTGAGCCAGGAGGAGGCAGGGCCCAGTGGCACACAGGAGGAGGCAGGGCCCAGTGGCAGACAGGAGGTGGCCGAGCCAAGTAGCAGGACCAGATCGCAGGTGCCTCGCAGGTGCACCAGCCAGGCAGCAATGGCCCTGATTAGAGAGGCACATGCCACCCTCCAGGAGCCAAAAACCACAGAAGAGGCCTATGGAGAGAATTACCCCCAATACTGCCATATGTGAGGTCGCCCAACTTTCACAACCTCAACCTCCTTCTCCTTCTCCTTCTCCTTCTCCTTCTCCTCCACCCCCTTCTCCTCCACCTCCTTCTCCTCCTGACACAAGAACACCTCCAGTGGCACAGCCTCCAACAACGCGCAGAAGGAAGGCTGCAGGGAAGGCTACTAAGAAGACCAGGAAGTGATGGCCTTGCTTCAATGTGGTCTGACAGAAGGCAGCCTGTTGTAATACCACAGACTTGGGACATATATCTCACCTGCTGCTGTTCCTGACCTCTGGGAGTTCAGGACCAGATTGTGCTCACAACTGGATGTGCTTCTCAAAGTGCCAATTTTAGTGTCCACACAGAGTTTTGATGTGTGCTCTGGGGTACCAAGGATGCACAAATTGCAGCAGGGTCTCCAGCGCTGCCTTTATTTTTTATAATTATATACCATATTAAATTGTTGTTTTTTTTTACAGTTAATACTTGCCTATGTGTTTTTATAAAATAAAACATTTAGCTTTGGAGTAGGCAGATACATTTATAAAAAATAAAATAAAGGGACAGATAACACCAACCAATCTCCTTGAAGGTCAAAAAATACAAGATTATAATGTTAATTTTGCAAACTTGACACAACAAAATAAAAATTTTAATCATAGAGATCACTAGAAATTAAATAATAATTTAAAATGAAGATCTGTATTCAAAATTATATATATATATATATATATATATATATATATATATAAATAAATATTAAGGAGATCTTGCTCTATATAATACTAAAAAATATTCATGAGATCAGCATGAAAAATGTTTCAAAAAGTTAGTCAGAACTCTGTGTGAATATCAGCAGCAAAACAAGTTCATTATTTTTCATTATTGTACCATTCTAAAGAAGATTTAAATGCGAACCATTTAAACGATGCAATAATTTACAGCGTAACGAATGTGCTATCTCCATTATGAACGCTAGTTTTACCAGAAGGAGCGCTCCCGTCTCATACTTGATTCTGAGCATGCGTGTTTTTTTAAGACTCGGAAAGCATACACACGAACGGTTTCCCGACGAGAATCCTGACGAGAAAATAGAGAGCAGGTTCTCTATTTTTCTCGTCGAGATTCCCAGCAGTTTTCTTGACGAGAAACCAAACACACGAACGAGAAAACCAGTCGTGTGTACGAGGCCGAAGAGTACTTGATCTAATGATCTAATGAGAAGGACTAAATGTGGCGACCATTTCTTGCTTTTTATTCTCGAAAAAGGTGGCACTGGAATGCCATTTCTCAGCGACATATATAAGCCACACTTATTTTTAGACACCCACAATATTTATTGTGGTTCTATGCATTGTCACAAATTGTGCATGTCTGTTTTCTTAAAAGTTTTGGTGTATTGTAAGCCTATTATTTTAAAGGGGCTGCCTCTGTGCAAAGCACGGTAATACGCAAAAAAATTGTGCATTAATGCACATGTGTTATCACGTGTGATGATAAATAGAAAACAATTACTAGATATAGTTTGAATTTTATATGATATGTGTAAATATATACATCCAGTGTATGTATATATATATATATATATATATATATATATATATATACATACAGTATCTCACAAATATGAGTGCAACCCTAGCATTTTTGTACATATTTTATTATATCTTTTCATGTGACAACACTGAATAAATGACACTTTGCTACAATGTAAATTAGTAAGTGTACAGCTTGTATAACATTGTAAATTTGCTGTCCCCTCAAAATAACTCAACACACAGCCATTAATGTCTAAACCGCTGGCAACAAAAGTGAGTACACCCCAAAGTGTCAATATTTTTTGTGGCCACCATTATTTTCCAGCACTGCCTTAAACCTCTTGGGCATTTTATATATTAAAAGAGGGGGGTGGTTGGGACTAAGAAGGTAAGTATTCAACCACATGTTTATTGATTCCAAAACACATATACATAGTTGGATAGAATTATAGCATTGTAGACAATGATAACTCATGTTATACAGTGTATACAGTAACAACATGATTTACAATATAATGATAATGTAATACATGAATATATAATAAATTGTTCCAATTCATAATGAACACAATTGGTCTTAAAAATTAAAAGAAATTTGATGGTAAGTATGCTAATGTTGAATCTCAAAATCACCTGATTGCAATGATGTAGCATAAGGCTGAGGCTCTACACATTTCATGGAGATGTCCACTCGTCAGGAGAAAATATGAAATGGATAATTCTATAATAAAACAAAAAATGCAAGGTGAACTGGGGATTGACATAAAGTTAGGTATACAAGAAGTAATATAAATCAGGAGCCTCTGGCTCTAATCAGGGGGTTAAAAATAAAAGCCCTGACCGCTGTAATTCATGCTCCCGGTTCCCTGAAAGGGGCGAGACGCATGAATAGGGGGTGGTCGCGGCGGCCGTGGATAGATTCTGGCTAAGCATGAATCTATACATTGCATATAGGGGGTGGCCTAGAGAGAGGGGGCAGAGCTTGGGCACCCCTAATGGATGGGCCCCCTCTGACAATAAGTAATGCACTCGACCACCATGGCCTGTATGCACACTCACCACGCAAGACTCCATTGCTGGAGAAAAAGCATGTTGAAGCTCATTTAAAGTTTGCTGCACAACATTTAGACAAGTGTAGTGCACCCTCTAAGGAGCCGCAGGTGAAATGGGATCCCCACATCCTGCTCAGCCAGGCACACCAAATTTTCATAGTCTCCTAGAGTCAGAAAACAGTCCAGCACTTTGTTTTGTTATCTTATTGAGGGGATTAAAACTTGGATGGGGAGAAGGGGTATTATGGGATGCCCACTTAACTTCAGGGACAACCTTTCCTATATACAGTCTATATACACTCCTCTGCCTACTCCAGCACACTTGCTTGCAGAACTCCACTGGCACACTGATAAAAAATTATCTGACACAGAACTTCAGATTGTTTTGTGCAAAAACATGTTATAGGCAGGGACCCTAGGCCCCTTTAGGTGTGTAACAAAAGTCAGTGTCCAGCTTACATCCCTGTGGCTACTGATCCCAGCACCACCTCTTCAGGCACTGCCAGCCCGCCTGGCTGCAGCTGCCTCTTTCGCTGGCACTCTTAGCAACTTCTCCTTCAAGATTTAAAGATGTGTGTGTAAGAATGGGCCAAAATCACACCTGAGTAATTTATGCAACTAGTTTCTCCATACAGAAGGTGTCTTGAAGCTGTCATTACCAACAAAGGATTTTGTACGAAGTATTAAATAAATTTCAGTTAGCGTGTTCAATACTTTTTCCCTGTGTCATTCCATTTTATTACACATACCCTGATTTCTGAACGTATTTTTTATTTTATTTTTGTATGTACAGATTTCATGGGTTGTTACCGACATGTGGTGAAAATTTCATGTCAATAGCACCTTTAGAAATGTATTTAGAAATATATTTACCTAGAAAAATGGTAACATGTTTAATACTTATTTTACCCGCTATATATATATATATATATATATATATATATATATATATATATATAAAAAAAAATATATATATATATATATATATATATATACAGTTGTGCTCATAAATTTACATACCCTGGCATAATTTATGATTTCTTGGCCATTTTTCAGAGAATATGAATGATAACACAAAGACTTTTCGTTCACTCATGCTTAGTGTTTGGCTGAAGCCATTTATTATCAATCAACTGTGTACACTCTTTTTAAATCATAATGACAGCACAAGCTACCCAAATGACTCTGATCAAAAGTTTACATACCCTGGAGATTTTGGCCTGATAACATGCACACAAGTTGACACAAAGGGGTTTGAATGGCTATTAAAGGTAACCATCCTCACCCAGAGGCGTAACTAGAAACTTCAGGGCCCCGGTGCAAGAAATCATGAAGGCCCCCCCCCCCCCCCCCGAAAAGCATGATTTTGATACTTTATTTTTTTTACACTGTACAACAAAGTAAAACATTTATTGATCATTGGAGGAGAGCACACGGAGTTACCAGCCTAACTAGAGTACTGATCATGCTGTGCGCTCCTGCCTAGTGTGGTAAGTTTTTAATACATTGGTTGCTGATCCTATGAAGCAATGATAGGATCAATTAAATCTGACCTGGGGAATGGGATCAGTAACAGTGCTGGTGGGGAGGAGGGATGGGATCAGTGGAAGTGCTGGTGTTGAGGGGGGTGGCAGCGGTTGTACTTGAGGGGGGGGTGGCTGCGGTGGCAGTGCCATCCTCTCCCACCACCACCTGTGCCTCTTACTGATCTCATCCCTATCCCCCCATCACCTCTGTTGTAGAAGTAATGGGGGGGGATAGGGATGAGATTAGTGGTGGGGGGATGGGATCAGTAAGAGGCACAGGTGGTGGTGGGAGAGGATGGCACCACCACTGCCACCACCCTCAAGTACCACCGCTACCACCCCCCTTTAAGTACCACTGCTGCCACCCCCCCTCAAGTATCACCGCTACCGCCCCCCTCAACAGAGGCGGCTCTAGGCTTTCTGAGGCCTTAGGCATATCTTAGACATGAGGCCCCATTCACTCCCATAATGGGGACAATAATTCAAGCGATAGAAATTAACTGTATAAATTGCATATATTAGGAGCCTTAAATTCTATGACGGACAGGAACAGCAGGTAGTACCTCACCCTGGGGCTAAAGGTGCCCAGGGTGGAACAGGAACCACACACGCACCCCCGGAAGTAGGACCCACGGAGATACAAGAGCAACCCTGCCGTCAGGCTTAAGGTGCCCGGGGCAGGCCGGAGCAAGAACCCCGAACAGGCGGCATCTGCCCCTTTTATATCCTCTTCCAGCATGCACAGCAGGTAAACCCCACCCCACTGCACAGTTGCCGAGAGGGGACACACAAGGCACAGCACTGTTTCAGTGGTTCAACCCTGGCCTACCATGGCAGTGCCACCTGTAGGCCACAGGGAACTGTACACTGATACTCCTCCTGTGGATAAAATGGTTGCAAGACCCCTGACAAATTAGGGTGTTTGAGTAAATTACCACTCAAACACTTCCCCTAAATTTAGCATCCCGCTACATCAGAGTGCACAGCATTCCACTTTACATCAGGGACCACAGAGTTCCAGCTTGCATTTAAAATGGGAACTGTAATGTGAGGGGACTCACTTTCCACAGAGTGAATGCACTAAGGTGGGGGGGTTACTGATATAAGGGGGAACCTTTATATCATTGCCCTCCTTAACTTACTGTATTCATTCCCTCCTTACATCAGTGCCCCCCCCCCCTCAGACTGGCCTTGCGGACATGATATAAGAGTGTTACAGATGGCTGGAACCTCCATGGCTTTACCCCAGTGTGTGCCGGCCTGCTCACCCCACCATCCTGGGGACACCCAGGGCCATATTTAATATTCATTGGACCCTGGGCAAACATTTTCCTGGGCTCCCACACCCCTAGCAATATCGCTCTCCGCCCCAATATCCCAAAAAACAAACAAGGACATAGACTTATCTAAAAAAATACTTTAATAATGTATACATAAAGATCTGGTTCACACTCACTGATTGCTCCAAGCTTACTGATTGGTTGCTAGAGGTTACTGCACAATATTACCACTCAATGATTGGTGCTAGAGGTTACTGCACATCTCTACCTCTCACCAATTGGTTGCTAGAGGTTACTGTACATCATTACTGCCTACCCATTGGTTGCTGGAGGTTACTGCACATCATTACCACTCATTGATTGGTTCCTAGAGGTTACTGCACATTGATTGGTTGCTAGAGGTTACTGCACATTATTACCTCTCACTGGGTAGCAGGGCAGTATTGTGGTCTGTGATGCAACTGTTGGGGTACAGTTGGTTGGATGACAGGATGCAGTTTGGGATGATGGTGGCAGCATTGTGGTGAGAGGCTGAGATCATATCTCTCCCATAATGATAGGAGGTAGGGTGATAGAATGCCAGAGGTGGGGTACAGGAGGGATGAGTATGATAATGACAGGAGGCAGCGTACAGGGGGATGATGACAGGTAATGGGGTGGTAGGATGCCAGAGGTGGGGTACAGGGGGATGATGACAGGTAATGGGGTGGTAGGATGCCAGAGGTGGGGTACAGGGGGATGATGACAGGTAATGGGGTGGTAGGATGCCAGAGGTGGGGTACAGGGGGATGATGATGACAGGGGGTTGGGTGGTAGAATGCCAGAGGTGGGTTATAAGGAAATGATGACAGGGGGTGGGGTGGTAGGATGCCAGAGGTGGGGTTCAGGGGCATAATGATGACAGGAAGTGGGGTGGTAGGATGCCAAAGGTGGGGTAAAGAGGGATGATGGGGATGTTGATGACAATGGGTGGGGTAGTAGAATGTCAGGAAGCTGTTACAGGGGGGATGATGATGATGGTGGTAGGATGGTTGGATGCTAGAGGTGGGGTACAGGGGGGTGATGGGAATGTTGATGACAGGGGGGGGGGTGGTAGGATGTGAGAGGTGGGGTATGGGGATGATGATGATAGTGGGTGGGGTGGTAGGAAGCTGGCAGTGGGGTACAGGGGGAGTGAAGATGACAGGGGGTGGGGTGGTAGGACACCAGGGGTGATGAGGATGGAGATAATGATGACAGGATGTAGGTTGGTAGGAAGCTGTCAGTGGGGTAAAGGGGGGTGAAGTAAAAGATGATGATAACAGGGGGTGGTGGATGCTAAAGGTTTAGTACAGGGGGATGATAGGGATGTTGATGACAGGAGGCAGAGTGGTAGGATGTCAGAGGTGGGGTATGCGGGGGATGAAGATGACAGAGGGTGGGTGGAAGGAGCTGGCAGAGAGGTCCAGGGGGATGAAGATGACAGGGGGTGGGCGGAAGGAGCTGGCAGAGCGGTGTGGGGGAATGAAGATGACAGGGGGTGGGCGGAAGGAGCAGACAGATTGGCGCAGGGGGATGAAGATGACAGGGGGTGGGCGGAAGGAGCTGGCAGAGCAGTGCGAGGGGGATGAAGATGACAGGGGGTGGGCGGAAGGAGCTGGCAGAGCGGTGCGACCGTGCGAGGGGGATGAAGATGACAGGGGTTGGGTGGAAGGAGCTGGCAGAGCAGTGCGAGGGGGATGAAGATGACAGGGGGTGGGTGGAAGGAGCTGGCAGAGCGGTGCGAGGGGGATGAAGATGACAGGGGTGAGTGGAAGGAGCAGACAGAGCAGTGCGAGGGGGATGAAGATGACAGGGGGTGGGCGGAAGGAGCTGGCAGAGCGGTGCGAGGGGGATGAAGATGACAGGGGGTGGGTGGAAGGAGCTGGCAGAGCGGTGCGAGGGGGATGAAGATGACAGGGGTGAGTGGAAGGAGCAGGCAGAGCAGTGCGAGGGGGATGAAGATGACAGGGGGTGGGTGGAAGGAGCTGGCAGAGCGGTGCGACCGTGCGAGGGGGATGAAGATGACAGGGGGTGGGCGGAAGGAGCTGGCAGAGCAGTGCGAGGGGGATGAAGATGACAGGGGGTGAGCGGAAGGAGCTGGCAGAGCAGTGCGAGGGGGATGAAGATGACAGGGGGTGGGTGGAAGGAGCTGGCAGAGCAGTTCAAGGGGGATGAAGATGACAGGGGGTGGGCGGAAGGAGCTGGCAGAGTGGTGCGACCGTGCGAGGGGGATGAAGATGACAGGGGGTGGGCGGAAGGAGCTGGCAGAGCAGTGCGAGGGGGATGAAGATGACAGGGGGTGGGCGGAAGGAGCAGACAGATCGGCGCAGGGGGATGAAGATGACAGGGGATGGGCGGAAGGAGCAGAAAAATCGGTGCGGGGGGATGGAGATGACAGGGGTGGGTGGAAGGAGCAGACAGAGCAGTGCGGGGGGGATGAAGATGACAGGGGGTGGGCGGAAGGAGCTGGCAGAGTGGTGCGACCGTGCGAGGGGGATGAAGATGACAGGGGGTGGTTGGAAGGAGCTGGCAGAGCAGTGCGAGGGGGATGAAGATGACAGGGGGTGGGCGGAAGGAGCTGGCAGAGCGGTGCGACCTTGCGAGGGGGGGGTGGAAGGAGCAGACAGAGCAGTGCGGGGGGGATGAAGATGACAGGGGGTGGGCGGAAGGAGCTGGCAGAGTGGTGCGACCGTGCGAGGGGGATGAAGATGACAGGGGGTGGGTGGAAGGAGCTGGCAGAGCAGTGCGAGGGGGATGAAGATGACAGGGGGTGGATGGAAGGAGCTGGCAGAGCGGTGCGAGGGGGATGAAGATGACAGGGGGTGAGTGGAAGGAGCAGACAGAGCAGTGCGAGGGGGATGAAGATGACAGGGGGTGGGCGGAAGGAGCTGGCAGAGCGGTGCGAGGGGGATGAAGATGACAGGGGGTGGGTGGAAGGAGCTGGCAGAGCGGTGCGAGGGGGATGAAGATGACAGGGGTGGGTGGAAGGAGCTGGCAGAGCAGTGCGAGGGGGATGAAGATGACAGGGGGTGGGCGGAAGGAGCTGGCAGAGCGGTGCGACCGTGCGAGGGGGATGAAGATGACAGGGGGTGGGTGGAAGGAGCTGGCAGAGCAGTGCGATGGGGATGAAGATGACAGAGGGTGGGTGGATGGAGCTGGCAGAGCGGTGCGAGGGGGATGAAGATGACAGGGGTGAGTGGAAGGAGCAGACAGAGCAGTGCGAGGGGGATGAAGATGACAGGGGGTGGGCGGAAGGAGCTGGCAGAGCGGTGCGAGGGGGATGAAGATGACAAGGGGTGGGTGGAAGGAGCTGGCAGAGCGGTGCGAGGGGGATGAAGATGACAGGGGTGAGTGGAAGGAGCAGACAGAGCAGTGCGAGGGGGATGAAGATGACAGGGGGTGGGCGGAAGGAGCTGGCAGAGCGGTGCAAGGGGGATGAAGATGACAGGGGGTGGGTGGAAGGAGCTGGCAGAGCGGTGCGAGGGGGATGAAGATGACAGGGGTGAGTGGAAGGAGCAGACAGAGCAGTGCGAGGGGGATGAAGATGACAGGGGGTGGGCGGAAGGAGCTGGCAGAGCAGTGTGAGGGGGATGAAGATGACAGGGGGTGGGTGGAAGGAGCTGGCAGAGCGGTGCGAGGGGGATGAAGATGACAGGGGTGAGTGGAAGGAGCAGACAGAGCAGTGCGAGGGGGATGAAGATGACAGGGGGTGGGCGGAAGGAGCTGGCAGAGCGGTGCGAGGGGGATGAAGATGACAGGGGGTGGGTGAAAGGAGCTGGCAGAGCGGTGCGAGGGGGATGAAGATGACAGGGGTGAGTGGAAGGAGCAGACAGAGCAGTGCGAGGGGGATGAAGATGACAGGGGGTGGGCGGAAGGAGCTGGCAGAGCGGTGCGAGGGGGATGAAGATGACAGGGGGTGGGTGGAAGGAGCTGGCAGAGCGGTGCGAGGGGGATGAAGATGACAGGGGTGAGTGGAAGGAGCAGACAGAGAAGTGCGAGGGGGATGAAGATGACAGGGGGTGGGCGGAAGGAGCTGGCAGAGCGGTGCGAGGGGGATGAAGATGACAGGGGGTGGGTGGAAGGAGCTGGCAGAGCGGTGCGAGGGGGATGAAGATGACAGGGGTGAGTGGAAGGAGCAGACAGAGCAGTGCGAGGGGGATGAAGATGACAGGGGGTGGGTGGAAGGAGCTGGCAGAGCGGTGCGAGGGGGATGAAGATGACAGGGGGTGGGGTATTAGGATGCCAGGCACAGGGGATTATGATGAGGATAGAGATGATGACAGGGGGTAAGTTGGTACGAAGCTGACAGTGGGAAATGAGATGACAGGAACAGGGGGATGGGTGTCAGTAGGTGGCATCATTTGCCGTATCATGGCATACAGCACATCACTCAGGGCTGTGAGGTCACGTGAGGCTGACACCAGTTATTATTGGGGTGCCCTCGGTCAGGACGAAGGTGACATCACGGGATGCTGGCAGCTTGTGAGTGTCATGCAGTACCTTGAGGCTGGGGAAGACTGTCTGCTCGATGACGCGCCAGCTCTGGTAGGTCTTCTATTACAGGCCGTCCATCCCAGAGAGTAGAGCAGAGAGCTGGTCAGCCGATGCATGGCAGGAGATTCGCAGAGCCCGGCAGAAGGGGAGGAGCCAGGGAGGGGAGTACATGGCGCCACCCACCGACCCTGGGATCTCGGGCTGTGCTCAGTCCGTCCGCCGCTGGCCGGGACACCTGTGACAATCAGGTGGGCGGCGGTCGGGCTCCTCTCATGGACGGGTGGCGGGCCCCTGGGACTTGGCGGAATTACAGGGCCCAGTCGCAACTGCGACTGTTGCGACCCTGAAAATTCCGCCACTGTCCTCACCTGTGATCTGTTTGTTTGTATTTAGTGTGTGTGTGTGTGTGTAAAAGGTCAATGAGTTTCTGGACTCCTGGCAGACCCTTGCATCTTTCATCCAATGCTGCACTGATGTTTCTGGATTCTGAGTCATGGGGAAAGCAAAAAAATTGTCAAAGGATTTGCGGGAAAAGGTAGTTGAACTGTATAAAACAGGAAAGGGATATAAAAAGATATCCAAGGAATTGAGAATGCCTATCAGCAGTGTTCAAACTCTAATCAAGAAGTGGAAAATGAAGGGGTTCTGTTGAAACCAAACCACGGTCAGGTAGACCAACTAAAATTTCAGCTACAACTGCCAGGAAAATTGTTCAGGATGCAAAGAAAAACCCACAAAAAACTTCAGGTGAAATACAGGACTCTCTGAAAAGATGTAGTGTGGCTGTTTCAAGATGCACAATTAAGGAGGCACTTGAAGAAAGATGGGCTGCATGGTCGGGTCGCCAGAAGAAAGTCATTACTATGCAAATGCCACAAAATATCCCGCTTACAATACGCCAAACAGCATAGAGACAAGCCTCAAACCTTCTGGCACGGTCATTTGGAGTGATGAGACCAAAATTGAACTTTTTAGCCACAACCATAAACGCTACATTTTGAGAGGAGTCAACAAGGCCTATGATGAAAAGTACGGAGGTGGATCGCTGATGTTTTGGGGATGTGTGAGCTACAAAGGCACAGGAAATGTGGTCAAAATTGATGGTAAGATGACTGCAGTATGTTATCAAAAAAATTCTGGAGGCTTTTTGCCAAGAAGAATGGGCAGCTTTACCATCTGAGAAGATAAAGAGCCTCATCCACAAATACCACAAAAGACTTCAAGCTGTCATTATTGTTAAAGGGGGCAATACACGGTATTAAAAACTGGGGTATGTAAACTTTTGATCAGGGTAATTTGGGTAGTTACATAGTTACATAGTAGGTGAGGTTGAAAAAAGACACTCGACCATCAAGTCCAACCTATGTGTGTGATTATATGTGAGTATTACATTGTATATCCCTGTATGTTGTGGTTGTTTAGGTGCTTATGTAATAGTTTTTTGAAACTATTGATGCTCCCCACTGAAACCACCACCTATGGAAGGGAATTCCACATCCTTGCCGCTCTTACAGTAAAGAACCCTCAACGCAGTTTAAGGTTAAACCTCTTTTCTTAAATTTTTTATGAGTGGCTACGTGTCTTGTCTTGTCCCTTCCGTGGAAACGTTTTATCTCTATTGTGGGGTCACCAGTATGGTATTTGTAAATTGAAATCATATCCCCTCTCAAGCGTCTCTTCTCCAGAGAGAATACGTTTAGTGCTCGTAACCTTTCTTCTTAACCACTTGCCGCCCGGCTTATTACAAAATGACGCCGGCAAAGTGCTTTCAATATCCTGACCGGACGTCATATGATGTGATCAGGATATTGAGCCGCTGCGTGCCCCCGGGGGCACGCATCGCGGTGATCGTTGTTGCGGGGTGTCAGTTTGACACCCCGCAACACCGATCTAGGTAAAGAGTTTCTGACGGAGACTCTTTACCACGTGATCAGCTGTGTCCAATCATGGCTGATCACGATGTAAACACGAAGAGCCGGTGATCGGCTTTTCTTCACTCGCGTCTGTCAGACGCGAGTAGAGGAGAGCCGATTGACTGCTCCTCTGACAGGGGGGTCTGTGCTGATCGATTATCAGCACAGCCCCCCAGAGGATGCCCACACTGGCCAGCAGGGACGCCACTAGGACCACCAGGGATGTCACCACCAGGTATGCCACCATAGACCACCAGGGATGCCAAACAGTGCCCACAATGGATGCCAATCAGTGCCCACAATGGACATCACTGATTGGCAGGCATTATTGTTTGGCACTGATTGGCATCCATCAGTACAATACATTACAGTACAACAGTGCCACCTATCAGTGCCCATCCATGCCCACCCGTGCCACCTATCAGTGCCCATCTGTTCCGCCGATCAGTGCCCATCCGTGTCGCCTGTCAGTGCCCATCCGTGCCGCCTATCAGTGCCCATCCATGCCACCTATCAGTGCCCATACGTGCCACCTATCAGTGCTCATCCGTGCTGCCTATCAATGCCCATTCATGCCGCCTATCAGTGCCCATCTGTGCCGCCCATCCATGCCACATATCAGTGCCACCTATCAGTGCCCATCAGTGCCGCATATTAGTGCCCATCATCAGTGCCACCTCATCGGTGCCCATCAGTGCCGCCTTATCAGTGCCCGTCAGTGCAGCCCCATCAGTGAAGGAGAAAACGTACTTATTTACAAAGCTTTGTAAACGAAACAAAAAAAATAAAATTTTCATTTGTTTAGCAGAAAATGAAAGAGGTGATCAAATACGACCAAAAAAAAGCTCTATTTGTGGGGAAAAAATGATAAAAATGTTGTTTGGGTACAGTGTAGCATGACCACGCAATTGTCATTCAAAGTGCGACAGCGCTGAAAGCTGAAAAATGGTCTGGGCAGGAAGGTGTACAAGTGCCCTGTATTGAAGTGGATAACTAATATCCTCCAGCCCCTTTGTTACCTTTGTTGCCCTTCTTTGTACTGGCTCTATTTCCAGTACATGCTTCCTGAGGACTGGTGCCCAGAACTGGACAGCATACTCCAGGTGAGGCCGGACCAGAGTCTTGTAGAGTGGGAGAATTATCGCTTTATCTCTTGAGTTAATCCCCTTTTTAATGCATGTCAATATTCAGTTTGCTTTGTTAGCAGCAGCTTGGCAGCCTTTCATCTACTAGGACCCCCAGGTCCTATTCCATTCTAGATTCCCCCAGAGGTTCTCCACCTAGTGAGTAGATTGCATTCATATTTTTGCCACCCAAATGCATTATTTTACATTTTTCCACATTAAACCTCATTTGCCATGTAGTTGCCCACCCCATTAATTTGTTAAGATCTTCTTGCAAGGTTTACACATCCTATGGAGAAGTTATTGCCCTGATTAGCTTAGTATTGTCCGCAAATACAGAGATGGAACTGTTTACCCCATCCTCCAGGTCATTTATGAACAAATTAAATAGAATTGGTCACAGCACAGAACCCTGGGGGACCCCACTTTCTACCCCTGATCATTCAGAGTATTCCCCATTTATCACCACCCTCTGAACTTGCCCTTGTAGCCAGTTTTCAACCCATGTACTCACCCTACGGTCCATGGCAACGGAGCCTACTTTGTACAGTAAACGTTTATGGGGAACTGTGTCAAATGCTTTTGCAAAATCTAGATAGATACACCACATCTACGGATTGATAATAAATGGCTTCAGCCAAACACTAATCATGAGTAGTGAAAGAAAAGTTTTTGTGTTATCATTCATATTCTCTGAAAAATGGCCAAGAAATCATAAATTCTGCCAGAGTATGTAAACTAATAAGCACAACTGTATATATATATATATATATATATATATATATATATATATATATATATACTGTATATATATATATATATATATATATATATATATATATATGGTCTTCAAAAAGTTTCCCCACTTTTTTATATTTAATAGAGTTAAAAAAGTGCAGAAACTTTTTGAAAAACCCTTGTATATACAGTATGTATATTACATACTGCATATAAATGATTAATACTTGATTGTTTTGTAAAAGTATTTAATACTAAATAGGAAAGGGTGCCATAAAAAAAAAAACATAAATGTTAGTTGATCCTGTCCTATTTTCCTATTGTGATTTCTAATGCTGAAGTGTTTTAACTCAAAACCAAGGGGAGGGAAGAGAGCAGTCCAGTTTTAAACATATTCCCAGACATCCTTTTTGTGACTCCTGGAGAAGAGGAGGAGGATTCGACAAAGAAGAATGGGATAAAGACTGAGGATAACAAAGGAAAGTTAACATGTGAGTGACAAGTTTTAGGTAACGGGCTGCTGCCTAAATTAGACACTGTGGGGTCGTTTGCAGCGAGAATGGAACTGAGTCAACTAGATTTTCATGCTTGGTAGACATAGAAAGAATAATCATCTTTTAAAACCCTATCAGGAACTCTTTGGATTGTGATTATTTCATGGCTAAAAGAGAGTGGAAAAAATCCTTTGAATTTTGTCCAAGCGAAAAGATCTGACTTTCTTCTCTGGACACCATGATATTGCCTGCTCAGCCTGGATCTGTGCTTTTGGGGTCTGTTTAAATACTTCTTGTGTACATTAAAATACTAGTTTAGTCAAGACACCTAATGATGTAATTTTTTTTTTTTAGGTTTCAGAAAAAAAAAAAATTTAGAGGTTCAAGTTAGGATAAATGCCACCTCTAAAATAAGTCGTCCTTTGTATAGTTAAAACACGCTTTGAAGTGAGGAGCTGAAATCTTATACAACCAGGCCACATTTTCCTGCTTCTTAGCTATAACAATTCTAAATTGCAACCCGGGTAGCTGATACATGTTGCATTTGTGTGCAATATACAGTTTATACATATTTAAAAGAAAAACCACACCACAAGTGAACAGGTTATATATTATAATAAATATTTTTCTAATCTTAACTGTGTAAATATATGTGAAAATGATTGTGTGTTTGTATTTACAGAGTCTATAACATGAAGGGTAGTAGTAGTAGTAGTAGTAGTAGTAGTAGTGAAGCATACTAATCTGCAGGGCCACCCATGAAATAATTAAGAATGCAAAGTGCTGAGACTGACACATCAACCGCCATTTTTTCGATTTAGATCATCTCCTGAATTCATCCTCCTCCCACTAGGACAATAGACTTAAATTTCAAAAAACTAAAGTAACGCTTTCCTAAAAAATATTCAGGAAATGCTATTTTTTGTCTGTTTGCAAGCTCAATACTTTTTGAGTCACTGATCATGAACAAGCATGTAGAAAGTAAAGTCAGAGCAACTCATTTGCATATGTGTTTCAACTCAGTAAGTTCTAAATCTTTTGGATTACCATAACAGCCAAGTATCTAGCAGCCTTCATACTTTCTTAGCTTTTATAATTTCCTGGAAGCAGGGGTGGTTGATCATAGGTTGCTAGTAACAGCCCAGAACCTTACAAATGGAGTATGACAATGTAAGCTCTATTGAAGCAGGGGTATATGTTTGTAACTTTCAGGCAGCTCACACAGTACTGCAGGAGCACACATCTAACACACAATATAATTGATGATGGCACCACTTTTCAGAGCATGTAGCCCTGTAGATTCTATGAGATTTCCTACTGTGATAATATCAACTTGGTGTCAGGTTTTGGGATGTTGACCCATGACTGACAGTTCAGTGCTGCTACAAATTTTTTTGTTCTTTACCTCAAGTTTAGTATTTGAAAACCAACGTCCTTTTTGAACGTTGAGTTTAAAACCTTCACTCACTCCATTGGTTGACAGGAACATTAAACAGATGTGTACACACCTCCAAATAAAGTGCCCCATAAATTTTCACTTTATACATTAACAGCCACACTAAGGAGTTGATTTACTTAAATTGCAGGGTGCAAAATCAGGTGCAGCTCTGCATAGAAACTAACCAGCTTCCAGGTTTTAATTTTTTTTGTCAAATCTTAATTGAACAAGCTGAAGTTAGAAGCTGAATAACTACCATGCACAGCTGAACAAGCTTTTGCACTCTCCAGTTTTAGTAAATCAACCCCACAGTCTTATTTTCATAGGCGTGCGCATGGGGTGTGCTGTGCCTGTTAGTGCAGCCGTTTGACGGCTGTCTCTGGAGATCTCCATCTTTGGCACTGAGGGTAGTGATATACCAGGAGGAAAGGCGGCTGTGCTGTTGGCTGTCATCTCTCCCCTCCCTGCTGCCACCCACTGCTATCATGGTATCTTCCCCCTCCCCACCGGGGGGAGGGGCTTACCGCTGGGCTGCTGTGAAATTCTGCATCCTAGGAGTGTGTATCCCACACTGACTGTGAAACAGTTTCACCTTCAGCAGATAGTGAGGCTTGCAACTATCATCTAGTGTAAATGCTTGCAGGAAACTATCATCTAGTGTAAATGCTTGCAGGAAGAAGACCAGCTGTCAAAACTCAGCGGCGATATCGGGGGTGCACCAAGCAGCTATCAAACATTAGCCAATGGGATGTGATCTGGGCGGGCCGCTACATTTATTTGACCCCACCCCCTTTCCTAAGCAGCCCATTATATCCAGTTAAGTGGTCAAACTGTGTTGGAGACTGTGCTGAACTGACAGGATTGGTCACTGGTCCTAAGTGGGTATTTGTGTGGGCAAAAAGATGGAATGCCTTCCAGTGGATAGTGCCTAGTGATGGATGATGGTCATGGGCCCTTTCAGGGATTGGGCTGCTGCCTTTTCTATGTGACTTTAGGGTTTTTATCAAAAACGACACAACTAGTAAATATTGTTGAGACAAATCAAAATCCAGCTTGTGTGGCTAGCACAAGATTTACTATAGATACTGCAGGTGCTAATGAAGTGTAGTAGCCCTTTTATGAAGTTAATTGTGATTTAGGTAAATTATTTTAAAAATGTATGTGCATATCTGGTACCTATTGACAAACAGAACTTTGCAATAAGCTAATATTCATTAGGATATTGAAGAGATGGAATAGAAGATCCAGGTGGTCAACAGCTGCATACTGTATGTCGTTTTCTTAAGGTGGAAGGCAAGTCAAAGGTAACTAACCCTAAATCTAATCCCACCCCCATTCTAAATCTATTCTATCCACCCTGTAAAAGGAAAGATGCCTATGCTTACCTATTCTGAAGTTGCTCTAGTCTGGTCACATGATCGAGTCTCAGCACTGGCTTCAGTGTAGAGGAGGGACAGCCAACAACAGATGCCCCATAGTAAGCCTATGGATGATGTCATTGCACAGGCTCTGCAACTGTTGTTGGCGATCTCTCCTCTACACTGAAGCTAGTGCTGGAGAGATCATGTGACTGGACCAGGAAAACTTTAGAATAGGTAAGTATAAACATCTTTTCTTTTACAGGGTAGTTAGAATAGGCTTAGAATTAGGGCTGGGGAAAAAATCGATTTGAATCTTGAATCGAGTTGAGAGGTCAAATCGATTCAAATTTTCAGCAAATCAATTTTTTTTTTCACCAGGACCGGCACTGACACCGCGCCGGTCCTGAGGAGCTGCGGGCAGGAGTTTAGGCGAGGACGTGGCTTTGGCCTAGTCCGCGAGGCTGGATGCCTAAAAACTCCTGCCCGCAGCTCCTCAGGACCGGCGCGGTGTCCATCGAGAAAAAAACTTGAATCGTGAACCGAGGTTTTTTTTTTAAATCGCTGATTTTTGGTGGGAGAAAATCGCCCAGCTCTGCTTAGAATGTGGGTGGGAGTAGATATGAGCTTAATTAGGTTTTGACTTGCCTTCCACTTTAATGTGGCCATACACAGTTCAGATTCAAGCTGTGTGGCCCCGTTGATACCCCTCTGCTCGATCTTTCAATAGACTTGTTGAAGGAGTTGTTTGGGAAATTTTTCTCCAAATAGCCCAGGGGGACTAAACAAGAGAAATCTATATGTGTATTGCCAGCTTTAATCTCCTACATTGTCTCTTGATCTAAGAATGATTGATTTGTCTATGTGTGTATAGGCAAAACCATTAAAACAATGCCCATTAGTGATGAGCCAACCGGACTCACTGTATATATTACAATCCCTGCAGGAAGTTTACAAACACTGAATATAGTACTGAACCCTATCCAACTATATGGGAGCTGAAACTTGTTATTTTGGTCTGGCCTTTTTAAGGTTAATTTGCAAGCTTATATTTAAAAAAGGGGCACAGGTAGTTGGGCAATGCCATGGGGGACATGTACAAATGCAAATAAATATGCTTCTTATAAAAATACAGTTAAGCAGGGAGAGGGACTTTTAATTCTGCTGTTTTGAGGTGAGTAATTGTGTTGGCAGGTCAGCATGACTGACATGAATTTACATGGCGCTGGACAAAGAATTTAACATTGGATTTATGTTTTCTAATTAAGGATTTTTTTCTCTGTGTTTTTATCTACTTGTGACAAGAGGTAACAAGTATCCTGTATTCATTTACCTGGAGGCAGATATCTGGGGAATGGGATTGCAGATTCTGGTAAGTCCCCCACATCCCTTTTTGTGGAACAGGATATGATGGTGAGGCTCTTGTCCACTCAGCATTGGGGACAATGTTCCTTGCAAGGAGGGAAGCTTTTCTGACACCCACTTCCCCATTGCAAGTTAGCCTCTAAATTTTGAATGCATTTGTAGCCTGGTATGATAAAGGGCCAGTACATAATTTGAGGGACTAAATGACAGACATCCAGCCGATGTTTGTGGTCTACAGTGTATATGTAAGTAATGGTTCATTATTGGCTCAATTCAACTAGGGATTACTAAAACCAGTATTAACAGATCAATCCATTCAATTTATTAAGAGACAGACAAAACAGGATTGACAAAACAGACATACAAGCATAGCCTATGCTTGTAGATACGTAACTTAAAAAATTAACATAGACAGTTGTGCTCATAAGTTTACATACCCTGGCAGAATTTATGATTTTTCTGAGAATATGAAAGATAACACAAAGACTTTTCTTTCACTCATGGTTAGTGTTTGGCTGAAGCCATTTATTATCAATCAACTGTGTTTACTCTTTTTAAATCATAATGACAACAGAAACTACCCAAATGACCCTGATCAAAAGTTTACACACCCTGGTGATTTTGGCCTGATAACATGCACACAAGGTTGACACAAAGGGGTTTGAATGGCTATTAAAGTTAACCATCCTCACCTGTGATCTGTTTGCTTGTAACTAGTGTGTGTGTATAAAAGGTCAGTGAGTTTCTGGACTCCTGACAGACCCTTGCATCTTTCATCTAGTGCTGCACTGACGTTTCTGGATTCTGAGTCATGGGGAAAGCAAAAGAATTGTCAAAGGATCTGTGGGAAAAGGTACTTGAACCTAAAACAGGAAGGGGATATAAAAAGATATCCAAGGAATTGAGAATGCCAATCAGCAGTGCTCAAACTCTAATCAAGTAGTTGAAAATTAGGGATTCTGTTGAAACCAAACCACGGTCAGGTAAACCAACTAAAATTTTAGCCACAACTGCCAGGAAAATTGTTTGGGATGCAAACAAAAGCCCACAATAAACTTCAGGTGCAATTCAGGACTCTCTGAAAATAACATGTGGTGTGGCTGTTTCAAGATGCACAATAAGGAGGCACTTGAAGAAAGATGGGCTGCATGGTCGAGTTGCCAGAAGAAAGCCATTACTATGCAAATGCCACAAAGTATCCCGCTTACAATACGCCAAACAGCACAGAATCTTGCTTTTTGGCCACAACCATAGACGCAACATTTGGAGAGAAGTCTACAAGGCCTATGATGAAAGGTACACCATTCCTACTGTGAAACACGGAGGTTGATCGCTGATTTTTTGGGGATGTGTGAGCTACAAATGCACAGTAAATTTTGGTCAAAATTGTTGGCAAGATGAATGCAGTATGTTATCAAAAAATACTGGAGGAACATTTGCATTCATCAGCCAGGAAGCTGCGCATGGGACGTACTTGGACATTCCAACATGACAATGATCCAAAACACAGGACCAAGTCGACCTGTCATTGGCTACAGCAGAATAAAGTGAAGGTTCTGGAGTGGCCATCTCAGTCTCCTGACCTCAATATCATTGAACCACTCTGGGGAGATCTCAAACATGCAGTTCATGCAAGACAGCCCAGGAATTTACAAGAACTGGAGGCTTTTTGCCAAGAGGAATGGGCAGCTTTACCATCTGAGAAGATAAAGAGACTCATCCACAAATACCACAAAAGACTTCAAGCTATCATTGATGTTAAAGGGGGCAATACATGGTATTAAGAACTGGGGTATGTAAACTTTTGATGAGTGTCATTTGGGTAGTTTCTGTTGTGATTATGTTTTAAAAAGAATAAACGCAGTTGATTGATAATAAATGGCTTCAGTCAAACACTAACCATGAGTGAAAGAAAAGTTTTTGTGTTATCATTCATATTCTCTGAAAAATGGCCAAGAAATCATAAATTCTGCCATGGAAACTTATGAGCACAACTGTACCTGCAAGGCTAAAGTGTTTTTTCATTACGTTCATATGTAAGCTAACACCTTGAAGAAGCTGTGTTATTAATAAGAAAAAGAAAAGACTATGCCTGCTACAGACTGATGATCGGAAATACAGTAAAACAAAATTAGGGCTTAGGGACACACCAAACGTCTCAGTAATAAAAGAGGTAAAAATAACCAAATATAGTAAACTGATTATACATATAATTACTACAAATTTTATATGAATGCACAATGCCATAGATAATTATAACATTGTTTATACTTAAAATCTGACACACTTGCTATTATGGTACAGAATCCATGTTATTTTTTTTACCCGTTTGAGTTACAATTATAATAGTCATACATGTCTTCACCTGTTCAGCTACTATTACATCTTCAAATCTTCACTACTATCCCTATGTTGCATTGTCAGACGCAGTAATAGTAATTCAACGAAAAAAAATTGACATAAAAAATATATTTCTAGCCTACAGCTAGTATTCCCTGTATTGTAAACTTTGTACTGTATAGAACATACCTAGCAGTAGTTTTCTTTCAGAACTGCTAGTCAATACAGATGACAAACATTAGCAGTTGTTTTTGTGTTTTACAAACCCTTTTTGCATTTGATCTCTACTGTCTCTTGACTGCTACCAGCAGTACCTAATAGTCTGAAGTTTTAAAAGTTTTACTATACTCATATGAAAACATTTCATTGAAAGAGAGAGCTAAAAAGACTTTAATTTGCAGAAGGAATAATCTATTGAACTAATTTACAAAGATAGCCCATTAGTCAAAAAGAAGGCTTCCAAATAGAGCCATTTGAATGAGAAAGCAGTAGATTTGTTTTCAAGGCAGGATGGCCCAGTAGGGATTTCCAGGCTATTTACAAATTGTAGAAAAGGGAATACTGCTCCTGCAGGCAAAATATGTAGCGTGGTAATGGTGATTTGTCTGGCAGCAGGAGTTTGCTGGGATCCTGACAGGGGTCTTGTCAGCATTTAGGGGGAGGTTGTATTGATTTCAATAGCCTAAATGAGCCTGTAATGAAGGGAAGCCAAGCCTTGTGCTCACTCTCACTGTTCAGGACCATGGTCAGTGGTGCATTTACTAGCATTGTTTATATCCGTCTTGGTCCTGACATTAACCACTGTGGTTTTCAGTATTAAATAGTAAAAGCGTAAAATTCACCTATTGGGGGCTTTCAGGCAGAGCCTTATAAAAATACTGGGCCAATCTGTTACTTTTTATACCCTCCAGTTGAACTTTTCTATTCAACTGCAAGCCAATTAAAGGCATTTTATCTCTAATAAAGAAAGGGGGGTTTCCTATTTCAGACTAAGAGCGTGTATTAAATCCTTTACCTCCCCCAGATCTTTATTGTTAAATGTAAAAATACAATTAAGATAAAAAAAATTAGGATTCAAAATAAACATTTTTATTGTATATTTCACACATATGTTTTGAGCTGGCAGTGAAAAATAAAATATGTGTACTGTATTGTACTGCATATTGTAAATTAGGGTGCCCAAATAATATTTTATCAATGGACCTTGCTCCTAATTTACACATATTTGGTTTGGATATAAGTAGCAGAAATTCCAATTCCTTCATAAATTTAGGCCAATATGTATTCTGCTACATATTTTTGGTAAAAGAAAAAATCTCAATAAGCGTATATTAATTGGTTTGCGCAAAAGTTATAGCATCTACAAACTATGGTATATGTTTTGGAATTTGTATTTTTTTTTTTTACTAGTAATGGCGGTGATAAGCAACTTACAGTGGGACTGTTATATTATGGCGGATAATCGGACACTAACTGACACTTTTTGGGAACCAAGGCCACTAATAAGTGATCAATGCTAAAAATATGCACTGTTACTGTACTAATGACATGGTCTGGGATAGGGGTTAAACATCTAGGGTGATCAAAGGGTTAAATGTATGCCTAACCAGTGTTTTGGTGTACTGTGTGTGGTGCTTTTACTAAGAGAAGTCATGGATTTTATTCCCTTCTTAGCAGGGAAAGAAACTCTATTATTGCTTACATTGGCAGAGCTCTGCCCTGTGTGTTTTCCCCACGATTGACATCTGCTTTATATAATCACAGCACAGCCTGGCCGCCAGTGGCACACGCTCGTGCCCCCTACCTGGAAGTGTCAGATCACATACCTAGTATACCTTGCCGCTGTATATCTAAGTGATACGGTCGGCAAACGGTTAAATACGTAATAGTATTTTTGAATAAGAACAACTTGGTACAATACAAGATCTTGTAATACCTGTGACCCAATGGGGTTGATTTACTAATACTGGAGAGTGAAAATTATGGTGCAGCTCTGCAAAGAAACCAATTAGATTCCAGGATTCTTTTTTGTCAAAGCTTGAACAAGCGAAAGTTAGAAGCTGATTGACTACCATGCACAGCTGCACCAGATTTTGCGCTCTCCAGTTTTAGTAAATCAACTCCACTGGGTTTGTGTCTATTTTCAATAATTTTCTAAATACTCTATAAAGGCTAAATGGCTCTATATGATATATATTTTAGAGTGTGTACCAGATTTTATTGTACACCCTGTAAAGTCTACTTCTGCCCCAATCTGCTTTGCCTATGTTGCATACACATGAAAACATTTCACTTCTTATCTGCATCTTCCAATACATATTTCATACAAACAGACAGTGGCTGAATTACCAGGGTCGTAGCAGTCGCACTTGTGACTGGGCCCTTGAGTTCCACCACTATAGGGGGGCCCGCCACCGCCCGTGAGATAGTACACTGGTCATTCACGGACAGTCCCCGTCCGCTCTGCCCATCCTCCCTGCCCCCACTCACAGGCACACTGCACAGTCCCTGCCCGCTCGGCCCATCCTCTCCGCCCGCACTCATGGGCACAGTCCCCGCCCGCTTTACCCATCCTCCCTGCCCGCTCCGCCCAACCTCTCCACCCATCCTCTCTGCCCGCACTCACAGGCACAGTCCTAGCAAGGAGGGGGAACCAAGTGATCTGCATTGCAGGTGAGTGCACTGATCCCATCACTCAATATCAACACTGCTACTGATTCCCCCCACACCACCACTACTGCCACTGATTCCCCTCCACACCACTACTACTGCCACTGATTCCCCCCACACCACTACTACTGCCAATGATTACCCCTACCACCACTACTGCCCTTGATCCCCCCAAACCACCACCACTACTGCCACTGATTCCCCTCCACACCACTACTACTGCCACTGATTCCCCCCACACCACTACTACTGCCACTGATCCCCCCCACCACCACTACTGCCCCTGATCCCCCCAAACCACCACCACTACTGCCACTGATTCCCCCCCCCACACCACTACTACTGCCACCGATTCCCCCCACACCACTACTACTGCCACTGATTCCCCCACACCACTACTACTGCCACTGATTTCCCCCCACACCACCACTACTGCCACTGATTCCCCCCACACCACCACTACTGCCACTGATTCCCCCCACCACCACTATTGCCACTGATCCCCCCCAACCACCACCACTACTGCCACTGATCCCCCCCCCACACCACCACCACTACTACTGCCACGGATTCTACCCACACCACTACTACTGCCACCAATTCCCCCCCACACCACTACTACTGCCACTGATTCCCACCCACAACACCACTACTACCACTGATTCCCCCCCACCACCACTACTGCCACTGATTCCACCCCCACACCACCACCAATACTGCCACTGATACCCCAACACCACCACTACTGCAACTGATTCCCCCCCACACCACCACCACTGATACCTCCCACACCACCACGACCACTGCTGCCACTGATCCACCCCACCATGACTACTACTGCCACTGATCCCATCCCACAACCACCATCCTTGCCACTGATCCCATTCCCCCCCACCAGTGCCACTCATCCCATCTAATCCCCCATCCATTACCACTCATCCCATCCCACCCTCACAACCACCACCCTCGCCACTGATCCCATCCTCCCACCCCCGCTGCCACTCATTTCATCCAATGCCCCCCACCGCTGCCACTCATCCCATCCCATTCCCCCTTCAACTACCACTAATCCCATCCCATTCCCCCCCAACCACCACCCCGTCACTGATCCCATATCCCCCACCACCTCTGCCACTCATCCCATTCAATCTCCCCCTACCATTGATCCCACCCCCCAACCACCACCCTTGCCACTGATCCCATCCCCCCTCACCGCTGCCACATATCCCATCCCCCAACACCATCACCACCACCACTGCCATTGATCCCATCCCCACCCAACCACCACTGCTGCCACTGATCCCATCCCCCCCACTGCTGCCACTCATCCCATCTCTCCCTCTCTGCTGCCACTCATCCTATCCCCCCACCACAACCAACTCTGCCACTGATCCTATCCCCACCCAACCACCACTGCTGCCACTGATCCAAACCCCCACCATCACCGCTGCCACTTATCCCAGGGGCGTAACAACAGTGGTCACAATTGCATGGCTTACATGTTGCCTCTGTACACCTGGATGGGGGGGGCATTTAGTGGAACAAATCCCCTCCATTGTTCTCCTGCAGCCACTAAAAATCTGCTTCTCCTCTCCCTGCAGGAGGAAAATGGAGGGGATTTGTTCCTCCATATGTCACCCCTCCTATCCAGGTCCTGCTGCCCCCGAGATCAGTCAGAAGGGCCCCGGCTGGAGGTCAGAAGGACCTTCATGTTTTCTTGCACCGGGGTCCTGAAAGTGGTTGTAAACCCACTTTTTGGACTCCTACCTATAGGTAAGCCTAGAATAAGGCTTACCTATAGTTAGTGGAAATATCTCCTAAACGTGCACCGTTTAGGAGATATTTCACTTGTAGCCTACAATTCCAACGGCGCATGCGTGGGGAAGAAACTAAACTAAGTGCCGTTTCTTCCCTAGCCTGTGCCGTTAATCGCGGCTCCCGTGCACATGCGCGGGAGTGACGTCACGCGGCTCCGGCGAATCACAGAGACAGAGTCCACGGCCCGGAATGAAGAGGGGCCAGAAGATGGACGCTGCCTACACAGGGGACATCGCTGGATTCTTTTGAAGGTAAGTGGCACATAGTGGGCTAGTATGCGGTGCATACTAGCCCATTATGCTTTTCATTTGCAGGCTTTACAGCGAGCAAAAGAGGAAATAAAACCCATCAGGGTTTACTTCCTCTTGAAGGTTCTAATTACGCCTCTGCAAGCAGAACAGACAAGAGGAGGAAGTGCTGTGATACAGCATATAAGTTGATATGCTTGGAACTTAAAGCGGAAGTAAACCCATCGATTTAACAGTTTCAAAAAGCAGTTACATTCCCGGCCTGCCGGAAATGTTAGCTGTCACATTGGTTGTGCTCTCAACCAAACTGTCAAACCATCCAATGGCTGGTGTCATAACTGATCACATGGGCAGGCTGGTTGTACCCAAGTTGATCGACGGATCAACTTGGTACATTCAGCCTTCCCATTAATGGTTTGATTTCCTGCTAAACCGGTCAAGATTCAAACCGTGTATGGCCAGCCTAACTGGAACAGGTGTCCTCATTGATGCCTCGTAAAAACTGTACACTATTCGATTTTTCATCACATTCTGTTTCAGTGGTAAATGTCACCAGGACAAATTGAGAGGGTAAAAGCTTGAGGCAAAAAAAATTAAGGCATCCATACACTATCCAAATTTTAGAAAATGTTTTGATATATACACGTTTTAAGCATTCGAATAATCATTTCTAATTTAGGCAGGCTGTAGATGATACAATTTTCTTTCCTTGCAACATGGGTGTAACGAAAGACAATTGCTTGATTCTCCCATCAACACAGTCAGTGATGATGGGGAAATGCCTCCTGCTGCGCTATTATATTCTGCCAGCGGGGGGCCCAGGGAGCAGAACAGGTCGGCTATAACCGCTAGCAGTAATTGTATGTAGAAAAATTTGACAGGCTAGTACTAGCCTGCCCATACCAGGGGCAGACCGTCCATCAAGGGCACACGGGGGCCACCCCCGATCTATGTGTCCGGTCCCTTTCAGGACGCCGGATGCATGGATTCCAATGGTGGGTGGGTGTTTTTTTGAAGCACCTGATTAGAGCCAGAGGCTCTAATAGGCTTTAAAATAGGGTGGGCAGAGAATGCGAACGGAACCCACCCAGGTGTGTTACAACAGCGAATTAATATTTGCTATTGAAACACTGATCCTTCTCCCGGCCAATCAGGAAGCGGGTCGTGAGACCCGTCACCCGATTGGCTGAAAGGACAGGTGATCCTTTTGGATGCCTAGGAGGAGGGGAGGAGACGCACACCTGCCGAGATGAAGGAATGGAGGAGATTCCCGCTGCCCATGTTGATGCCCGATCCCGCTGCTGATGCCTGCTGCCGATGCCCGATCCCACTGCCGATGCCGGCTGCCCAATACCCGCCATCTGATATCTAGATGGCATAAGACAGCGAGCGGGTGGGGGGGGGCCGGGGGGTTTGAGGTGCTCCAGCTGGCCATACATAGATTGAAATTCAGCCAGTCCCTGTTGAACTGCCCAAATTTCAATCATGTATGGCCGATTTAAGAACTTCACAGTGTTCTTAACATATCAATGTTTTAATCTATCCTGTGCCAGTAGAAGGGACTTTAATTGCAGGCCTATGTTAACTTAGCATACTAAATAGCTTCTGCCTAATTTTCAAGTGAATATTACAATATGAAGTGAGTGTGTGTGTGGTCACCCAAATCTCACCTATTGCTAAAAGCTAAAAAAAACTGTGCTGGACTATTTGATATTTACCACATATGAGATTGTGTTCTCATTTATGGAAGACATTCCTTTGCAGTCCCACCTTGAAAAATCTGATAGATACTGTAACTATCGTCATAGTCACATAATCATCAAAAATTCGTGACATATCCGTTGGTTGAAACAAGAACACTGGTTGATAAAGGATGGCAAAATAGTCCTTCAAAGTGCACATTTGATCTGTTTGTGTGGATATATTGACCACAATGTGTTGAAGAGCCAAATTTCTTTTGTTTTACAAATTGCCTCTACAGCACCCTTTTTTTCTGTTAACTGAATTCAGCTGACAATTATTAGCATGACAATAACTATTTGGCCCATAAGCATCTCTTTGTCATCAAGACACATTGCAATGGGGGCAGTAAGAGAATGCTTCTCTTTGGAAGCTGCAGTGAAAGGGAGGGGGAGATAAATCTAACTACTACAAATTGATTCTGTGAAAGGTTTATCTGCAATCACACAAGCATTGAAACCCTAGGTTTGGGCTTAGGTTTCCTTTAAACAGCAGAGTTTATTACCTCTTTGCTGCTGTAAGTTGTTATAGAAGTAAAGTTTCTAAGTTTTGGTCTTGACTGCTTTCACACACTTAATACCATACACACTTAATGTACAGTGGGGAGAACAAGTATTTGATACACTGCTGATTTTGCAGGTTTTCCTACTTACAAAGCATTTAGAGGGCTGTCATTTTTATCATAGGTACACTTCAACTGTTAGAGACGGAATCTAAAACAAAAATTCAGAAAATCACATTGTATGATTTTAAAATAATACATTAGCATTTTTTTGCATGAAATAAGTATTTGATCACCTACCAACCAGTAAGAATTCCGGCTCTCACAAACCTGTTATTTTTTCTTGAAGAAGCCCTCCTGTTCTCCACTCATTACCTGTATTAACTGCACCTGTTTGAACCCGTTACCTGTATAAAAGACACCTCTCCACAATGGCCAAGACCAGAGAGCTGTGTAAGGACATCAGGGATAAAATGGTAAACTTGCACAAGGCTTGGATGGGCTACAGGACAATAGGCAAGCAGCTTGGTGAGACGGCAACAACTGATGGCAAAATTATTAGAAAATGGAAGAAGTTCAAGATGACAGTCAATCTCCCTCGGTCTGGGGGCTCCATGCAAGATCTCACCTCGTGGGGCATCAATGATCATGAGGAAGGTGAGGGATCAGCCCAGAACTACACGGCAGGACCTGGTCAATGACCTGAAGAGAGCTGGGACCACAGTCTCAAAGAAAACCATTAGTAACACACTACGCCGTCATGGATTCAAAAACTTCAGCGCATGCAAGGTCCCCCTGCTCAAGCCAGCGCATGTCCAGGCCCGTCTGAAGTTTGCCAATGACCATCTGGATGATCCAGAGGAGGAATGGGAGAAGGTCATGTGGTCTGATGAGACAAAAATAGAGCTTTTTGGTCTAAACTCCACTAGCCCTATTTGATGGAAGAAGAAGGATTAGTACAACCCCAAGAACACCATCCTAACCGTGAAGCATGGAGGTGGAAACATTATTCATTGGGGATGCTTTTCTGCAAAGGGGAAAGGACGACTGCACCGTATTGAGGGGAGGATGGATGGGGCCATGTATCGCGAGATCTTGGCCAACAACCTCCTTCCCTCAGTAAGAGCATTGAAGATGGGTCGTGGCTGGGTCTTCCAGCATGGCAACGACCCAAAACACACAGCCAGGGCAACTAAGGAGTGGCTCTGTAAGAAGCATCTCAAGGTCCTGGAGTGGCCTAGCCAGTCTCCAGACCAGAACCCAATAGAAAATCTTTGGAGGGAGCTGAAACTCCGTATTGCCCAGCAACAGCCCTGAAACCTGAAGGATCTGGAGAAGCTCTGTATGGAGGAGTGGGCCAAAATCCCTGCTGCAGTGTGTGCAAACCTGGTCAAGAACTACAGGAAACGTATGATCTCTGTAATTGCAAACAAAGTTTTCTGTACCAAATATTAAGTTCTGCTTTTCTGATGTATCAAATACTTATGTCATGCAATAAAATGCAAATTAATTACTTAAAAATCATACAATGTGATTTTCTAGATTTTTGTTTTAGATTCCGTCTCTCACAGTTGAAGAGTACCTATGATACAAATTACAGACCTCTACATGCTTTGTAAGTAGGAAAACCTGCAAAATCGGCAGTGTATCAAATACTTGTTCTCCCCACTGTATATATATATATTTATTTATATAAATATATATATCTATATGTATATATATATATATATGTATATATATATATATATATCTTGCACTGTAACCCGTGCATTATTTACCTATGACTTTGTTAAAAAAATTGATGCTTTATAAAAAATATTAACCTATATAATGATAGATAAAATGTAGATAGAGTGTGTGTTTCTGTGTCGAGCTTCTCAATAGAAAAACCTTCTGTGGACCTGACTTCATGTGTCACACCATTGAAGGGTCACAACCATGATAGTCAAGTTGTGATCAGAGAAGAAATCAAGCTGTATGACAGACAGGAGAAGAAGTAATAATATAAATAAAGAAAAAATATATCATAGAATCACAGACATATATAATAGAAGGATAAGTAAAAGATAACATAAGGGAAGGGAAATGTGCAATAAAAAAGTGTTAGTAATGACAGCTTGGACTAAGTCTCATACAGTAGAGCATAAAACTATAACTCATCTTGCAAATGTTTTCATAATATTGCAACATAAAATGGACATTGTGTAGAACATCTACGAGGTCAATTCACTAAGGTCTACTGTATGCGATAGGGGTATCATGTTACTAATTTGTATAAATTATTGCATGCGGTAAGTCCAATTTTACAAAAAAAAATACAGATTTTGTGGTAAACAACAAAAAAAAAATGTTTTTTAAATATCGCAAAAATGTGCGCAGTAATCTGTTAAATCCAATTCACAAACAAAACAGGAACTAAAAAAAGGTGCGATATTTAACACCACCCTTTTGGTGGCGGTAACCAGCGCCATATTTCCTGTTGGAGTGAGAATGTGAATGTTGCTTGAACTGTCATCATATACATTGGCTGAACTGCTATTATGATTATTGTTTGATTTATTGCCCTACTTGCCATAGCTATAACTTGCGCAACACCACAGCTAATAATCAATTAAATGCATGCACATACTGATGTCATCTATAAATACATCATTGCTGACTAAAGTTCGACCTGGTAAAGGATTTTTTTCTACTAAAGTAGGTAGTGGTGTATCTCTAAGGTATTATCTGACCAATATATATTAGATAATAGTGTGGGTAGACTAGGTAGGGAATTTATTTGTTAATCTGTCTGTGCTTTTAGATTGGGGAGAGTTTATTACAAGTGTAGGATTGGACTCTAAACTAAATACCTGGTGGTCTTCCATGCTATATGCTCCCTGCCCAATATCTGTTTGTGCAAACAAATGAGTATCTTAAAGGTATTGTACTGTGTCAGGTAAGTCACTAAAGTGACAGCTGCTATGATTCCACAGGAAATGACCTTATACAACCCTTGACCACCGACACCTGCGATAAATTACTGCATGAGAAAATGTGGTAGAACAATCCTAAAAATACTGCAATCGTTATTTAAAACGAAATTCATGGTGAATTGAACTTTCAGAACGGATTTACGTCATGCGGTATTTTACCGCATTTTATTTGCCGTTATTTAACTCTTAGTGAATTGACCCCTTTATGTCTTATTTTAAATATTTTTTCCCACGTGTCACTAATAGGTAATATGCTTGACTCCTGTAGTGTCCATCATGCATGGCTCTGTTTGTGAGGTGAGTCAGAGTTGTAGGGCTTGCCAGGTGCATAGCTGAGTACATACCCATGGCACAGAAGAACAGGAAACTACCAGCTAGCTACCAAGAAACCATTAATCTTATTGCACCAGATTATATCTTCAGAAGTAAAAGTCTTTGATTGTTTACTTCCTTTCTCCATCTGGGTTTTAATTACTGGAATATGCTCTTTCTTTATGTATCTATTCAGTTGGCACCTTAAAAATGTATATTTGTTTAATAACTATAAATGAATTATTAACTCACTTTAAAATGCTAGCAACACATTTCCTTTAGATCATTGCCTAGACAGTGTCTTTTTAATATAACCAGACTCATGATTTTATATGCCTATAAAGATGTATAAAATCAGTTATAAACACTATTATTTACAATTATTCTTTCTTTACAATTAGTTTGTTTGATTACTCACATCAGTCGTGGGTGCATTAGAGTTTATGTATAATATCCACACCATAAGAATGTATAAACATAATGGGACACATTTTCCGCAGGTAAAAATTAACATGACAGTTTTGATTCAGGCCAGATAAAACCAATAAAATAGGGAAGATATGCAATCTCCATGCAGAGAGAATGTTTTTTGATTCTGACTTACAAACCTAGACCATACTTAGATTGCCTTAATTTAAAAAGAGAATTCGTTTTTATTTTTTATAGAGGAACATATTTAAAGATAGTCTGTTAAATCCGTGTTTGTATCTAAGTCTATCAAGTTCAATGGATTTTTAAAATGAGAGATGTTCTTGTGATAGATTATTCATATATTCAGTGTAGAAGCATGCATGCCCACACACATACCACACACAACCAATATGTATGCACATACAAGGAAACATTTAATGCAAAATATTTTAAGAATAGTTTATTGCAATCATACAGTACTGTACAGTAATTCAACTTCATGTAAAATATTTCTTTACAATATTTATATATTTGGACGAATCAATGCAATCAATAAATACACAGATTAGAAAAACATATATAATTTAAAACATGGTGGGTAGCTTGAAAAACAGCCTATTGCAGAGCATACTATTATCAATATTAAATTTTTACAATAATTAGGAAAATAAGTGTTTTAATTATAAGAGCTGAATTGTCATTTGTGTGGAGTTATAGAAAAAGTGCAAGAAATCCTCTTATCTGTTTAACTTACGTCCAGAGAGGATAAGATTCGAAGGACAACATATAGGAAATAAAGAATTACAGTGAAAAGGCACACAAAAACATTTCTTGTTGACTATTACATAAAGGTATAAAGCACATGATATTGCAGAGTGAGCCCAGTTCATTGATCTCTGCTCTGGGCTAGAAAATGAGAAGAGTGGAAGGGGAAAAAGGAGGGACAGTGACACTCATTATAAAAACTCTGAAAAGGAAGCAGAGTGTCTTGCACAAGGCAGAGCCTGGGCGATAAAATCATCCATGAAGTGTGTGGAACTGTGACTGTCATTCTGAGACAATGGGGAATAGAGAGACTCCCAGTCACTGGAGGAACTGCAGTTGCTGTTAGGGCTTGTCAGGTCCACCATGAAGCAAGATTTGGGTAACTTGTCTAATGTTTCTCTCATGTCCTGGTGTGCTAGGTTAAAGATTCCATGATCAGGAATGCGCAGAGTCTCAGATAAAGCCCAGATATAATTATAAGCAAATCTCAACGTTTCAATCTTGGTCAGCTTGGCATCATCGGGGAAGGCTGGCAAAACATTCCTCAGCGCATCCAAGGCTGAGTTTAGGTTGTGCATGCGGTTTCTTTCTCTGTCATTAGCCTTGACTCTGCGATTCTTCTTCTGTTTGATAACTGTCAGATTACTCTTGGCCTGGAATCTGGTTCTTTTCCCCTTTTGCTTTTTGCAGGGGGGCTCCCTGGAATTAACAAAGGAAAAACCTTCTCCCATTGGGCAGCCTTCACTGGTAGCTGAAGGAGCAGGAGAACATGGCAAGGAACAGGAAGGGTCTTCATCCTCACAGACATCATAGTAAAGCTCTCTTTCGCTTCTACGTTGGATGCTTTCGGTTTTAGGAGACATCCTGTCAATTAAAAAAAGGAACTATTTTAATCAAAACATTAAGAGAATTAATTTTTACTGAAGTGCCAGGTAAAAGGCAATGAAGAAGTTTGAAGTGTTGTATTCCACAGCAACCAGTAGGAATTTGTATTGCATCACTATCAATGCAATACTCTGAGATCTGACATAAATGTGTTATCACACTTCCATATCACCATTGCTGTTTGCATAAGTATATAAAAAAAATAGCAAATTTCTTGTTTACTGGTTTCGCTATGCGCCAAAATGTAGTACAGCAAACAGAAAACACATATATATATATATATATATATATATATATATATATATATAAATGTTTTTTAAATAAAAGTCACTTTTGCTAGAAATGCCTATAACTATACATTACCTACCTATACTGCCAGTCTGTGGATTTCCAAGAAGGCTGTGGGATAAACAGGATAGAAGAAAAGGTGCAGACAGCAGCAGAAGTGAAGCCTTCCTTGTCCTGGTTCTCTGTGTCTCCAGTAAACAGTTGCTTCTAAAGAGAGTTAAGGTGTGTGGAAGAAGTGCAACAGGCACACGACTGCCTCACAGCCTTATATATAGCAACTATAGACAATGCTGATCAATACAAAGAGTGTGCCCCCTCCCGGCACACTTTATCTTATCAGTCTTGCTTGGAGTGTGCCTGGCTTATTACAACCTGGGAAATGGCCAATCACAGTCAAAAGAGACATGGGTGCCTCCCCACTGCCTGACACAGCTGGAATCCCAACAAAAGTGCTGACCCCTGCCTCTATCCATAAATAAGCTTTAACTTAATATGCACTTGTATGTAGCTAGTGCATTAGCCCTTTAACCTTGCTCTCTGTGAAAAAAAAGCTACTGCAAAGAAAATAAAATGATATATCACTTTCTTTTTTTTCCCCCCTTAAATTTAAAAGAACTCGTGTTTAGATTAAAGCCAAATTACAATGTGCAGTAACATATAGCATCCACTCTCCCTAAACTGATTTGACTGTTCTAAATGGTAAATATTGGTTACTATGATTTGCTTCACTTTGCGCAGCAAGGTTGTGCTTTATCTTATTACAAATGTTCAGCCGTACACTTCTTTTTTGGTAAATGCATCTTTTAAATATTTTGTTGTGCACTATCACAGGAAAACTGCAGATTTATTTATTTATTACAGGTACTTATGTAGCGTCATCAATTTATGCAGCGCTTTACATTCACATCAGTCCCTGCCCTCAAGGAGCTTACAGTCTAAGGTAGATGATCATAAAACATATGTCAAATAAAATACATATGCCACATGCAGTATGTTAACATATACTGTGGTTTAATATGGATTACAGCTTGATAGCAGTTTATAGCAAATCTGCTTTACACAATAATCATTGCTACTGAATGTAAATAGTATTCATTGCGTATTTTACATGCATTTTAAGAAGGGCTGCTGCACAAAATCAATTTTTCTTTTAAGATTTTTCAATATATTTTCTTGCTGTCTTAGGATGAAAGAGAGAGAGAGAGAGAGATCCTGGAAGGGGCATGCTTAAATTCCAAAGTTCCCAATGTCCACAAATACATCGGGCCATGTCAATTACAGGAAAAAAAAAACTGACAGCATGCATGGGAGGATGTAACACCACACAGTTGATTTACTAAAGGCAAATAGACTGCACTTTGCAAAGTGCAGTTGCACTCTGCAAAGGCAGTTGCTCCAGAGCTTAGTAAATAAGGTAAAGCTTCACTTTGCAAAGAATACCCAATCACGTGCAAGAATGATGGAAGTCTGCAGCACATGATTGGATGATGGAAGTCAGCAGAGCTTCTGCTCATTTACTAAGATTTGGAGCAACTGCTTTTGCAGAGTGCAACTGCACAGTCTATTTGCCTTTACTAAATCAACACCCATATATCAAAGTGGGAGAGCCTTGTTAAAAAATGAAGGTGAAAATGTTTGTTTTCAAGTCACTTTCTTTAAAACTTGCCCAGAGCCATATGTAATAGTTGAAGTTATATTTATGAAATTAGTAATGATTTAAAACTGTACCTGTTTGAAGAGTATCAGAAGTACGTATCAGAAGTACTTGGCCTGTATGTGTCCTGGAGTTTCTTACATGTGCTGGCTAACGAAACCATGACTGCCACCTGCTCTTATTGTGCAGACAGGATACGTGGAGGCGGGCTCGGTGTCAGGCTGGGTCCTCATGAATAACGTTCAGCCTGACTCAATGATAGAACATTGCAGGTAAACAAACCAGAGGATGGAGACAGGCCAAACATTTCTTTGATGTTCATGATTTTAACTATTTCTGCCCAAAAAACTAAGGTAAAAATTGCAATTCTGGAAAAGTCTTTTTTGAAATGTTTGCAGTATATAAAATGTGCTCTGAGACTCTGTGAGAGCATGGTAATAAATTTCTGCACAATTGTCACTGCCATGTTGTATTAGAACCTATTCTTTATATACAGATACATTTTCATAAGCTTTTAGCACAGGAAAATATAACATTCATATATGTACTCAGAACAACCACATTCATTTTATACAAACGGTATACAAGTATATATAAAGATAACAGTGGGCTTGATTTACTAAAACTGGAGAGTGCAAAATCTGGTGCAGCTGTGCATGGCAGCCAATCAGCTTCTAACTTCAGCTTGTTTAATGAAGCTTTGACAAAAAATCTGGAAGCCGATTGGTTTCTATGAAGAGCTGCACCAGATTTTGCACTCTTCAGTTTTAGTAAATCAACCATATTGTGTTAATTACATAAACTGTTGTTCTTTCCCTCTGTGGGAAGGGGGACAGGAAAACACAACAATTTACATACTTTCTCTGCATATTTAGGGCCAGTTCACACCACAAAAATGCACTCCAGATCCGTTCCGGATGCGTTTCTGCATGTGTGTTTTTGATGCGTTCCGGTGTGTTTTTAGTGTGTTTTGTTGCCTCTCCAGATGCATTCCAGGTGCTTTTTTTCTTCTTTTTTCCTTTTTTTTTAACTATACTAGGGTCCAGTGTGTTTTTGATGCGTTCCACTGTGTACAGTCCAGTGCAGGAAAAATGCAGCATGTTCTACTTTTTTTCTAGAACTGAAAAGCCCTAGAACTGACTGCACTGGTGTGAACTATGCCATTGCAAACCATATAACCAACTTTCCATGCATTTTTAATGCAGAACAAAAACACACTGGACTGCATGTGGTGTGAACTTGCCCCAAATGTGACAGCATTGACTCAATGATATCTGCAACGGGCATTAAGGGCCAGTTCACACCATAAAAACGCAGTCCGGATGCGTTCCAGATGTTTTTCAGCATGTGCGTTTTTGACACGTATTTGATGCGTTCTAGTGCATATTTGATGCGTTTTTGGCGCAGTCCAGTGCATTTTTCCCCTTTCTTTTTATTAACCTTAAATAAGGACATGTGCATTCCAGTGCATTTTTGGTGTGTTCCAGTGCGTTCCAGTGTGTTTTTGAAGCTTTTTACAGCAGCATGTTCTACTTTTTTTCTGGAACTGGAACACTCTGGAACTGTAAGCACTGGTGTAAACTATGCCATTGAAAACTATATAACCTACTTTCCATGCGTTTTTGATGCAGAAAAAAAACGCACTGGACTGCATGTGGTGTGAACTGGCCCTCCACTTTCGTGGGGAAAAATAATATAGTGCATATAATTGTGACACTAATCATATTGTAATTGAATGTTATTAAAAAATACCTTTCCTTTTCAATCTGTAGCCACTGTAATTTTCTGAGAATGCACTGAGTGAGTGTGTACTGACCATCCTACAGAAACATAATTTCCTGCTTGTGTGATTGTATTACCAATTTTCCCAGAAGTCTGCCTAAGATACAAGTCAGATTTCAGGCATCCCCTGCAACAAAAATGTAATTTTTGGGAAAATACTTTCAATAGGAACATGTCTAAAGGGATGTAGGCCCAGCAGATTTCCTCCTTAGTGCTCTGCAGCTGCACACCTAACAGTTAATTATGAAACCACTTCCACTCAGAAAAGAGGCACAGAGAAACACAGAGGGACTTCTTCAGAATAACAAAAGGTAGGAATCTGCAAAAACGTTTGTTATAATCCTTGCGATGTACATAGATCACCCAGAGGGGAATGTTTTTTCTCGACAAAAGTGGAGTTACGCTTTAACCTCCCTGGCGGTATTCCCGAGTCAGGCTCGGGGTGAGTTTTAACTACCAAAAGCGGTAAACCCGAGCCAGACTCGGGATCGCATCGCAGTATCCAGAGAAAGTTACTTACCTTGTCCCCTGGATCCTGCAATGTCTCCCCGCTGTGTCTGCGAGCTGTCTCCTCGCTCGATTCACAGTGCCGAGTGCCGAGCTCCGTTCCCTGTGAGCGTTGCGACGCACGGGGACAGAGCACGACGCCAAATTAAAAAAGTGAAAAAAACAGTTTACTTACAGATTACAGTACTATATCAAATAATTTAACATCCCCTTTGTCCCTAGTGGTCTGTCCAGTGCCCTGCATGCATTTTTATATTATAAATACTCTTCTTTCTGCCTGGCAACTGGAGATTGTCCATAGCAACCAAAAAATGTCAGTTTACGTCAAAAGTGGTTTTAGACCAGCTAGAAAACAGCGATAATAAATTAGAATCCCTTGCAGAATTGATCGAAAGTGATTTGTGGGGAAATTCATCATCAAACACTGAGGCCGGGTTCACACCTATGCGTTGCGTTTTTGAGCTTGGAGTCTTTAGCGTTTTTAGCTGCGGACTTGCCGACCTGGGAAGTCTCGCCGCTGTTATCATGAGAGGGAACTCCACGCCAAATTTTAAATAAAAAAACGGCATGGGTTCCCCTCCAGGAGCATATCAGGCCCTTAGGTCTGGTATGGACTTTAACGGGAACCCCTACGCTGAAAAAACGGCGTGGGTGTCCCCCCCAAAGTCCATAGCAGACCCTTATCCGAGCACGCAACCTGGCAGGCCGCAGGAAAAGAGGGGGGACGAGAGAGCGGCCCCCCTCCCTCCTGAACCGTACCTGGCCGCATGCCCTCAACATGGGGGGGTAGGTGCTTCGGGGCAGGGGGGCGCACTGCGGCCCCCCCACCCCAAAGCACCCTGCCCCCATGTTGATGAGGACAGGGCCTCTTCCAGACAACCCTGGCCGTTGGTTGTCAGGGTATGCGGGCGGGGGGCTTATTGAAATCCAGGAGCCCCCTTTAATAAGAGGGCCCCAGATCCCGGCCCCCCACCCTATGTGAATGAGTATGGGGTACATCGAACCCCTACCCATTCACCTGGTGGAAAAAAAATGGCAATAAAAACACTACACAGGTTTTTTAAGTCATTTATTAGTCAGCTCCGGGGGTCTTCTTCCAACTTTGGGGGTCATCTTCAAACTTCGGGGGTCTCTTCCGACTTCGGGGGTCTCCGGTGTCGTCTCCGCCGCGCTCTCCGGTTCTTCTCTCGCTCTCCGGTTCTTTCTTCCTTCTGCCGGGCCTCCACTATCTTCTTCCAGCTATTTTGCTAGCGGGGCCCGGTCTTCTTCGTCGCCTTCTTCCCTCTTCTCTCCTGGAGATGTTGACTCGTCGCTCTCTCCGGCTGTAATGCTGTATGAGCGGAGCGCATTCACTTTTATAGGCATGGGCGTGGTCACCGGGTGATGACACCCAGTGACCCTGCCCCCATATGCAGTCACAGTCCCATCATTCCCCGGGACTGTGACGTCATATGGGGGCAGGGTCACTGGGTGTCATCACCCGGTGACCACGCCCATGCCTATAAAAGTGAATGCGTTTCCGCTCATACGGCATTACAGCCGGAGAGAGCGACGAGTCAACATCTCCAGGAGAGAAGAGGGAAGAAGGAAATGAAGAAGACCGGGCCCCGCTAGCAAAAGAGCTGGAAGAAGATAGCGGAGGCCCGGCAGAAGGAAGAAAGAACCAGAGAGCGAGAGAAGAACCGGAGAGCGTTGCGGAGACGACACCGGAGACCCCCGAAGTCGGAAGAGACCCCCGAAGTTGGAAGAAGACCCCCGAAGTTGGAAGAAGACCCCCGGAGCTGACTAATAAATGACTTGAAAAACCTGTGTAGTGTTTTTTTTTGCCATTTTTTTCCACCAGGTGAATGGGTAGGGGTACGATGTACCCCATACTCATTCACATAGGGTGGGGGGCCGGGATCTGGGGGCCCCCTTATTAAAGGGGGCTCCTGGATTCCGATAAGTCCCCCGCCCGCATACCCCGACAACCAACGACTAGGGTTGTCGGGAAGAGGCCCTGTCCTCATCAACATGGGGGCAGGGTGCTTTGGGGTGGGGGGGGGCGCAGTGCGCCCCTCTGCCCTGAAGCACCCACCCCCCATGTTGAGGGCATGCGGCCTGGTACGGTTCTCTCTTCCCCCCTCTTTTCCTGCGGCCTGCCAGGTTGCGTGCTCGGATAAGGGTCTGCTATGGACTTTGGGGGGACCCCCACGCCGTTTTTTTCAGCGTAGGGGTTCCCGTTAAAGTCCATACCAGACATAAGGGCCTGGTATGCTCTTGGAGGGGAACCCATGCCGTTTTTTTTTTTTTATTTGGCGTGGAGTTCCCCCTCAAGATCCCTGTTCAGAATGCAACACATGTGCGAATCAGATGTGTGCCCATAGAACATAATGGGCCTGAATTCGCACCTGAGCCGCACCGCAATGCCTAAAGAACGCACACGTTTTTTCGGCAATGCGCAGTGCGAATGCATCGCACATATGTGAACCAGCCTCATTGGAATCAATGTATTTTATAATGTTATGCGAATTGGATGCGGTGTAAGCCGCAACCTATTCGCATAGGTGTGAACCGGGCCTGAAAGTAATGACAGCGACAATTCTGCAACTGAGCAAATTTCAGTGTTTTTGATTTGATTACATTATTGAATACATGTTATTATTATTATATTATTATTTGTTATAATTATTTATAGTTATTTATTATATTATAATTTATGATTTTGTGTTTCAAACTTTGTCATACCCGAGATGTCTACTAGACTCTGGTTTGGACAGATTTAAGTGAGTTATTCCTAAGAATTACAGACCTGCAATATAAAACGCCAAATTTCCATGCAAAATAATGTTACCGCTTTCAGCACCTAAAATCCAAAATAATCATACCGCCAGGGAGGTTAAAACTTTTTGGTGATGAACCATTTATACTGGAGAGTCTCCAAAACTGTATCCAGAGTTTCAATGGAATATAGTTGTAGCGGGTACTCCAAATTTAGGGGGGTCCCTATGTCTAAATTTAGGGGGATGACCCGAGCACTAGTATGGTTCGGGCCTTCTAATTGTTCTGGACTCTGCTTTATTGCTGTGTGCCTATGTAGAGTTCCCTGTGGCCTGCAGGTGGCACTGCCATGTTGGGTTAGGGTTGAACCACAGGTTACATTGGCGCTATTGGATGTCCTCTCTCGGCTGCCGTGCGGTGGGCGGGTTCTGCCTGCTGTGCATGCTGGGAGAGGATATAAAAGAGGCAGACGCCATTTTTATGAGGGAGACCCGAGGACCAGTACCCGGAGGAGTGTGCCCCCTAAGGAGGGGGGTGCATACCCCGACTGAGGAGTCTCGGGCACCTTCGGGAGATGAGTGATAGTTAGATTGCAGTCTCGGGAAAGGCCTGGTGACCTGTCGGAGGGAAGCATCCTATGCTCCGCAGAACTGACCCTGCGGAGTGCTGCTGCTCTTTGAGATCAGACTGAACTTGTCCTTGGAGGATTAAATTGCTTGTTCGAGCTCCACACTGGCTTCTGGGACCATTGAGGGACTGTCCGGGTGAGCTGTACCAACTCGGGACTGAGTGGTGATGAATCTGGGAGTTCTGTGCCTGAATCTGCTCTAGTTCAACTATCATCTCTAATCTACTCTCTCTCTACCTATCAAGCAAAGACATAAAATAAACTCAACGTTGGAGTTTAAGTGGTTTGGACATTGACTTTATTGAAGAGGGAAAAGTACAGACTCGTCTCTACATTCTGGAGATGGGAATCAGTGGAAGGAGGTAACTCGCTGCAGGACCCAGGTACATATACACCGCCTGACCTCTAAACTAGAGGACACAGGCTTGTGGCATGGGTGCCTCTCCTTTGCCCTAGGAAGAGAGGGTGGTGCCACATAGTGTTGTTGGATATGCATGTGTCATCATCCTGAGGTGGTGAAAGCCTGGGTTAGAAGACTTGTGAATTTCATAAAGGAGGCTTTAGGGTTGATTTACTAAAAAGGTCAACTAGACTGTGAACTTTGAAAAGTGCAGTTGCACTCTGTAAGTGCAGTTGCTCCAGAGCATTTTTGCTTGCACATGATCGGATGATGTAAGTCAGCAGAGCTACTCATTCACTAAGCACTGGAGAAACTGCTCTTGCAGAGTGTAACTGCACTTTGCAAGTGCACAGTCTATTTGCCTTTAGTAAATCAACCCCTTTATGTCTTCCATAACTATCTGACAGGCACATACAGTATCTCACAAAAGTGAGTACACCCCTTACTTTTTTTAAATATTTTATTATACCTTTTCATGTGACAGTAGTGAGTGTAAAGCTTGTATAACAGTGTAAATTTGCTGTCCCCTCAAAATAACTCAAAACACATCCATTAATGTCTAAACCGCTGGCAACAAAAGTTAGTACACCCCTAAGTGAAAATGTCCAAATTGGGCCCAATTAGCCATTTTCCCTCCTCGGTATCATGTGACTCGTTAGCGTTACAATGTCTCAGGTGTAAATAGGGAGCAGATGTGTTAAATTTGGTGTTATTTCTCTCACTCTCTCATACTGGTCACTGGAAGTTCAACATGGCACCTCATGGCAAAGAACTCTGAGGATCTGAAAAAAATAATTGTTGCTCTACATAAACATGGCCTAGGCTATAAGAAGATTGACCAAGACCCTGAAACTGAGCTGCAGCACTGTGGCCAAGACCATACAGCAGGTTTAACAGGACAGGTTCTACTCAGAACAGGCCTTGCCATGGTCGACCAAAGAAGTTGAGTGCACGTGCTCAGCGTCATATCCAGAGGTTGGCTTTGGGAAATAGACGTATGAGTGCTGCCAGCATTGCTGCAGAGGTTGAAGGGGTGGGGGGGTCAACCTGTCAGTGCTCAGACCATACGCCGCACACTGCATCAAATTGGTGTGCATAACTGTCGTCCCAGAAGAAAGCCTCTTCTAAAGATGATGCACAAAAAAGCCTGCAAACAGTTTTCTGAAGAGAAGCAGACTAAGGATGTGGATTACTGGAACCATGTCCTGTGGTCTGATGAGACGAAGATAAACTTATTTGGTTCAGATGGTGTCAAGCATGTGTGGCAGCAACCAGGTGAGGAGTACAAAGACAAGTGTGTCATGCCTACAGTCAAGGATGGTGGTGGGAGTGTCATGGTCTGGGGCTGCATGAGTGCTGCCAGCACTGGGGAGCTACAGTTCATTGAGGGAACCATGAATGCCAACATGTACTGTGACATACTGAAGCAGAGCATGATCCCCTTCCTTCCGAGACTGGGACGCAGGGCAGTATTCCAACATGATAACGACCCCAAACACACCTCCAGGACAACCACTGCCTTGCTAAAGAAGCTGAGGATAAAGGTGATGGACTGGCCAAGCATGTCTTCAGACCTAAACCCTATTGAGCATCTGTGGGGCATCCTCAAATGGAAGGTGGAGGAGCGCAAGGTCTCTAACATCCACCAGCTCCATGATCTCATTATGGAGGAGTGGAAGAGGAATGCAGTAACAACCTGTGAAGCTCTGGTGAACTTCATGCCCAAGAGGGTTAAGGCAGTGCTGGAAAATAATGGTGGCCACACAAAATATTGACACTTTGGGCCCAATTGGGACATTTTCACTTAGGGGTGTTCTCACTTTTGTTGCCAGCGGTTTAGACATTAATGGCTGTGAGTTATTTTGAGGGGAAAGCACTGTTATACAAGTTGTACACTCACTACTTTACATTGCTGCAAAGTGTCATTTCTTTAGTGTTGTCACATGAAAAGATATAATAAAATATTTACAAAAATGTGAGGGGTGTACTCACTTTTTTAAGATACTGTACATGAGAACACGATTTCTATGCATGTGTCCAATTATATATGGCTTTCATGTTTATTTTTGTTGCCTTTCCCAAATTCTACCTGGAGAAATTTGTTCATACTCCATCTATTTGTCTTTTTGGAGGAACTGAGCTCTGGAAGCTGTGCCCAAAATTAATCAGAGGGTAAAAGGACTAGTCCCCAATGTTGCCTCTGGTCTCCCTACAACTTTTCTCTTCCTTATTACTGACTTATCATTGTTCTGCACTGTGGTTGATTTACTAAAGGCAAATTAGCTGTTTACTTTGAACTTTTCAAGAGAATTTCCCCCAGATTTTAGTGAATGTAGAGAATTTTACTTGGAACAGAATACCCAGTCGCGTACAGGGAATTATTCTTCACCTCATTCACTAAGCTCTGGGGACAATTCCCTTGTGGAGTAAAACTTCCCTTGCAAAGTAAACAGCCTATTTACCTTTAGTAAATCAACTCCAGTGTCTTTGTGTGGAGGTAGCAATCTTGGTACAGGTAGGATTTTGCTTTGTCCAGCAACGGTGAGCAGCACAGTAATGACATGACCAAATCAAACTCCGAATCCCCTGAGACAGCACAGACATACAGCTATATGACCAGAGAGTGTACTGCTACTTATCAGGAAGAATACAAGACAAATGGTAACATTTCCAGGGGACACAGTTACAATCTATAAATGGTTTCTATAACTTAGGAAATCTTCACTTTTTTGGTTCAGGTCCACTTTAATAGGTTATATCACTTAACAGTGAGGTTGGTTGTGAAATTAAATGATAATAAGCAGTAAAGACTAGTGGTTCTATTTGGGAATTTTAGAAACTCCTAGAGCATTGAAACGTGATGACAGGACTATAGTAATGTATCCAGTGATAGAGAAACAGGGTGTGAGTTAACCAGTTGACAGTGACATAAATGGGCTCTCCACAAGTTTATGGAGTATCTGGCCTGGACCATTGCCCTTGGTATGAAGATGAGCTGGGCTGCATTAAACTCCCAGGTTTTGTCTTTCTGGGTTTCCCTATTGGCAACAACAAATAGGCAGATAAGTGAATGCAAAGAATAGAGGATCAAGTGGAGTCATTACCAGGATGCCTAATATAATACAGGGTTGGCAAGCAGAAATGTAGTCCTTGTGCAGGTGGCTAAAATAAGGCAGGCCAAGATATTGCCATGAGTAATCAGGTTTGAGGTCCCAGTTGACTAAGTACCCGACTAAACAACCTTAGACTTAACGTGCCTATAGATAGATGTGCAGGGTCACAGAAAGAGTATGAGAGGGTACAGTCACAGTGAATAGATTTGGGTGCAAACTATCTGTAGGGTTTTTGAGGTGCTGATTCTCAACAGGTAGTGTAGAATATTGGCAGCTGAGTCAGGGTGAAGAACACATCAGCATGTGAGTTAGGGTGCAAAATCTCAGCACGTTAGTAGGGAAGCAGAACATTAGCTGGAGAGCCATAATAATTGAAGTAATCTCTTGCAATTTTTCTGTTCTTGAGCTCACTTCTGGGAATATACAGTATATCTATAGAGAGAAGAAGACTATGAAGGTAGAAACTGTATTTACAGCAAGCTAGAGGTGCTGGGTTGCAAAGCCCTGAGTTTTTGGATAATATATCCCAGCAATAGGATAAAAAACAGCATGTTGAAAATTTTGATTTTCAGCCATCAGAAAGATTACTGTAGGCAAGAATGCTGCAGATTTGGGGAGCTGATCAGTAGTGGGCAGAGACTAGTGCAGACACACAATAATCAAACTAAGAAGAGAAGTTTGGAGTTTTTAACAGCAGAGGTAGTTGGCTACTGGCTTCAAGCTGGCAGTTTGAGTTGCTTTAGCTGGAGACTTCAAATACAAGTGCAAAGTGCACTTGAAATTGCACTGAAAATGCACTTGGAAGTGCAGTCGCTGTAAATCTGATGGGTAGATTTGAAATGAGGGGAAGCTCTGCTGATTTTATCATCCAATCATGTGCAAGCTAAAATGCTGTTTTTTAATTTCCTTGCATGTCCCCAGATCTACAGCGACTGCACTTCCAAGTGCACTTTGCACTTGTAGTTTGCACTTGTAGTGCAAAGTGGATTTGCCTTTCGTAAATAACCCCTATGTTCAGAATTGTGATTTGTGGTTGTGAATTCTGTTGCCACTGGGAATAACACTGCTGTCTTGCAGCAATAGGTAGCTGTGTCTTAATGCTTCAACTGGGACAGCAGAAACTTGTTAAAAATTGTTCGCTCACATTAGTGTCTCATTTAATTTTGGTGCTGGGTGGCATAGACTGCAGACCTTGTACTCATCTTTCCAGCAAATTGGCTGTGCAGGGGGCATGTCAGCACAAGTCTGCACACTGGAGGACAGCCAGGCTATTCTCCCAGCACAGCCAGAAAACTGAAATAAGAAAGAAGGGAAACTAGCAGGAACAGGGATTTCACACAAAGGAAGAAAATACAAGGAGAACAGAATACTTTTTAACACAAGTACATGGTACAATATACACATATCAGGAATATGAAATGTTGGGGTGACGTATTCTTTAAGGAATATGGCTTTCTTAAAATAGATTTTTTAACAGTAAAGGCTGTTGCTTTGGGTGTATAACTGCAGGCTCGGGTCACTGGCATGAAGCAAATGGAGTGATGGACCACATTAGAAGAGTCAGAGACAAGATAACCAAATCTGTTTTGTGGGTAACATCTCTGACTCCTAGAAAACACTGCAGTGCAATACCAGATATGGGGCTTTTAGCACTAAGCTGAATGTCAAGGTGCAGAACAGAATTTGATCATCATCTGGAATGGGAGAAAATCCTCATTGTAAATTTTTCTAACTAATTTAAATCAAAATAACAAAAACATTTAACATTGATGAAAAACAGATAAATTTTCTAGACGAGGAAATCAGAATAGATGAAAATAAACTTCTTACAAAAACACACTTCAAAGATGTGACCAGGAATAGTTATTTGCCGATAGATAGTTGCTATTTCAAACCCTGGATTAAACGTAATTGTACTGAAGATATAAACTATATCTCAGGCTCAACTAATTGGTAACAGATTTATAGATAAAGGTTACACTCAACAATCCATTCAAAAACAAATAGAATCAGTGAAAGAAATGGATAGGCAAAGCATGTTATATGGTGACAAAAGTTACCAGAAATTCCAGCTTTCTATTTGGACTATAACATACAACATAAACAAGTGGAAAAACTGATTACCAAACACTGGCACATATTAGGAGGTGACAAACACCTACATAGTATCCTAACGGACAAACCCACTTTCATTTACAAGCGAGCCACAACGCTGAAAGATCTAGTTGTCAAAAAATGTTGTTGAACCACCCCCTAAGAATAATTTTAGGGACATGTACAGAACAGGCATTTTGCATTAGTCCACAACAAAGATCCAGTACTTTTAAAATTTTGGGTTATAGAGAAGTATAACAAATAATGGAGAGGGAGTCACAAAATTAGGATCTTAAGGAATCCAAATGAATACACACAATGAAAACTCTTACGCCAGAAGGTTTGAACATTGAGTTTGACCTTAACTGCTTCATTAGCAATTATTAAATACCATACACACATTAGAGCTACATGTACCGTCATTGATAAGGAGTTATCTAATAATATTTTAAATTTAAGATTCCACCTATATCCTGTCAAAGTTCAATATATTATACAATGTAAGCCTTGCATCTCATTTCTGGTGTGCTAGGCAGACTTATTATTTATTTTCGAGACTATCAGCAGTTATATTAACATTGGAATATAATATTTTTGTGGTTTTCTCCTTGAAATTTCAGGTCATTTATTCATTGTCCATATTCCTTACATGATGTTCACTCATTAAAATGAACCTGTCATTAGAATAGCCATTGCAATATTATTAATTTATTCTAGACAATTATATGCCATTTAGTCATAAATATTTAATAACTCATCATATTTGATAGCACAATGGCCGCTATGATACCATCTTTAGCACTAGAGCACATTCATTTTTCTAATTGATCCTTTACTATTTGAAACGGTTATACCAATCACAAGGAAAATGGCCACTGTACTATGTACCATTGTTTTGAACTTCAGTTAAATGGCCAATACCTGTTTTGTAATCCTCTAATATTGAGAACATTAGCCATATGGAAAATGGCCGCTGCATCATTATATATATATATATATATATATATATATATATATATATATATATATGTGTAGCGGTCCTCCCCCAGCTTCTCCCCTCTCTTCACAGCTGGTTCTACTTGTCTAGGAGTACTGGGGGAAGGGGGAAAGATGCACACCACCAGCTCGGCTCTCTGATGTAGGATGCAGAGATATGAGCTAACCGTTTACCATCGGGTCTGCGCTTTAGGCCGGAACCTCAGCTTCTCCTATGGAGGATGATTGTCACTGTCACTGACAGGGACACTTAGCTTCCAGTAACACGAGTTCCACACCAAGAAAAGTCCAACACTGTTTTATTGACTTGAACTGGTTGACTTTTAAAAGAACAGACAAGGTGTAAGGAAGAGTAGGTCCAGGCACAACTAATGAATAAAGTTTCCCCTGTTCCGTTCAGTGCAAACAGGCTTGGCGCACAGTCGCTGCCACCGACCGTGAGTTTGGTCACTGCCACTGACCTGGGTGAACGTTGAGGCCCCTGCCACAGGCCATGGATGAGGCCTGCCACTGACCTGAGGAAGATGGGTCCCTGCCACAGACCATGAGAACATGAAGTACCTCCTTTAGAACAAACGACCCCTGTCCGAGGAAGACATCCATCCGGACGGTCACCAGAGGCCTCCACCGGCACCAGCAAATGCTGCGCTGGCTCTACGGGGAGGTCACGTCTATGGTCCCTTATGCCCAGGATTCAGGCACCCAATACCGGGGGCACCTTAGGAATGCTTCGCCCTCGCGGGACACAGTCGAAGGTACTGGGCCCCAGGCCTCCTGATGTAGTACCTCACCCCAGACTGAAGGTGCCTGGGATAGAACTCGACTCCACGCGCCAAGGCCAAGGGCGCCTGGGCACAGACGAACCACAGCAGCCCCCAGGCCGAAGGTGCCTGGGGAATGGACCTCTGCGCAAGATGTCCTCCCCCTTTTATATCCTCTCCCAGCAGGCACAGCGGGTTCCCCGCCCCGCCGCACTACTGCCGAGAGAGGACAAAAAGGGCATGGCTCTAGAATGGTAGTTCAACCCCGGTCCCAGGTGACAGCGCCACCCAGGGACCGCAGGGAACATGACACCATTCATACCTCCCACACTCCAAAATGTCCATAAATCCCTAAGATTAATGTATCGGGGGCCATCTACTGCCCAGATACACCCCACTAAATTTAACACCCGCTAAACTCTCCCCCCCCCCAGCAATTTGACACTGGTCCCTAGTGTCTGGATCAAGTCATGCCCCAAAGGGAGCCAACATAACCTCCATCCAGAGACTGTTTAAAAATTTGAAAAGAAATGAAATTTGAAAACTGGTTGGTTGTGCCTGAATCTGACATGAAAGGGAAAAGAAAGGGAAACAACACATAACAGTATACACATCACAATGACACCATTACCACCTTCTCCCCCTCCCACATTACTAACTAAGACCCGCCCCATCCTCAGCGGTCTTGACAGATGTTTTCCTGCAGAGGGGATAAAAGAAAGTTAAACACAAAACTTCCTGACACATATGTGTGTGTTGGAACGAAAAAATCTCTGCAAAGAGAAATCCTTTCCTTCCATGAAGTGTGTGTGTGATGCAAAGTGAATAACGTTGCCCAACACTGCCACCTGGTGACAGTACCACGGTAAAGACACTTGTTAAATCCTGGTGATTTTTCTTCCTCTGTGCTTTGGCCCTAACTACCCCAAAGTCCATGATTTTCTTTGCGGGAGGGAAGAAAAAGAGAAAACAACAGCAACAGTTCTCCATTCCTCCAAAGAGCACAACACCCATAAAACTCGGGTACAGTTCCTAGGTATCCCGGGGAAAAAAAACCCGGAAAGTTCAGCACACTTGCAGAGCACTAGGCAAGGAGTCTTTTCCTGCTACAAGTAGAATCTGGGATGCGGCAAGACAAGGGGCTTGAAATGCTTATCCACAGTCTCTATGTGATATTCGACATCCTCCCCTTCTTTCCATTGAATCAACACTTTGTCAGCATGGATGTGCCGACCCAACATCCACTCTGCTTTACAGTCCTTGAATCTTTGAGATGCTTTAGGGGAACAAGTGAGGTACCTGCGTGCGTGTGGGACTTTGATGTGTGTCCACACAAAATCATTGTACCAGCGGTCTCTGCAAACTTCCACTTCATAAAGCAGCTCTTTGGATAAGTATGGGTACTCCCACCCATACTCGTTGGTGACTTTCTGGCAGAACAGACATTGTAGCCTAGACAAGGGAGGCATGGTAGAGCGGTCTCCCTCGCCCGGCAGGACGATTGAATCCGGATGGCGAGGTGCCTTGACCACCTCCAAGTTGGGCATAGGTGCCCGCAGCGACAGTCTCTTGTCCCCGATGGTAGGTGCAGGAGGCACCGGGGACTGAAGAACAGGCTGGCGCAGTGGCCAATATGGCCGACCTACTCGGAACTCTTCTGGGCAGCAAAGTTCAAACTCCGATAGCTTCGGCTCCATTGCATAAACACAAATCCTGGGGGGGGGCGTGTCCGGATGTAGAGCAGGGAAGACGTGTTGCTGAGGAGCTCCATACATCCTGACAAAATCTGCTGCCATCCTGCCTTCCCTCTGCCCGGGTGAGCCCTCAAATTTACCTTGCGGGTCCCTGAAGGTCCTCTGCCTCGGCCACATCCTGTATTTTTGGCCCTGGTCGCCCGATCGAGCCGTTACCGGGACTTGCAGCTGGCTCTGTACTCCCGGGTCCCGCCGCCATCTTGCGGCCTGCTGTCCTTCTCTGGGCCTCTGGGCTCGATTGCCGTGGTTCGCGGGGCTGGAGGTGCCTCGTCCACGCACACTGAGGGCACCAGTGGTGGGGAGGGTGTTCCGGACCGGCGCTGTGACCGCCTGGGGGCCTCGGGAAGTTGATTGCCCAGGCCTGCGGCCTACGCACATCTTGCGGCCTACCGCGATTCCGGGAGCCTCCGTCCTCAATTTCTGAGTGCCGCCGGACACGCGGCGGACGGGCACGTCCTCCGGAGCTACCATCCGTGCCGGGGGGGGTCGGCACTGCGCCTGACGACTTTCGGGGAGCTGCTTCTACGCATCCACGTCTGCAGCCCACAGCCATCTCTCGTCCTCCTGACCGGCCCCATCCATCGGACGCAGGTACGCCTCCACTCCTCCTGGGATCCTTTGGGTGATCGACTGCCCCACAATACTGCGGGGGGGGGACTCCCCCACTCCAGCACCTCTCCATCCTGTCTTTGCTGTGCCCCCCCGCCCTCCCATTTGGACTGGGCCCCTCTGCCCGCAAGCCCCCCTCTCCCCCCCCCCCCTGAACTTTCCCTAATTTTGGGGTTAGGCTTGGATGGGCCGCCCTAGGACCCGCGGCTATACAAATAAGGGCCCGAAGGCTCCTCACATACCTCCGTCAGCAGTTGTTCCGTCTACACGGAGATCCTCGGCTGGGATAGCGGCCGATACGCAGATGGCTGCGGAGTCGGGGGTGGCGGCGCCACCCACGGGAGTGGAGATCCTGGCAGCCATCACATCCTGTAAAGAAACTCTGACATCTAAGATTGATTTTTTGACAGTGGATGTCGGTCTTCTCCGTCAAGATATGGATACATTTCGCTCTCGCATCGCAGAGGTGGAGGACAGGGTCTCTGTGGTGGAGGATACGGTTCGGTCAGACTCCAGGGAGATACGAGCCCTCCAAATTCAAGTGAAAGCGCTGCAGGAGCGCGCGATAGACACCGAGAACCGCCTCAGGCGGAACAACATCCGTATAATTGGACTGCCCGAGAGGGTCGAGGGCCCTAGGCCTGCTGAATTTACTGAGCAATTACTGACCACCCTGTTTGACCTGGGTGCTCCGGCATCTACCTTTGTGGTTGAAAGAGCCCACAGGGTTCCACCGCTCCCTCCGAGACCTGGGGCCCCTCCACGCCCCTTCCTGCTACGAATGCTGAACTACCGGGACCGGGACCGCATCCTTGCGGCGGCACGAGCCATGCCAGACATTAAGTATGAAAACACCAGACTACTTTTCTTCCCGGACTTCTCCCAGGAGGTACAGCAACGTCGCAAGTCCTTCACTGATGTGAGACGCCGGCTCCGGGAGAGGGGTCTGCGCTTTGGCCTGTTGTATCCCAGCAGACTGCGAGTCACTGACGGTAGCGACACTCATTTCTTTGATACCCCGGAGGCGGCAGCGGCGTGGCTAGACGCCCGTTAACCTTAGGCAGCCGAGGACCAACGGTGGAATTCACCCGGCAGGGAACAGATATGCTTCAACTATCACATCAATGAACATCTTTCCTGTCTTTTGAAGAATCCCAGCACTGCCCCCTTTTATGCCCCTAATACTGCTTATCCCTGCTGGCTTTCACCTTTGTTCCTTATACACAAATGTTCACTTCGGCTGATTGAACTTCCACTCACTCCTGTCTAAGGAGCTCCAATGGCAACTAACGAACTGCCTCGCTCATGAACCAAGGTGACTCAAGTTGTTCCCCCTTTCCACACCTTGGGCTTCCACCCAGAGTTGAGGCGGACTTCCCCGGAAACGTATCCCTCACCTGCGGTCCTAAGGGCCGACTTCTTAGGGTCGCAGTGACCTAAAGATTACATGTTTCTCTCAGTTAAGGGACAAAACCCTGCATCAGTTTTTATGGCTCTTGGGTCCCTTTTTTTTTGGCCCTTGACGCTAGGTTTGTATGGTGTTTGGGTAGGGTGTTTTATGTTATGGGGAGAAGGGTTCAATTGTTATGAAGGTCCAGATAATTACTGTATTGCTCAATTACCTTATGGGTCTCTGACCCTATTGAATGAGTGTGCCACTACTGTGTTTACTTATATGTGTTGGGTTGATGGTCTCATCCTGCTTCTATTTCCCCCTGGTGTTCCTTGATGGCTCCTCCGGTTGCTGAGCTCCTGACCGTTCTGTCGTGGAATGTTCGGGGGCTCAACTCGAAGTTTAAGAGGTCACTCTTATTTCAATATTTGAAAATACATAATCCCCACATAGTGCTACTGCAGGAGACACATTTAACCGGCAGCAAGGTTATGGCTCTGAAGAAGCCCTGGGTACAGAAGGCGTTTCATGCGACCTACTCTTCATATTTTTGTGGGGTATCTATCCTGATTAGCAAACGTGTACCGTGTGTGATACACGATGTTCATCTGGACCCCCAGGGAAAGTTCGTTATGGTTGTTCTGAGTGTATATACCCAAAAGTATGTCATAGTGAATGTTTATTTGCCTCCCCCTGGTCAGGTACAGGCTCTGTACACTCTCTACGAGAGGTTGGCTCCGCATTGCCCAGCGCAGGTTCTGTTCATGGGAGACTTTAATGCTACGCTGTCCCGTGACCTGGACAGGCCTTCCCCCCAATCCAATTTTAACTCTGATCTCGGAACGTGGGCTCAGGCCACGGAGTTCCAGGAGGCATGGAGGTGGCTTCACCCCCAAGGTAGAACGTATTCTTGTTTTTCGGCCACATTTAGAACCTCCTCCCGCATTGATCTAGCTTTTGCTAATTCCACCATGCTGGCTAACGTTCAGGAGGCATGTTATCTCCCCTCTGGCCTCTCTGATCATCACCCCCTTAAATTGACCATTAGGACCACCAGGTCGCGGAACAATGCCCTTTGGAGGTTGCAACCCCATTGGATCAATAACGAGGCTGTCCACGACAGAGTTCTTTCCCCCCTGGGGGAGTATTGGGTGCACAATGCGGGGTCGGCTTCTCTGGAGACGACCTGGGACGCCTCCAAGGCTCACAGCAGGGTTCAGTATATCTCGGCTGTGGCGGCGGTAAAGGCGGAACTGGGAGATGGGGTATCTGACCTGCAGCGTAGGGTGGATGAGGCGATGAATCAGTATTCAGCCTCGCCGACGGTGTCCAATTTTGAACACCTGTCATCGCTTAGGCGAGAACTACATCTCTATGTTACAGATGCCACTAGTCTTGGTATACAGGGTAGCAGACAGGCATACTTTGAACATGGTGACAAAAATAGCAAGCTGCTGGCGATGCTAGCGCAGCAGGACAGGCCCTCAGCGGTTATATCGGAGATCCTCACGGCAGATGGCGCTTTAGCCACCTCTCAGGAGGATATTCTGTCTACATTCAATACTTTCTACACTTCTCTTTATGTCTCTTCACTTCCTGACGGGTTTGATCCTGCGCCTATGATCTCCATGCTGGACACATTGGCCCTGGGGTGGCTCTCTGACACGGAGAGGCAACTCCTTGTCTCGGAGATCACCCCAGAAGAAGTCACACTGGCCATTAAATCTTTTCCGGCAGGTAAAACCCCAGGGCCGGACGGCCTGCCCATTGAGTACTATAGGGCCCACGCAGAATTGCTCGCCCCTAAACTAGCTCAGATGTTTCAAGCTTGCTTGAATCAAGACTCCTTGCCACCCTCTATGAGAGAAGCCCATGTGGTACTTATTCCTAAGCCTAATAGAGACCCTAAGTTCTGCGCCTCATACAGGCCAATTGCACTTCTCAACTGTGACCTTAAAATTTTGACCAAGTTACTGGCCACTAGACTCAACGTAGTGATAAAGTCCCTGATTGACCCCGACCAAACGGGCTTCATGCCCGGTAGATCTACGGACATTAATATACGCAGATTATTCACTAATATTCATGCCCCCCATACTAACCAGGGTACTAGAACCATTGCCACCTTGGATATAGAGAAGGCATTCGACACAGTGGAATGGGTCTATCTGTGGGAGGTGCTTAGACGAATGGGGTTCCCGTTAAAATTTATAGGCTGGATATGCACACTTTACACTGGTCCTACGGCACGCATTAAGCTGAATGGCTCCTTGTCTCCTCCGTTCTCCCTGCAGAGAGGCACCAGACAGGGATGCCCTCTCTCCCCGGCTCTGTTCGCCCTGGCCGTGGAGCCTATTGCTGAGGCCCTTAGGACCTTGGCCGAGGTCCGTGGTCTTCGGGTGGGCTGGCTGGAGGAGAGAGTGGCTTTATACGCGGACGATATGCTCCTGTTCCTGAATGACGCTGGTGACTCTCTGTGGGGCGCACTTGGTATCATGGATGCCTTCTCCGCCTTCACGGGGCTGAAGGTGAACTGGCACAAGTCGCAATTGTTCCCAGTGGATGCGGGGGCCCGGTCCTCCTCGCCCTCCTCTCTCCCGCTTCAGTGGGTTGAGCAGTTCACCTACTTAGGAATTGTTATCTCAAAGGAGACTGGGGATTTTGTGCGGCTAAATCTCGACCCTGTCCTTGTGACCATTAAAGCCAAACTTAAGGCGTGGAGTAACCTCCCCCTTTCTCTCATTGGGCGTATTAACCTGATTAAAATGAAAGTCCTTCCTAAACTCACGTATATTTTTCGGAATTCCCCTCACTGGCTGACTAAAGTCTTCTTTAATTCCCTCAGGCAACTCTTCCTCTCCTTTATTTGGGGGGGGCAGGCCACCTAGATTCAAATATTCCACCTTGACCAGGCCTGTGGACAGTGGCGGCTTGGCTCTCCCTGATTGTTACAAGTACTATTTGGCCACTCAGCTTGTGACCGCCCACTGGTGGCTGAGACCGGACCTGACCAATTCCGTGACGGTACTGGAGGCAGCCATAGTGGGGTCCCTGGAGGCACTGGAGGGACTGCTATTCAGGGGGCAAAAAACGCCCCACAATCTCACCCCTTCCATGCGTACCACTATGCGGGCATGGAAGGCGGGTGAGGCACTAAGGGCACCCCAGCCAAACTCTTGGTCTCCTCACACCCCCCTGTGGCTGAATCCCAACCTGTCACAATTCCACACTATCCCCGATCCGCAGGCCTGGGCCAAGTATAAAATACTGACCCTCAAACATATCATCACCAACGGAGATCTCACTCCCTTTCACACTTTATGTGCTAAATTCAACGTACCTGACCGAGCCCGCTTTAGATATCTCCAAATTGCACATGCCTTCAGGTGCCAATTTTTGGGCAGGCCAGTCGAATTGGCATACTCAGAGTTGGAATCTACTATCCGGGTGAAAGACCTGGAAAAACCCGCGTCTCAGATTTATGGATCCCTGCTGGTTGCTGCTATCCCCGAGCTGTCTTCCCTCCGCAGGAAATGGGTGGAGGACATACCGGGGCTGGACGCGGACGACTGGAGGGAGGTTTGGGATTATCCCTTCTCCCCTCTGATCTCAGCAAGGGACAAATTAGTCCAATATAAAATTGTCCACAGGGCTCACTACACACCTCACAGGCTGCACCAGATGTCACCGGAGCATTCTCCGGAGTGCTGGCGCTGCTCCTACCGGCCAGGGGGTTTCTTCCATATTTTCTGGGCTTGCCCAGCAATTGTACAGTATTGGAGTGAAGTGATACGGGTGATCAATAAAGCCACCGGGACTTGCGTCCCATGCGAGCCCATACACTGTTTGCTAGGACTGGTTGACCAACTGCCAATACTCAGAGCCAGAAAAACACTCATATCCCTGTTGTTGTATTATGCACGCAAAGCCATTACAATGAATTGGAAAAAATCGTCTCCCCCCTCTGTTAAATTTTGGAAAAACTTAATTAATGCCAGTTTGCCCCTATATAGAGCCACGTACTTGTCTAGAGGTTGTCCGCACAAATTTGAAAAGGTATGGAACTGTTGGTTAGATGACAGAAGCACGGCAAGTGATACAGTGACCACGGTCTAGACTTATATTGTATCTTCGAAATATCGATTAATAACCCAAAAAATATCTCCAGGCTACCTTCCTCTAACAATAACACTTTGAAGCATGATGTATATTGAATGAGCCCTCTCCCCAAGCTTGGGGTTGTAGTATAGACTAAGTTAAGCTTTTTGTTATTTGTCGCCCTGTGACGGTCTGATGCCGAAACAGGGTAATGGCCCCTGCGTGGGCAGCTGTTGTGCCTAGATGTGGGCAAATTGTGTGTATGTTTTATAAAAATTCAATAAAAAAGATTTATAAAAAAAAAACACAAATCCTGGACGAGCCCTCACGTGTAGCGGTCCTCCCCCAGCTTCTCCCCTCTCTTCATGGCTGGTTCTACTTGTCTAGGGGTATCTGGGAGAAGGGGGAAAGATGCACACCACCAGCTCGGCTCTCTGATGTAGGATGCAGAGATATGAGCTAACCGTTTACCATCGGGTCTGCGCTTTAGGCCGGAACCTCAGCTTCTCCTATGGAGCATGATTGTCACAGTCACTGACAGGGACACTTAGCTTCCAGTAACACGAGTTCCACACCAAGAAAAGTCCAACACTGTTTTATTGACTTGAACTGGTTGACTTTTAAAAGAACAGACAAGGTGTAAGGAAGAGTAGGTCTAAAGGTCTGAGGTGTTGGTGGTGGCGCATAGACTCTCTGGAAATCTTACTAAGGATTTTTTTGGAACTGTGTATTGAAGGATTTCACATTGATCACCTTGAATATATTTGGATTTCGGTCACCATTGGACTTTCTCACTGTCATCATTCATTTCACTATTGTTTTTCATTTTCCAATTAGATTGGGCACTGATTATTTTGGAATTATTCATTTTCAGTCACTATTGGATTTCACTATTGTTATTCTATATTTTTTCATACATTATATTGCTTTTTATGTACAGAGGATGGAATAGCGCAAAATCATTTATTTATCCATTTTTGCAGATGTATTTATGAACCCACTAGGTTTTGCAGCAATTCTTTGTATCCAATTAGGATTTATTGCTATCACAGATACCACATAGTAGCGCGGATAATTATTATATTTCATATAAGGTGCAGAACATGCTACTTCTCTGCAAGAATGCCAAAGGTGCATTCTGTAATTTTTCTGGCCTGACACAAATAGTGGTTACATACTCACTAGCAAGTCCATGGTGGCTGTATGAGCATTTGCCAATTGCAGAATAATATACTTTGGCAGATCTAGCTGTCTTCAAACTGTCATTCCAAATATGTTAGATCAGTATAGAAGACATTATACGTGGCATCTACCAGAGCCATTATTATCACTGAAAACTTTTTCCAGCTAAACCATATGCTGTCATACCTGGGTGCCATCAGCAGACATATTTATACATTTAACACTTGGAACATCCATCAGCATCCTACAGATGAGATGACATTTTGATCAATAATAGAAATGCTACATTTCCCAAAATGAAATTCATATAGAACCCCAGTGAAAAAAAAACCTGTTAAAAAGAAACAAGCAAAAATAATTTATATTAAAAGTGGTTGTAAACCCACTTTTTGGACTTCTACCTCTAGGTAAGCCTAGAATAAGGCTTACCTATAGATAGTGGAAATATCTCCTAAACGGCACCGTTTAGGAGATATTTCACTTGTAGTCCGTTGAAAATTACAGCGACGCATGCGCGCGGAAGAAACAAAACGAAGTGACGTTTCTTCCCTAGCCTGTACCGTTAATCGCGGCTCCCGTGTGCATGTGCGGGAGTGACGTCACGTGGCTCCGGCGAATCACAGAGACGGAGTCCGCGGCCCGGAAGGAAGAGGGGCCAGAAGATGGACGCTGCCTACACAGGGGACATCGCTGGATTCTTTTGAAGGTAAGTGGCACATAATGGGCTAGTATGCAATGCATACTAGCCCATTATGCTTTTCATTTGCAGGCTTTACAGCGAGCAAAAGAGGAAGTAAAACCCTCTTTAAAGTAGTATTAAACCCAATCCAAAAATGTATTATATTGCAGCTTACCAATTATTAGATGTGATGGGAATCATTCGTTTTATTTTCTTCGGCTTTTTTCTCCTCCGTTTTTATCTGGTGATTTGACCAGTAACACGCCTCCTGTATTAAAGAGTCCCCGCTATGGATGAAGGAGCACGGGTGGCATCTTTGGGGCAGCATTGTTAATCTGGAGGAAGATGAGGATCGGGGCTGCTTAGGTAAGTATGACATTATTTTTTTTTCTTTTTAAATAAAAATGTTTCCTTTACAATCACTTTTCTCACTGTGCAGGCTATAGATATACAGGTACACCTAATCTTTAAGAAAAAACGGCACTAAGACTGGATTTTTTTTTAAACCAAATTAAATTCTTGGCCTGAAGCCACAACCTTCATCCCAAACGGACCCAACTCTTTTATAAATGCATTCTAAACCAACCTCCCCACACAGACTTTACTGCACGTAAATTACACAGCTCCTATGCTCTATGCTTCAAGCCACTCCTACTTCTCTTCTATCATTCCAAAGTATAGTGTTCAAAGCAGATCTAAACCCAAAAACTAAAATCTCACATAGGCTTTAACATCTTAATGTAATACCAAAAATAGTTTTTTCAATCTTTTTAAAACTGCACCTGGTGATCCTGCCATGAAGGTGGTTTGATTGTTCAGATATTTCCTGTTACAACTGTCCTCCAGTTGTGCTCCTGCATTCTCGCAATGTCACATGCATTCCTGATGGAGACTTTGTGCGGTCTCCCAACATCACATTGTCCAGGCATGGTTCTCTGTTGCCACTCTTAGAATGCTGGTGCAGAGCATTACTCTGCAGCGGATGCAAAAAAAGCACATATAGATAAAAAGTGTCAGAAAGAGGCTGGAGGCGATCAGCAGCATTGAGATGCAAAAATAAATAAATAAAATAGTTCTCGACCTAAACCAGGACTTCGCCACTAGGGTGTTGAGTCAGGTATGTAGTACACGGGTTTCACCCTCACATCACCCTGTAACACCCTTTCACTACATTCACTTCACATACACAATTTGGGCTGCTCGTCAGGCGTTAGTTACTTCACCTACGCAGACAAGGTCGCTAAACGTTGAGCTTGCTGGCAGTACAGAACGCCACATTCCTACTTAGGCCGTACCAGACTTCAGCTTCTCGCCCCAGTACGCCCTGAGGCTCTGGTCCACAGATTTTTGCTCTGCACAGACGGGCACCCGAGCTATCGGTTACCTGGCCAGCCACCTCCTGGCTCACCTCAGTTGCCACGCACTCTTTCAAGTTTTCTAAATTTCCACTCAACAGCGTTCAACGCTTCAGAGCACAAATCGGGTTCTTCACTGCGCCTGTCGTTCTTTTTTTCTATCCTTTTCGTTTTCCTTCTTATCTATTTTATGTACGCAACTCCTCTGTTCCTTCTTACCTTTGCGGGTCTACGCTCCCCACTCTGTGCCATTTGCCAGTCCTCCACCCATACTGCGAACTGGTGCTCCAATACAAGTGCTAGATGCCCTCAACTTCCCCTCCACCTCTGGTTCCAGGCAGGGCTTGCTGGCCCCTGCACAGCCGCCCCAGGTGGACAAGTTGGTATGGCCTATCCTGTCAGTGGGGGGGTGAATCTATCTGCAACAATTTCATATATGGGACTTGCAACTTAACCCAATGCCGGCTGCTTCACATTTGCGTCACGTGCCACAGAACGCAACCTCAAGCAGCACAACACTTCATGACTAGGCCGAGTGGATGTCCGGTGGCTGCCTCATTGGCCGCCTTCCTGGTGCACGGATTTACGTTGGGGTTCCACACCAGCCTTATCACAAAACCCCTCGACCCACGAGTGCAGGAACCTCCTCTCAGCTGTCACCAATGAGCTAGCCATAGATACTTTGCAGTCTGAACTGGACCGGGGGTTCATCAATCGGCCCCTTTGCTGAATCACCTTTCAAGCCTTGGAGAGCCAGCCCTATTGGGCTTGTCAAGGGCAAGTTTTCAAATAAACTTCGGCTGGTGTACGACTTGTCTGTGCCTCATTCTTCCCACATCCCAAGTTTAAACTCCCTAATTCCTTCCGATGATTTTCCCTTAAATATGCATCGGTTGACCTAGCTTTTCAAGCCATTATTAGCATAGGCACTGGCGCATGGCTGTCCAAAGTGGACATTTTAGATGCGTTTTAATTACTGCCCATTGACCCATCCCTCTGGCGGTGCCATGGCATCAAATGCAAAAGTTCGTATTACTTTGCCACCAAGTTGACTTTCGGCTCTAAAAGCAACCCATGGCTATTTGACACCTTCGCCCAGTCTTTTACCTGGATCCTGTCGCACCAAACACAATGCCAGAAAGTCATTCCCTGCCTCAATTATTTAATGCCCAGCGAGCCCCTGTTAGACTTGGACAGATTAAGAGTGGTATTTGGCAATCTCAACGTGTCCATAGCAGAGCATAAAGTGGAAGGCCATCACTGGTTCGCAGGGCAGTGGCCACTATTGATCCTCCTGATCCCCAGGTTTAGTCAATCATCCTCACTTTTTGAACTCTATCCCATCATGGCAGCAGCTCAGGTCTGGGGCCATACCTGGGCAGGGCAAATGGTGGTCTTTGCCACAGATAATCAGGCCATGGCCGAAATCGTAAACAAAGGCAGGTCCAAGTCGCTAGCCATCATGTCCTTCCTGCGTAGGCTGTTGCAGTTGTCCCTGCAGCATCAATTCAATGTGCACTGTACCTACCTCCCAGACAAGTGCAACGTTGCAGCAGACACACTGTCCCGCTTTAACTTCACGTTATTATTTCTGCAGGAACCCGGAGCCAACCCCACCACTTCTCCTATCCCACCTTGGTCACAGCTGACAATGGGTTAAAGGAACACCTTCACAACGCGACCCATCTCATTACCAGTTGTTGTCCCGCAACATACTGAACGCTTACGACAGGTTTCTAGCCTTATACCCCAGGGCAGCAATAGGAGCACATCCAGGCCTTTGTATCATTTTGGCACACGCAGCTGGCTCTATCTCATAACACCATCAGGCTGTACTTAGCCGGCATATAGCATTTCTTGTCCTTACAGGACTCGGGAAAGCCATCCTTGTTCGCAGCCCACACAGTCAAATCCATCCTACGCGGCATCTAGAAGCATCACAAGTGCCATCTTCAGGGACATGTCTGCTATCCTTTTATGTTCCCCATTTGGGCTTTTACCCAGCCTGGTCATCCAAGTGGCCCTCTACCTGGCCTTCTATGGCATTTTGCAGCCTAGTGAGTTCACCTTTAGTGGCCTCGGCTGCCAGATACTGTGCAGGCGCCACCTGGCTTGCCTTCAAGATCACTTTGTTCTAGACCTTGAAGTGACCAAAACCCTACAGTCCGGCCCTGGGGTCGACATCAAGCTCTTCCAGACCCACAACCTCTGGTGTCCAGTAACAATCCTCGACCGCTTAGTGTCTCATCTGCCCAGCCAGTCGAACTCCAGCCCACTGCTACCTTTTCCTACCAGCCCCTTGAGTGGTAGCCAGGTCATCAGACACGTTAGGATCCTCTTGGTTAACCTTGGCCTTGACCCCGACCCCGGCCGGGATTCTGGACACTCCTTTTGAATCGGAGCAGCTTCAGCAGCATCTCAGCATGGGATGCCAGACCATATCATCAAGAAGTTAGGCAGGTGGAAATCCAGCTGTTTCGCCTGGTACATTCCAAACCCTCAAGTAGAAATGTTGCAAGCCTTCAGCAAGCTTGCTCAATAAATGTCACCGGACCAATAAAGAATTACTTCCATATCCAAGTATTTTTGCCCCCTTTTTGGTCATATCGACTAGCCGACCAGGGCAGACCTCAGGTCTTTGTTATGTTGAAAGTCTTGTGGCGTCTTTGTGTGGTTCATATCTGTCTCGGCGGCAGGGCTTCGACTATAAATAAGAAGGCCAGTATGGTGGCCTGAATTTATGGGAGGAGTCCAGGGGGTATATAAGCAGGCCACTCGCCTGTGGTCCTTGTCGGTTCTAGTGCACGTTACCCTCCCACCCATTCCAATTTTTCAGGGCAATTCTTAGCACACTCTCCACAATCATCCATTACTTATCTTGGGTATGCCCCCTTTTTTGGCATACCGACCAGGGCACACCTCAGCTCTGTGTTATGTTGTAAATCTTGTGGCGTCTTTATGTAGTTGATATCTGCCTCGGTCGCAGGGCTTCAAATATATATATATAGATATATATATATATCTATATATATATATATATATATATATATATACTATATTGTCAAAAGTATTGGGACACCTGCCTTTAAACGCACATGAAGTTTAATGGCATCCCAGTCTTAGTCCATAGGGTTCAGCATTGATTTTGACCACCCTTCACAGCTATAACAGCTTCAACTCTTCTGGGAAGGCTGTCCACAAGGTATGGAATGTATCTAAGGGAATGTTTGACAAATATTCCAGAAGCACATTTGTGAGGTCAGGCACTGATGTTGGACGAGAAGCCCTGCTCGCAGTTTCCGCTCTAATTCATCCCAAAGGTATTCTATCGGGTTGAGGTGCACGCCAGTCATGTTTCTCCACCCCAAACTCACTCATTCATGTCTTTATGGACCTTGTTTTGTTCACTGGTCCAAACCTTTTGGTGGAAGGGGAATTATGGTGTGGGGTTGTTTTTCAGGGATTGGGCTTGGCCCCTTAGTTCCAGTGAAGGGAACTCTTAAGGCATCAGCCTACCAAGACATTTTGGACAATTTCATGCTTCAAACTTTGTGGGAACAGGGATGGTCCCTTCCTGTTCCAATATGACTGCCCACCAGTGCACAAAGCAAGGTCAATAAAGACATAGATGAGCGAGTCTAAGGTGGAGGAACATGACTGGCCTACACAGAGTCCTAAACTCAATCCGATAAAACACCTTTGAGATGAATTAGAGTGGAGACTGTGAGCCAGACCTTCTCATCCAACATCACTGCCTGACCTCACAAATGCGTTTCTGGAAGAATAATAAAACATTCCTATAGGCACACTCCTAAACCTTATGGACAGCCTTCCCAGAAGAGTTGAAGCTGTTATAGCTGCAAAAGGTGGGCCAACTCAATATTGAACCCTATGGACTAAGACTGGGATGTCATTAAAGTTCATGTGTGTGTAAAGACAGGCGTCCCAACACTTTTGACAATATAGTATATATATTTATATACTTGTATACTGCATTTCATCTCTGTATTTAGATATATTTAATCTATGTATTTAGTGCATTATATATATATATACATATATATATACTGTTTCCCTGCCAAAGGATTTGTATTTCTGTCCATCCAATTTTGGGACTTACACAGCTCTGCCACACAGCACAGCCCCGACTGGCAGTGCATAAAAACCATTTTTTCCCTGCTGCAGTTCAGTAAAACTTTGTGGTCTCCTCGTCACTCTGTGACTGAACAGTAAAAGGTGAAGCAGCAGACTGCTGAGCTTGTCTCCCAGTCACTCTGATCTCTCTTTCTGTCAACATGCTCCTTGCATTTTAGCACAACCGATTAGCAACTTGTGCTGCTTTTCTTTCTCCTAGGCTGAGTTGTACTGTAGAGTGAGTTGCAAGAGGCTAATACCAAGCAGATTAAGCCCAGGTTCACACTGGGCTGTGGGAGTGAAGCCGTGCAAGTTCAGCTGAACTCGCACGATTTCACTCTCGCTGGCAGTCCCGATTTCAGCCGCGATTACAAAGACATCTGACACAGATGTCAATGTAAATCGCGGCCGAAATCGCAAAAAGTAGTACAGAAACTACTTTTTGAAATCGGTGCAGCGCCGCACATGCGGCATCGCACCGATTAGGACGGTGCCATTGCCGGCAATTTGCGGCAAATATCGCTGTTTTGACATGCGATTTGACATGCCAAATCCCATGTCAAAACGCACCAGTGTGAACCAGGGCTTAGATGTTTTACTGCTTGCAATTCAAAAATTAATTTAATTATGCAATAAATTATATAAAGTAGCCTTGATTTATATCTTTTATATCTGCCTGGACTTCCGCTTTAAATCAGTTACCAGCAGATCCTGTGATCAGTCTACAAGCATACAGATTTTAATTCAACTATATGTCATTGTCTCCATATATAAATAATTCTTTCTTTATGCACCTTATAGTTCAACTTAATAGTAGTTCATGACAAAAAAAGATAAAAGGTGTGGGTAGTCAGGATGGGATTAATTAAAGATTATAATAGGGCAAAAACAGTGGATTAAGGGAAGAAGTAAAAGCTAAATGCTTAGTGATATGTGGGTTTAGTCATGGAGTCTCTCTGAATGTTTACATTGGTTTTCCATGCGTCGGAAAGAACTGCCATTGCGCAAGACATGGATGAACCCAATATCCTCTATTTCTCCAGAGCAAACTTTATTAAGCACATTGCTGATATTACTGCACCAACACCACACCACCAACAATCTCAGACATTCAATTTACATAGATAATGATGTGCACAGCAAGATAGCCCTTTACCCTCTGAGAACGCACAGAAAAAAAGGCATACAAAGCATATATAAAATATACTCCAAGATGAACTCAAATGAGCTGGAGGAGTGGAGGGTATTATTAAATCACAAAAAAAAACATGTTGACATGCATTTTTAACAAAAGAACAGTAAATGTGGATGTATGGAGTAGTGTTACCAGTGGTGCACATTTATTACATTTGCGCACTATTTGGCGATTCATTGTGCATTTACAAAAACAAAATAAAACTTGTGGCCACTTCTTATTAAACATTTTTGTGTCTGTTTGTGTGTAGCTTTGTGAGCAGAACTTGTCAGCTCTAGTCCACCTATCTTAGAATTAGAAATCCGGGTTCATTTAATGCAAGATTTCACTTGTGCCAAATTTTGTTACTCTCCCAGTACATCATATTCATTCATTTTAATAGTTTGTTATAATTCCAAGTCTTGAAATTGGCATATTGTTTTGGCAAAAGCCATTAAAATAATATACACAAGACAAATACTTATCCTATTTGAATGTTTTAGCCCCAGAATAATGCTACTTGTAATTTTACTCAGTGCACAAAGGCAAAAGCTCTTACGCAGGATATAATTCCAGCTCAGATTAATTCAATATTTTATATCACTAGATCATTTTTGGGGTTATGGATATGTAGTAGGATTTTTCAACTCACATATATCATTGAACAGCAAATGTCTAGCATTTTCTTTTTTTATTACATAGAGAATTTTTCCTAGAAAAAAGTTTGGCACACGACTTGCTTTTATCCAAAAAGCTACGTTTGGATAGCACAAATGACTTGCAATTTGTAAATGACTGGGAAGTGAAATGTATGTACAAATCTGTGGTGCTGAAACAGCTCCTTATGCAGCTACTTTTCACTAGTCAATGAGCTTTGTTATTTGTTGAAATACAACAGGTAATCCTGCTGTGACTGAGGTGGCCCTGTGCACACTCAGCGCCTACAGACGCGCACCATCTTCCCAAACGAGGCATCTGTTTAGTGGATGGAGTTTCAAGTAGGGGAAAAAGGGACAGTTGGGTATAAAGGCCTTTATTCCTTTGCATCTTCCCAGGGGGAACTTTTCTCCCTTTTTCAGTTTCTGTGCCCTTTTTGCATTTATATCAAGTGAAAAAAATGAATAGCCAGCCTTGGCAGTTTTTCTTAGGCTTGCACAATTGGATGGGCGAAAAATGTGGTGAGCGAGTTTCCAAAGCCTGGACTACCCACTTCAATCGTCCTTCAAACAAAAGCTGAAGAAGAGAAGAAAGCCCCACCTGGTACCACTGTTTGCTAAAATAATAATACATAGATTTCGTTTAATAAATAATTACAAGAGATTGTAAAGTGGAGTGCCTTGGACAGCATTAATCACGAAGCTTGGAGCAGGTATCACCTGCTCGTATAGACAAGGCCACAATGACTGGACGTCGATGTTTACTCATAGTTAGCATAGTTAGCAAGCACAAAATTACCACAAACCTGATAAAATATATAAGGCAAAAACTGTTAGGATTATACACACACCTGTCTGTTCAGCTTTAGTATAGAATTGGCATTAAGTGACCCATTCAAGGAGGGGCCCTGCACAGTTTACATTGGATTATTTTATGTTACTTTATAACAGGTTTACAGCAATTCCTATCTCCCTTTCCTATTTGTCTTATTTTATTGAAAGCATATGGTATCCAGATGAATGGTGTCCCGTGTTTCATCTGCCAGCCATGGACAGGTTTAGCAATCTGGCTCTTGCTAACATGCTGCTGCTGCTGACACATGGTGCTGTTTAATTTGGAGAAGGCCAGTTTGCTTTAGATAACACTTACCTATTCTATCCCTCGCACACTTAAACTGTAAAATAATAATAACACACAAAACAGACCAGATTCTCAGAAAAAGCTGCCTGTCTGCACCATGGAGGCTTTCCTGGATAGGGGTGGAGGGGGCACCATATGCCACCTTGGAGCAAAGCAAAGACGCACAGCAAAAACACTTGTGCTGCAGGAGACAAAAAGACTTTATAACACTGGACTCTGCAAAATGGACACAGTCTTTATTTACACATCCCCAAAATTCCCCAAAGAAACAATGACCAACAAACTCTTGATGCCACTAAAGTGGAAACCAAAGAGATGGGTGCTGAAAAGGTGCATTGCGTGCACAAGCAGACACCTGTTGGGATTCCTTCCCTGAGAGCAGTGGCTTTTCCAAAGACAGGATATGTGGCCAGACTCTATTAAAGATTACTGTGATTTGTAGTGACATATGTTTAGTGAATATTCTTCAAAGACAGAGAGCAGATGTTCCCTCTGACATACCTACCCATAATATAATACCTGTGACCAGCATCTCCGCTTCCTTTCTGTGAGATGCCAGACCCACTAATCTTACTGACAATGGCCCTATTCCCTGACTTTATTGTCAAGTTTAACAGATGCACACTTGTTCCTAAAGCACACAAACATACTGTTGAGATACAAGGCATCCATATGCCAGGCTTAAGGTGCACATATGCCCTCTTTTGTGAAAGCAAGCTAAATCAAACAATATATTTTATTTGGAAACAAGTAGCAGCTTCAAGTGGTGCTGTGAGCGTGCCATTAACTATATATCTTGTCCTTTGTTGGAATTAAGCGGTTTCTTGCACACTGGGCAAGTTACAAATTTGGTGGCTGGCTTGAGAAAGCTATAACAATGCAAGGCAACGAGGACTGGTGTCAGCATGTTAATCATGTGCCGCAGCCGTATAACTGTGCCGGATGTTTGCCATGCACCAGGAAGCCCCCTTGGAGACACAACATGGAAGTTCTTAGGGTGCCTGTTTGGCTGAGATGTTGATACACAGTCACAGCCTGGTAAATACAGGAATTGTGTGCTTTATGTTAATGCAGGAATAGTGCACTATTTAAACTTGCATTACATCTTCTTCTGCTAAAATCTGCTTGAAAATTTCCGATATTGACTCCTGACATTCCGTCTCATTTATACTGCCACTTTCACAGCGTGTAACCTTTGTTGCCATTAAACTCTATTTTTCTATAAAGGATTTCAGGATTTCCCTCTTTCTGCCAGTGAGGTGCAGTAACCCATAACAACCAATCAGATTAGGTGCTGAATAACACACAACTGCTAATTTTTCATTTACTACACTTGGCACATTGCATTTTGCATTACTATAAGCACAGTAAACTCAGCTGTTTTTGTCTAGGTTTTTTGCAATCACAGCAATATGTAAAAGACCAACATATCCCACCCCTAAATGTTATATTAACTTACTGTACTATACCTACATATTTGTACACTAAAAATATGCCACTTTTGGCAGGCAGCACATAACTAACAAAGTATCACAGGCAATGCATAGCTTCAATTTTTTTTTTTAGAGGAAGCCACAAAAATCCTTCATACCATGGAGCATTAGAATGAGCAGAGCCCCTCTTTAATATAGTATCACAGGCAATAGATAGCTTACACAAATCTTTAGAGGTAGCCACAAAAATCCTCCATCACCATGGAACATTAGAATGAGCAGAGCACCCCTTTATTCTTACAGGGAATATAATTTTCAATTGCACAAGTCTAATGTTTGCTCCATGAGTGTTAAAGTAAATATGTGACACATTTGATCTGTGTACAGCAAGCTTTCACACTGTACGTATTGTGTATACTGTTGTTCACAGAGTAACTAGCTGTGGAAAATTACCTGCTTTGGTGCCTCAAATCATTGATCAGCCATAACATTATGACCACCCGCCACAACCCATCAAGGCATAGACTCCATTAGGAGTGGTATGTGGCACCAAGCTGTGAGTAGCAGATCCTTTAAGTATTGTAATTTGCAAGCTGGGGCCTCTATGGATTGGACTTGTCTTTCCAGCACATCCCACAGATGCTCAATTTAATTGAGTTCTGGAGAATTTGGAGGGCAAGTCAACACCTTGGGCTCGTTGTGTTCCTCAAACCATTCATCAGATCACCAAACCTTCTTCCATTGCTGGGTGGTCCAGTTCTGATCAGTGGCGTCACTAGGGTTGGTGTCACCAGGTGCAGTAAAACATGGTGTCACCCCCAAAAAAAATATTTTCCTGTTTTCTGAAAGAGCGCCAAAGATGCAGCATGTGGGACTTTTGGTGCGCTTTCAGAAAATGCAGAAAAAAATGCACAGCCTAATAGCAATCTATAGGACTGCAGCTATACCTGCGGGTAAAATGTAGGAAAACCCCCTTTACATTACACAGCCCCCGCACCTCTGGACCCCTTTACATTACACAGCCCCACACCTCTGGACCCTTTACATTACACAGCTCTGTACCTCTGGACCCCTTTACATTACACAGCTCTGCACCTCTGGACCCCTTTACATTACACAGCTCCGCACCTCTGGACCCCTTTATATAACACAGCCCCCGCACCTTTGGACCCCTTTACATTACACAGCCACTGCACCTCTGGTTCCTTTTACATTACACAGCCCCCGCACCTCTGGCCCCCTTTACATTACACAGCCCCTGCACCTTTGAAACACTTTACATTACACAGCCCCCGCACCTCTGTACCCCTTTACATTACACAGCCCCCGCACCTCTGGATCCCCTTACATTACACAGCCCTTATCCCCTTTACCTCTGGACCCATTTACATTACACAGCCCCAACCCCCCTGCAGCTCTGCCCCTTTCTACCTTTCCGGTCATGCAGAGCGGGAGACACAGCAGAGCGGAGTAGGGAGCAGGAGGCAGAATGGGAGAGAGACATAGCATTGCTTAATAGACAATGGGAGCTGCTGTATTTAAGTTTCCAAGTTAACCAGCAGGTGATTAGTTGCTAGGACCACCTAGCAATCAATCAACTGCTGTTTAACTTGGAAAGTGTTAAGGATAAATTACTGCTGAACGCTGGTCTTGTGTCAGTATTAGGGATGGGCCGAACACCCCCGGTTCGGTTTGCACCAGAACACCTCGAACAGGCAAAAAGTTCTAGCGAACATGCAAACCCTATTAAAGTCTATGGAACACGAACATGAAAACTCAAAAGTCCTCATTTTAAAGGCTTATATGCAAGTTATTGCCATAAAAAATGTGTGGGGACCCGGGTCCTGCCCTAGGGGACATGTATCAATGCAAAAAAAAGTTTTTAAAACCATTGTTTTTAAAGGAGCAGTGATTTTAATGATGCTTAAAGTGAATCAATAAAAATTAAATTTTCCTCTAAATATCGTGCCTGCGGTTCTCATCTGTACAATGTATAGAACATGCCGCAGCAAAAATGATATTTATTTTTTTCAATAATTTTTTTATTGAATTTTTTTTATCTTAAAACATACATACATACAAACAACCAAACAGTTGGCACTGTACAACGGTAGGGCGCACATTACAAACATTTTGCAATTGTTCTCACATCATGTATTGAATTATTTGCATGCTTATAGTATTATACTAGCAAGAAGAGTCGTTGTAACATGTTAACGCATGTCAATATCCACCACTTATAACCGATATATAAAACATGTATATATATCAAAACTTTCTTACTTCTAGTAGCAAGGTATACAGCTATAGGCAAACAGCCCTGTATCGGTGCCACTGAACTGTTTTAAACCAGAACTAAAACCAAATCTGCAAAGTCCAAACCTATCGTTAGATATTTAGAATTTTATTTTGAATTGCCTAATTTCACGTGACTGAAGTATTACCATAGGGCTTGTAGAGTTTGCAGGGAGACAAGGGCCACTGGAGCTAACCCTGGAACCTGGATCCATGAGTCCCATAGTTTATTAAATTTGAGAGGGGTACCCCTAGTTTTGAAGATATGCCTTTCCCAATAATGATATTTCTAAGGGAAAAAATGTAATTTAAACTTGCTCGCGGCTGTAATGTATTGGCGGCTCCCGGCAACATAGATGAAAAAATGAAAAAAAAACAGTGTGAGGTCCCCCCCAGTCCATACTAGGCCATTCAGGTCTGGTATGGATTTTAAGGGGAACTCCATGCCAAAATAAAAAAAAAAATTGGCGTGGGGTTCCCCCAATATCCATACCAGACCCTTATCCGAGCAAGCAGCCTGTGACATCACATGACATCAGAAGGGGGCGGAGTCACCCAGTTAAGTCACCAGGTGGCCCCGCCCTTGCTTATATAAGAGCTGTCAAAGCGAAGAGAGAGCAGGCGGCAAGAGGTCTCTCATGGAGGCGGAGCGTTTTCATTTTTGCAATTTTTCTGGTCCGTCGGGCAGCGTGATTGACGATGGATTTACACCACAGGACACCTTTCTTTTCTTTTTTCTTTTTTAATAAAGGATTTGTCAAAAACTGTCTCTTGTAGTTTTTACTTTTTTGGTTAATGGGTAGGTGTACAATGTACCCGATACCCATTCACATGGGGTGGTGGGATCTGTGGGACCCTTTGTTAAAGGTTATTTCCAGATTCCAATAAACCCCCCACCCCCAGTGCCTGACAAGTACAGGCCAGGGTTGTCGGGAATAGGCCCTTGTCCCCATCAACACTCCAAAGCACCCTCCCCATGTTGGTTGCAAGTGACCTGGTATGGTTCAGGAGGGGGGCGCTAGCTTGTCCGCCCCCTTTCCTTGCCTGCCAGGCTGGTTGCTCGGATAAAGGTGTGGTATGGATTTTTTACATTTTGGTGTGAAGTTCCCCTTAAAATCTATACTAGACCCAAAGGGTCTGGTATTGGTTTTGGGGGGACCCATGGCGTTTTTTTCTTAATTCTCTCATAGGGTTCTCCTTAACCACTTCAATACACTGTATTATATACTCTGCACTGTACTATATACTCTGCACTGCGTTATATATACTACACCAACTGCACTATATACTCTGCACTGCGTTATATACACTACACTGACTGCACCATATACTCTGTACTGTGTTATATACACTACACTGACTGCACTATATACTCTTCACTGCATTATATATACTACACTGACTGCACTATATACTCTGCACTGCGTTATATACACTACACCGAGTGCACTATATACACTGCACTGCGTTATATGCACTACACTGACTGCACTATAACCTCTGCACTGCGTTATATACACTATACTGAGTGCACTATATACTCTGCACTGCGTTATATGCACTACACTGACTGCACTATATACTCTGCACTGCGTTATATACACTATACTGACTGTACTGTATTATACATTCTACACTGACTTCACTATATACTCTATACTGACTACACTATATACACTACACTGACTGCACGCTCAATCCACTAACTAACCTGCCTAATCTCTCTCCATTTATAAACACTATACACGACTGCCGTGTAAGCAACCTTATATAGTGTGGGGCGTGGACTTAGCCCCTGAGCCATGATTGGCCAAAGGCACCCAGGTTTAGGTGCATGCTTTGGCCAATCAGCAGCCTTCAATAAACTGTGACCATGCAGTGCATTATGGGGCGCAACGCGGCGGGTGAACATCCCGAAAGTGCCCCATATGTTCATTTGTTCTACGTATAAGCGAACACCCGATGTTCAAGTCAAACTTACGTTTGACTCGAACATCGGGCCCATCCCTATTCAGTATTGACAGTTTCTCTAGCACATGCTATACTTGGGGGGACCGTAACACTTCTCTTCTAGGATATATGTGGTATCGAAATTTATCTTTAACAAAAGTTAACTCAGGCAGCTCCCAATGTCCATTCGGCGCTGCTGTGTCTCTCTCCCATTCTACCTTTTGCTCCCTGCTCTGCTATGTTAGTGAGCGGTGGAGGCAATCCGGCAGCCGGCCCTGGGTGTCACCCCTCTGACGGGTGTCACCCGGGTACAGTCCGCACACCCCACACTCGCATAGCAACGCCACTGGTTCTGATGCACAGTGCACAGTGCCCATTGTAGGCACTTTTGGCTGTAGACATGGATCAAAATGGGCACTGTGACCTGACTGCAGCTACACAGCAGCCTCATACATAACAAACTGTGTGTTGCAGCACCTTGCTATCGGAACCAGCATTAACTTTTTCAGCTGCCCGTAACCCTGATGCTGGTTCACTGGTTTTCCTCCCTTGGACCACTTTTGGTAGGTTCTGACCACTATAGACAGGGAACATCCCACAAGAGCTGCAGTTTTGAAGATGCTTATGACCGGTCTGCTTTCAACATACTAACTTCAGGGACAACATGTTTACTTGCTGCCTAATATATCCCACACAGTTTCAGATGCCACTGTAATGAAATAATCAGTATTACCGCTTTGTCTCTGTGCACTTTTGCATTGCTGACAGATTCTCTGTAAAGTGTAAGATTTTGTAAACCTGCACCTCCTTAGATATGGGGCGGGAAATGAAAACAGAAGGTTTCTGTGCAGAAAAAGACAGAGTAGGTTATTCCTTTCCTGACAAAGGTCCACCCAGTTAGTCGTCACTGGAAGTACGATGAAGACCCCTTCCACCACCCACTTCCCTTTTGCACCAGGCAAGTATATGATGACGTTCTAGCATAAGGTGCATAACCAATAAAAATATTAGTTCCTTCCAATGCACTAGACTCGAGCGTCCCTTGAGCAGTGAAGTTGGCTGCACAAATTACAGTCTCATTGTATAGCACTTAAGTAAATTAACTTAAGTAAATTATACTAGAGTTATACTAGACCCTTGAACAATTTCGAGAAATACTGTGCGGGTATAGGTCGGTTACCACAGACCCTTTCCAAAATGTATGCTCTGTTAAATACACCACAGCAACAACCCGATCTGCCCTGTATCGCAAAATGGGAAGCTGAATTAGAATGTACGTTTTCCTTGACTCAAAAGCAGAACATGGTTAGCCTCTCCCTTGAATCCTCGATATGCACCAAAATACAAGAAACTAATTACAAAATTTTGACAAGGTGGTATCTGACACCGGTTCGCCTTCATGCGATTTTTCCAGATATACCAGAACATTTCTGGCGATGCGGCGAGGACAGGGGTACGATGCTGCACATATTCTGGTCATGTCCTAAATTGAGCAATTTTTGGAAGACGGTGAGAAATCTAGTACAACGATTCACTGACTTTCCAATACCAAATGATCCAGCGTTTTTTTTACTTCATATATCGACCTTAACCCCCCGGGTATATAAAAAATCAGTGTTGAGACACTTGATTAATGCAGCTAAAGCCTGCATCCCCATGAGGTGGAAGGTTCAGAATCCACCGTCAGTAGCGATGTGGCTACGGAAAGTGGAAAATATAAATAAAATGGAAGACCTAACAATGACAGCACAGGACAGGCACGAAATCTATAAAACAACATGGGCTAGTTGGAATATGTTTATATACTCAGAAGAGGGGAAAAAAATATTAGAGAGTTAAATAGTTAATATACTGATATGAGCTGTGAGATTTATAATTCCTGAATAGATGACGTGTCTGACCTAACACCGTCCCTCTCCCCCCCTTCCCTCCCCCCCCCCTTTTTTTTTTTTTTTTTAGGAAAATAATGATATTTTCAGGATATATACTATTTAGGGTGTATCACAATGTATAGATATTCCTGTGTTATATGACTAGGAGGCTGTGTCCTCCATTAGAGATACTTACTTGCTTTTTTTTTTTTTTTTCTTTTTCCCCTTTCCCCTTGTTTTCTGTTTATGTATCCCGAAGAAAAATTAATAAAAAAACAATATTTGAAAAAAAAAAGTAAAATGTAACTGCAAATAAATCTTAAGCTGGCCATACACCCGCGGAATTCTGTTTTGAAATGTTTGATTTTCGGAAGGATTATGAACTTTTCCAGTGGTTAGTGAGGTCAAATCTGCCAGGAAAGCCCCATTTCTTTTTTGGTATCGAGGTCAAATTGACATTTGTTTTCCACTTTAGTGACGAGAAAATTCAAAGGATCAGGTTGGAAAAATTTGGAAAACCATACATATTGTAATGAAACCTGTTTGGCATCTGGCATTTGATTTAAAGATCAGGTCTGGATGAAATTTTAAGGACTTCCCAATGAAAGTAGTCAACTGGTGGCAGTGATGGCAATAAAGAATGTTCTGCCCAACGATTTTTCTATGAACGTTTAACCACTTCAATACCAGGCACTCACGCACCTTCCTGCCCTAAGCCATCTTTCAGCTTTCAGCGCTGTTGCAATTTGAATGCCAATTGCGCAGTCATGCTACACTGTACCCAATTTTTTTTTATCATTTTGTTCCCAAAAATAGAGCTTTCTTTTGGTGGTATTTTATCACCTCTGCGATTTTTACTTTTTGCGCAACAAATTAAAAAAAGACCGAAAATTTAGAAAAAAATTATGTTTTTCTTTGTTTCTGCTAAATTTTTTGTAAATAAGTACGTTTTCTTCTGCAATGACGGGCACTGATATGGCTGCACTGATGGGCACTAATTAGGCGGCACCGATGGGCACCGATGATGGGGCACCAATGAGGTGGCACTGATGAGGTGGCACTGATGGGTACTGATGATGGTCACTGATAGGCGGCACTGATGGGCACTGATAGGTGGCACTGGTATGCGGCACTGATGGGCACTCATAGGTAGCACTGATGGGCACTCATAGGCGGCACTGATGGGCACTCATAGGCAGCACTGATGGGTACTTATGGGTGGCACTGATGGTTACTTATGGGTGGCACTGATAGGTGGCACAGATGGGCACTGGTGGGCACTGATGGGCATGGATGGGCACTGAGAGGTGGCACTGATGGACAATGATGGACACTGATGGGTGGCACTGATGATACTGATGGGTGGCATTGCTTGGCATCACATGTTTTTTATTGACCATAATGTTGCCAGTCAGTGCCCATTTGTGGGCACTGATTGTCATCTATTGTGCTTATTTTTTTATATGTGGATGGCCATGGGGTACATACCTGGCCACCCACATGTGGCCCCCTTCCCTGGTGGTCCTGGCGGCTTCCCTGGTGGTCCAGTGTGGGCATCCGCGGGGGGGCTGCGCTGATAAACAATCAGCACGAACCCCCCCTGTCAGGAGAGCCGCCGATCGGCTCTCCTCTACTCGCATCTGTCAGACGCGAGTGAGGAAGAGCCGATCAACGGCTCTTCCTGTTTACATTGTGATCATGGACACGGCTGATCATGTGGTAAAGAGCCTCTGCCGGAGGCTCTTTACCGAGATCGGTGTAGCGGTGTGTCAGACTGACACACCGCACCACGATCGCCACGATGCACGCCCCCCCGGGCACGTGGCGGCTGTTATCCTGCAGGACGTCAATAGACGCCCAGTCAGGATAACGCAACCACTTCCCGGACGTCAATATGCTATTGACCGGGCGGGAAGTGGTTAAACAAAAATTTGACCAAATATGGCCAGCTTAAATTTGTGTGTATTTGCCTAGGATCCAACAAAGTAAACAAATAAAAGTGAATGGATATAAGATTTCGTTGGCCAAATACATTGCAAATAATTTAGGTTACATAGTTACATAGTTAGTCAGGTTGAAAAAAGACACAAGTCCATCCAGTTCAACCATAAAGAAAAAAAAAATATATATATATATATCGTACAATCCCATATACCCAATTCTATACCCACAGTTGATCCAGAGGAAGGCAAAAAAAAACAGAAGAGCATGATCCAATTTGTTACAGCAGGGGAAAAAATTCCTTCCTGATCCCCCGAGAGGCAATCGGATATTCCCCGGATCAACTTTACCTATAAATGTCAGTACCCAGTTATATTATGTACATTTAAGAAAGAATCCAGGCCCTTCTTAAAGCAATCTACTGAGCTGGCCAGAACCACCTCTGCAGGGAGTCTATTCCACATTTTCACAGCTCTTACTGTGAAAAAACCTTTCCGTATTTGGAGGTGAAATCTCTTTTCCAATAGACGCAAAGAGTGCCCCCTTGTCCTTTGTGTTGACCGTAAAGTGAATAACTGAACACCAAGTTCACTATATGGACCCCTTATATATTTGTACATGTTGATCATATCCCCCCTTAATCTCCTCTTCTCAAGAGTGAATAAATTCAGTTCCTCTAATCTTTCCTCATAGCTGAGCTCCTCCATGCCTCTTATCAGTTTGGTTGCCCTTCTCTGCACTTTCTCCAGTTCCCCAATATCCTTTTTGAGAACTGGGGCCCAAAACTGAACTGCATATTCCAGATGAGGTCTTACTAATGATTTGAACAGGGGCAAAATGATATCTCTCTCTCTGGAGACTAGTGATGAGCCGAACACCCCCGGGTTCGGTTCGCACCAGAACCCGCGAACGGACCGAAAGTTCGAACGAACATTAGAACCCTATTAAATACAATGGATGCGAACGTTCGAATTCTAAAGTGCTAATTATAACAACTATTATGCATGTTATTGTCCTAAAAAGGGTTTGGGAACCCGGGTTCTGCACCAGGGGACATGTATCAATGCAAAAAGAAGTTTTAAAAACGGTCGTTTTTCGGGAGCAGTCATTTTAATGATGCATAAAGTGAAAAAAAAAAGTCAAATATTCCTTTAAATATCGTACCTGGGGGGTGTCTAAAGTATGCCTGTGAAGTGCCACGTGTTTCCCGTGTTTAGAACTGTCCCTGCACAAAATGACACTTCTAAAGGAAAAAAAAGCCATTTAAAACTGCTTGCGGCTTTAATGTAATGTCTGGTCCCGGTAATATGGATGAAATTCTTTAAGAAAAATGGCATAGCTACCCCATGACCCCCCCCCCTACCCCAGCCCATTACCAGCCCCTTTGGGTCTTGTATGGATATTAAGGGGAACCCCGCACATAAAATAAAAAAGGCCCTATATACTCTGAACAGCCCTATACAGGCGGTGCATACAAGACAGGGACTGTAGGTTTGTTCTTATGTAGAATCTGTTTGTAATTTTGAACAGGTACATTGTTGAAGTGTAGCTCCAGACCAAAAATCTATTTTTAAACTTTTTGGAAAACATAGGTAAGGGTTATCACCCCTGTAACATTTGTTTTGCTGTCTGTGCCCCTGTTCAGAACATTTCACCTCACTTTCCGTCCCAATGACAACTGTTTTTGAAATGTGGTGTTTTTCTTGAAACAAGGATTGCTGATAAAGCATCAGTACAGAGGAGACACCTTTCTCCCATATTTATTCTTACAGGAGAGAATTTTCCTTCCTAGTGGTAGATTTCCTCTCACTTCCTGTTGTCTTCTTGCGTTTGCAAGTAGGAGTCGTTTGTAAGTTGGATGTTTGAAAGTAGGGACCTGCCGTATATACTCTGCAGAAATAGGCCCCTTAGTTGTTGGTGTTGGCACAACACTGTAAGCACTCACAGTTACTCTTGGTTGGTGCTGGAACGCCCTGCTGTCAACTATTATATCAGGAATTTTAATTACATATAATTGTTGAACAGTGGTAGTAAAAATTGGGCCTTTGATGGTGGTGCTGGTGCCACAACACTGTAAGCCCTGACAGTTACTCTTGGTGGGTGCAGCAATGGGCCCTGCTGTGAATTATTAGATCAAGAATTGTAATTACATGCCCCTGTTGAACAGGGGCTGAAAAATTGGGCCTTAGGCACTGGTGGCACAACACTGCAACCCCTCACAGATACTGTACTTGGAGCACAGCAATGAGCCCTGTTGCAAAGTATTGCTTCAAAAATTGTAATGACACGCCCCTTTTAAACAGGGGCTGAAAAATTGGGCCTTAGGCACTGGTGGCACAACACTGCAACTCCTCACAGATACTGTACTTGGAGCACAGCAATGAGCCCTGTTGCAAAGTATTGCTTCAAAAATTGTAATTACACGCCCCTGTTAAACAGGGGCTGAAAAATTGGGCGTTAGGCACTGGTGGCGGCACCCATAAACAAAAATGATCTTCCAAGCTATCATCATCAATCGTATCATTGAGGACTCGGAGGAGGAGGATAGCCAGTCAACATAACAGCACAGGCACTCAGCATCAGCATCAGTCTTGAAGGGATGTGACATGGTAAAATCAATTAGTCTGTTATATCAGCATCAGGTGTGTGGTAGCTGGTGGTGATCCAAGACTGGTTCATCTTGATGAAAGTCAGTCGATCAACCGAGTCGGTGGACAGGCGCACCCTGTGATCCGTGACAAATCCTCCAGCAGCACTGAATGTGCGTTCCGAAAGAACGCTGGATGCAGGACAGGCCAGTAGCTCAATTGCATACTGTGCAAGCTCTGGCCAGTGATCCATCCTCAAGACCCAGTAAGCCAGAGGATTTTCGGTGGGGAAGGTGTCCAAGTCTGACCTTGCCCCTAGATATTCCTGCACCATGTTTATCAGACGCTGGCGATGGTTGCTGGAACCGATCATACTTTGGGGCTGCGGACTAAAGAATTGTCTGAACGCATCGGTCAGACGGCCACCTTCCCCACCGCTCCTTCTTTGACTGGCCGAAGCCTCAGCAACTCGTTGTCCAGGACCAGGAGTTTGCAACCTCCCAGTCTCTGGGAACGCGTTGCACAGACCTTTCTGCAAGGCCTCCCGGAGTTGTCTCATCCTCTGCTCCCTCTGCGACGGTAACATAAGGTCCGCAACCTTACCCTTGTACCGTGGATCAAGGAGAGTGGCCAGCCAGTAATGGTCCCTCTCCTTGATCCGAAGAATACGAGGATCCTTCCGCAGACTTTGCAGGATCAGGGAGGCCATGCAGCGTAGGTTTGCTGAGGCATTCGCTCCGGAGTCCTCTGGGTCACTAAGGACGACATGATCCGCAGCCACCTCCTCCCAGCCACGTACAAGTCCACTGGTTTCTTGGGACTGTAAATCATCCCTAAAAGACTGCTGCTGATGATGCTGAGTGCCAGCCTCCACCTCCATGCTGACACAATCCTCCTCCTCCTCCTCCTCCTCCTCCTCCTCTTCCTGTGCGATGGGTGGGACAGAAGGAACACTGTCTGGGTAAAGGGGGCCTTGAGAGGCAAGGAAGTCCTCCTCTTCCTGCCTCTGTTCTGCCTCAAGTGCCCTGTCCATTATTCCACGCAGCGTGTGCTCCAACAGGTGGACAAGAGGTACAGTGTCACTGATGCATGCACTGTCACTGCTCACCATCCTCGTGGCCTCCTCAAATGGTGCCAGGACAGTGCATGCATCCCTGATCATGCCCCACTGGCGTGGAGAAAAAAAACCAAGCTCCCCTGACCCTGTCCTGGTGCCGTAGTCGCACAGGTACTCATTGATGGCCCTCTGCTGCGTGTGCAGCCGCTGCAGCATGGCCAACGTTGAGTTCCACCTGGTGGGCATGTCACATATAAGGCGGTTCTTGGGCAGGTTCAACTCCTTTTGCAGCTCAGCCAGGCGAGCACTGGCATTATAAGATCTGCGGAAATGCACACAGACTTTCCTGGCCTGCCTCAGGACATCCTGTAAGCCCGGGTACCTGCCCAAGAAGCGCTGCACCACCAGGTTAAGGACGTGAGCCACACAGGGCACATGGGTCAGTTGTCCCTGTCGGAGGGCGGAGAGGAGGTTGGTGCCATTGTCGCAAACCACCATTCCTGGCTTAAGCTGGCGTGGCGTCAACCACCTCTCGGCCTGGCCCTGCAGAGCAGACAGGACCTCTGCCCCAGTGTGGCTTCTGTCCCCCAAACACACCAGCGCAAGCACGGCATGGCATCTTTTTGCCTGCGTACTTGCGTAGCCCCGTGAACGGCTACGGAGCACCGCTGGTTCATAGGACAAACCACAGGAAGAGGCCATGGAGGAAGAAGAAGAGGAGGGGGTGGTGGAGAGAGGTGTGTCACAACCAGTAGTAGCATTTTGGAGGCGTGGCGGTGGGACAACCTCCAACACTACTGCACCTTGTCCTGAATCCTTCCCAGCTGCCAAAAGAGTGACCCAATGGGCCGTGAAAGAAAGGTAACGTCCCTGTCCATGCCTGCTGGACCATGAGTCAGCGGTAATATGCACCTTACCGCTGACCGCCCTGTCCAGCGAGGCCAAGACATTGCCTTCCACATGCCGGTAGAGAGCCGGAATAGCCTTCCGTGAGAAAAAGTGGCGTTTGGGAACCTGCCACTGAGGAACCGCACATTGCACAAACTCACGGAAGGGGGCCGAGTCTACCAACTGAAAAGGCAGCAGTTGAAGCGCTAGCAATTTAGCCAAGCTAGCATTCAACCGCTGGGCATGTGGATGGCTGGGAGTGAACTTCTTTTGACGGTCCAGCAGCTGGGGCAGGGAAATTTGCCTGCTAGAATCGGACGTCGGTGTACTGCTAGCAGATTGGGCGCAAGTACTTGGCTGTGACACACCTAATTCTACACCTTCATTCCTCTCAGTGCATGTTTCAGAGAGGACTGAAGTTATAGTGGGGTTGGAGATCCCAGCTGATGCGGTGCAAGGAGAGGTCCGCTTTGTTCTTTGGTGTGGGTCTTTGAGGTAGGCTTGCCAACGAGCTGCATGGCAGGTCAACATATGTCTGGTCAGGCATGTGGTACCCAAGCGGCTGATGTTTTGGCCACGCGATATACGCTTGAGACATATGTTGCAAACAGCAGCTGTGCGATCTGATGCACTAGCCTCAAAAAAGGCCCACACCAAAGAACTTTTTGAATGACGGGCAGAGGCAGCGCCCTGCACAGGCGGAGCTCTGCGGTGTGATTCCGTCGGTGTACTGCCCTTACGCTGGCCACCAAAGGGCATCCTGCCTCGTTGGAGATGTGCCTCCTCCTCATCCTCCTCCTCCTCCTCTCTCCTATTAGGCACCCACGTGGAGTCAGTGACCTCATCATCCCCTCCCTCCTCATCACTGGAGCCAATCTGGCAGTATGCTGCAGCTGCTGGAACATGACTGCCAGATTGGTGTCCTTCTTGAGCATCCCCTCTGTCTGCTCTCATGCTACTGCCTTCCTCTAGCTGGGTTTCATCATCAGACCCTTCGAAACGCTGGGCATCCTCCTGGAGCATGTACCCAACACTGTGCTGAAACAGTTCGGGGGACTCCTCAGGAGGAGGACATGGTGGGTCTAGGGAAGGAGTGACTGATGATTTGTCTGACATTGATACCAGGGAAGACGACGCTTTGGCAGCTGCTTTTCCAGTACCCTGAGCCTGGGTGAGAGAGGATGAGGAGGAGGAGGAGGGCTTGGTCATCCACTCTACCAAGTCTTCGGCATGATGTGGCTCAACATGTCCAGCTGCCGAAAAGAAGGACAAGCGTGTCCCATGGCCATGTGCTGATGACAATGCACCGCGTCCACGACCAGCACTGTTGCCCCCAGACACAGAGCCTGCTTGCCCTCTTTTATTGCCTCCTGACTGTCTGCCTCTCCTTGTTTGCCTTCCAGACATTCTAATAGATGGCCTGCAGGGAGATGGGAAAAAAGCAATAAGGGCTACCTTCAGGTGTCCTTCTCTGTCCCTTGAAACAAGGACTTGCAGAGTGAAAGAAAAAAAACACTCTCCCTACCTACAGTTTTCTGTCCCTAGAAAAAATGTTTTTTTTAATCACAATATAGCACAAGGACAATTCACTCACTGTCCTTACAGGTCCCTGGAAACAAGGACTTGCAGAGTGAAAGAAAAAAAACACTCTCCCTACCTACAGTTTTCTGTCCCTAGAAAAAATGTTTTTTTTAATCACAATATAGCACAAGGACAATTCACTCACTGTCCTTACAGGTCCCTGGAAACAAGGACTTGCAGAGAGAAAGAAAAAAAACACTCTCCCTACCTACAGTTTTCTGTCCCTAGAAAAAATGTTTTTTTTAATCACAATATAGCACAAGGACAATTCACTCACTGTCCTTACAGGTCCCTGGAAACAAGGACTTGCAGAGTGAAAGAAAAAAAACACTCTCCCTACCTACAGTTTTCTGTCCCTAGAAAAAATGTTTTTTTTAATCACAATATAGCACAAGAACAATTCACTCACTGTCCTTACAGGTCCCTGGAAACAAGGACTTGCAGAGTGAAATAAACTGACACTCTCCCTACCTACAGTTTTCTGTCCCTAGAATAAATGTTTTTTTTAAGCACAATATAGCACAAGGACAATTCACTCACTGTCCTTACAGGTCCCTGGAAACAAGGACTTGCAGAGTGAAAGAAAAAAAACACTCTCCCTACCTACAGTTTTCTGTCCCTAGAAAAAATGTTTTTTTTAATCACAATATAGCACAAGGACAATTCACTCACTGTCCTTACAGGTCCCTGGAAACAAGGACTTGCAGAGTGAAAGAAAAAAAACACTCTCCCTACCTACAGTTTTCTGTCCCTAGAAAAAATGTTTTTTTTAATCACAATATAGCACAAGGACAATTCACTCACTGTCCTTACAGGTCCCTGGAAACAAGGACTTGCAGAGTGAAATAAACTGACACTCTCCCTACCTACAGTTTTCTGTCCCTAGAATAAATGTTTTTTTTAAGCACAATATAGCACAAGGACAATTCACTCACTGTCCTTACAGGTCCCTGGAAACAAGGACTTGCAGAGTGAAAGAAAAAAAACACTCTCCCTACCTACAGTTTTCTGTCCCTAGAAAAAATGTTTTTTTTAATCACAATATAGCACAAGGACAATTCACTCACTGTCCTTACAGGTCCCTGGAAACAAGGACTTGCAGAGTGAAAGAAAAAAAACACTCTCCCTACCTACAGTTTTCTGTCCCTAGAAAAAATGTTTTTTTTAATCACAATATAGCACAAGGACAATTCACTCACTGTCCTTACAGGTCCCTGGAAACAAGGACTTGCAGAGTGAAATAAACTGACACTCTCCCTACCTACAGTTTTCTGTCCCTAGAATAAATGTTTTTTTTAAGCACAATATAGCACAAGGACAATTCACTCACTGTCCTTACAGGTCCCTGGAAACAAGAACTTGCAGAGTGAAAGAAAAAAAACACTCTCCCTACCTACAGTTTTCTGTCCCTAGAAAAAATGTTTTTTTTAATCACAATATAGCACAAGAACAATTCACTCACTGTCCTTACAGGTCCCTGGAAACAAGGACTTGCAGAGTGAAAGAAAAAAAACACTCTCCCTACCTACAGTTTTCTGTCCCTAGAATAAATGTTTTTTTTAAGCACAATATAGCACAAGGACAATTCACTCACTGTCCTTACAGGTCCCTGGAAACAAGGACTTGCAGAGTGAAAGAAAAAAAACACTCTCCCTACCTACAGTTTTCTGTCCCTAGAAAAAATGTTTTTTTTAATCACAATATAGCACAAGAACAATTCACTCACTGTCCTTACAGGTCCCTGGAAACAAGGACTTGCAGAGTGAAAGAAAAAAAACACTCTCCCTACCTACAGTTTTCTGTCCCTAGAATAAATGTTTTTTTTTAAGCACAATATAGCACAAGGACAATTCACTCACTGTCCTTACAGGTCCCTGGAAACAAGGACTTGCAGAGTGAAAGAAAAAAAACACTCTCCCTACCTACAGTTTTCTGTCCCTAGAAAAAATGTTTTTTTTTAATCACAATATAGCACAAGAACAATTCACTCACTGTCCTTAAAGGTCCCTGGAAACAAGGACTTGCAGAGTGAAAGAAAAAAAACACTCTCCCTACCTACAGTTTTCTGTCCCTAGAATAAATGTTTTTTTAAGCACAATATAGCACAAGGACAATTCACTCACTGTCCTTACAGGTCCCTGGAAACAAGGACTTGCAGAGTGAAAGAAAAAAAACACTCTCCCTACCTACAGTTTTCTGTCCCTAGAAAAAATGTTTTTTTTAATCACAATATAGCACAAGAACAATTCACTCACTGTCCTTACAGGTCCCTGGAAACAAGGACTTGCAGAGTGAAATAAACTGACACTCTCCCTACCTACAGTTTTCTGTCCCTAGAATAAATGTTTTTTTTAAGCACAATATAGCACAAGGACAATTCACTCACTGTCCTTACAGGTCCCTGGAAACAAGGACTTGCAGAGTGAAAGAAAAAAAACACTCTCCCTACCTACAGTTTTCTGTCCCTAGAAAAATTTTTTTTTTAATCACAATATAGCACAAGGACAATTCACTCACTGTCCTTACAGGTCCCTGGAAACAAGGACTTGCAGAGTGAAAGAAAAAAAACACTCTCCCTACCTACAGTTTTCTGTCCCTAGAAAAAATGTTTTTTTTAATCACAATATAGCACAAGGACAATTCACTCACTGTCCTTACAGGTCCCTGGAAACAAGGACTTGCAGAGTGAAAGAAAAAAAACACTCTCCCTACCTACAGTTTTCTGTCCCTAGAAAAAATGTTTTTTTTAATCACAATATAGCACAAGAACAATTCACTCACTGTCCTTACAGGTCCCTGGAAACAAGGACTTGCAGAGTGAAATAAACTGACACTCTCCCTACCTACAGTTTTCTGTCCCTAGAATAAATGTTTTTTTTTAAGCACAATATAGCACAAGGACAATTCACTCACTGTCCTTACAGGTCCCTGGAAACAAGGACTTGCAGAGTGAAAGAAAAAAAACACTCTCCCTACCTACAGTTTTCTGTCCCTAGAAAAAATGTTTTTTTTAATCACAATATAGCACAAGGACAATTCACTCACTGTCCTTACAGGTCCCTGGAAACAAGGACTTGCAGAGTGAAAGAAAAAAAACACTCTCCCTACCTACAGTTTTCTGTCCCTAGAAAAAATGTTTTTTTTAATCACAATATAGCACAAGGACAATTCACTCACTGTCCTTACAGGTCCCTGGAAACAAGGACTTGCAGAGTGAAAGAAAAAAAACACTCTCCCTACCTACAGTTTTCTGTCCCTAGAAAAAATGTTTTTTTTAATCACAATATAGCACAAGGACAATTCACTCACTGTCCTTAAAGGTCCCTGGAAACAAGGACTTGCAGAGTGAAAGAAAAAAAACACTCTCCCTACCTACAGTTTTCTGTCCCTAGAATAAATGTTTTTTTAAGCACAATATAGCACAAGGACAATTCACTCACTGTCCTTCCAGGTCCCTGGAAACAAGGACTTGCAGAGTGAAAGAAACTGACACTGTCCCTACCTACAGTTTTCTGTCCCTAGAATAAATGTTTTTTTTAAGCACACTATAGCACAAGCACAAAACACACTGACACTCTCCCTACCTATCCTTCTCTTTCCCTAAACTAAAGGAATCCAGGTTAAGCAAGAAAGAAATAACAGTCACTGTCCCTGCCTATGCTGCTCTATCCCTGCTCCGGAACACACTACACTAGGCCGCCGTGCTGGCGGCCTTTTATAGTGTGGGGCGTGTACTAAACACCCTCAGCAATAATTGGCCACAGGCATCCTGCCTGTGGCCAATCATTGCTCTCCTCGCTGCCGGCGCTGTGATTGGCCAAGCATGCGGGGTCACAGTGCATGCTTGGCCAATCACAGCGCCTGGATGACACTGCGATGGCGTAGTGCATTGTGGGCCGTTCGCGTCACTCGAATTTGGCGCGAACGGCCCAAATCGTTCGATCTTCGTCGAACGATCGAACAGCCGATGTTCGAGTCGAACGTATGTTCGACTCGAACACGAAGCTCATCCCTACTGGAGACCATACCTCTCTTAATACAAGAAAGGACCTTGCTCGCTTTGGAAACCGCAGCTTGGCATTGCATGCCATTATTGAGCTTATGTTCTACCAAAACCCCCAGATCCTTCTCCACTACGGATCCCCCCAGTTGTACTCCCCCTAGTATGTATGATGCATTCGTATTATTAGCCCCCAAGTGCATAACTTTACATTTATCAACATTAAACCTCATCTGCCACATAGTCGCCCAATTAGACAAAGCATTGAGGTCGGCTTGTAAATTGGCGACATCCTGTAAGGACGTTATTTCACTGCATAGCTTGGTGTCATCTGCAAAGACAGAAATGTTACTTTTGATCTCAGACCCAATATCATTTATAAACATATTAAAAAGTAAGGGTCCCAGCACTGAACCTTGGGGTACACCACTGATAACCTTGGACCATTCAGAGTAAGAATCATTAACCACTACTCTCTGAATTCTGTCTTTTAGCCAGTTTTCTATCCATTTACAAACTGATATTTCCAATCCTGTAGACTTTACCTTACACATGAGCCGTGTGTGGGGAACTGTATCGAACGCTTTTGCAAAATCCAAGTATACCACGTCCACAGCCACCCCTTTGTCCAAGGTCTTATTTACCTCTTCATAAAAAGAAATCAGGTTTGTTAGATTGTATAAACACTTATTGGATAGGTTGACACATTTTCGGCTAGACTAAATATTGTAAACTTGGCCACACATCTTTATATTTTTTATTTTCATCAACTTTTGAATTCTGGTTGCATGATTTTTCACACCTTGCAACCTAAACAGTAGATTGTGTAATCAGATTATACTGTGTTTGTGGCCAATTTACTGTATTTAAATAGGCTACAAATGAAGGCTGGAGATAGGATAACAATTGAAGTAAAATGGAATATGCCTGAGGCCCGATTCTGACAGGGGCGGCACGACTTCGGGGGCGACTCGGCGGCGCGATCTCAAGACGACATGAGACGCCCGCCTGAGGCGATTTGCATAATGACTTCTGTATAGAAGTCAATGCAAGTCGCCCTGAGTCGCCCCCAAAAGAAGTACAGGAACCTTTTTCTAAGTCGGAGCGACCTGAGTCGCTCCTATTACAACGGTTCCATAGTACAGAGCGGGACGCGACTCCTCAGGCAACCGAGTCGCCTGAGGAGTCGCCCCTATGTGAATCGGGCCTAAGGCCTGGTTCACACTGGGGCGACAAACGCTCCGACATTGGGAGCTCATGTCGCATGACGTGTGAAAATCAATGTTTCCCTATGGGAGCCGTCTTAACTGGTCCGACACATGTCGGTCCGACTTTGAGAATGCTCCCTGTACTACTTTGGTCCGACTTTGATCCGACTTCAGCCCATTGACTATCATTGAAGTCGGATCAAAGTCGGACCGCAGTCTTGCATGGTCCGACTTTGGCATGTGACTTGTGCTGTACTGCTCTTGAGGGGGAACTCCAGGCCAAATTTTAAATAAAAAAACGGCGCGGGTTCCCCTCCAGGAGCATACCAGGCCCTTGGGTCTGGTCTGGATTTGAACGGGCACCCCTACGCCGAAAAAATGGCGTGGGGGTCCCCCCAAAATCCAAACCAGACCCTTATCCGAGCACACAACCTGGCAAGCCGCAGGGGAAGAGGGGGGGACGAGAGAGCGGCCCCCCTCCCTCCTGAACCGTACCAGGCCGCATGCCCTCAACATGGGGGGTTTGGTGCTCTGGGGCAGGGGGGCGACCTGCGGCCCCCCCACCCCAGAGCACCCTGTCCCCATGTTGATGAGGACAGGGCCTCTTCCCGACAACCCTGGCCGTTGGTTGTCGGGGTCTGCGGGCGGGGGGCTTATCGGAATCCGGGAGCCCCCTTCAATAAGGGGGCCCCCAGATCCCGGCCCCCCCACCCTATGTGAATGAGTATGGGGTACATCGTACCCCTACCCATTCACCTGGTGGGAAAAAATTGCAATAAAAAAACACTACACAGGTTTTTAAAGTAATTTATTACACAGCTCCGGGGGTCTTCTTCCGACTCCGGCGCTCTTCTTCCGACTTCCGGGGGTCTTTTCCGACTTCGGGGGTCTCCGGTGTCATCTCCGCGCTCTCCGGTTCTTTCTTCCGCCGGGCCTCCGCTAACTTCTTTTTAGCTCTTTTGCTAACAGAGGCCCGGTCTTCCCGTTGTCTCGTCCGGCTCTCCGTTGTCCTTCTGCCGGCCCCTCCACTAACTTCTTCGTAGCTCTTTCGCTAGTGGAGGGGTCGGTCTTCCCGTCGCTGTCGCCGTCGGCTTCTTCTTCCCTCTTCTCCTTCTCGATGTTGACGCGTCGCTTCTTCCGCTGTAATACTGGCTCTCCGCTCCGCTCCGCATTAATATAGGCTTCTCATGACGTCACAGTCACATGTTCCCATGACGTCACAGTCACATGCTCCGGGGCCATGTGCCCCGGAACATGTGACTGTGACGTCATGAGAAGCCTATATTAATGCGGAGCGGAGCGGAGAGCCAGTATTACAGCGGGAAGAAGCGACGCGTCAACATCGAGAAGGAGAAGAGGGAAGAAGAAGCCGACGGCGACAGCGACGGGAAGACCGACCCCTCCACTAGCGAAAGAGCTACGAAGAAGTTAGTGGAGGGGCCGGCAGAAGGACAACGGAGAGCCGGACGAGACAACGGGAAGACCGGGCCTCTGTTAGCAAAAGAGCTAAAAAGAAGTTAGCGGAGGCCCGGCGGAAGAAAGAACCGGAGAGCGCGGAGACGACACCGGAGACCCCCGAAGTCGGAAAAGACCCCTGGAAGTCGGAAGAAGAGCGCCGGAGTCGGAAGAAGACCCCCGGAGCTGTGTAATAAATTACTTTAAAAACCTGTGTAGTGTTTTTTTATTGCAATTTTTTTCCACCAGGTGAATGGGTAGGGGTACGATGTACCCCATACTCATTCACATAGGGTGGGGGATCCGGGGGCCCCCTTATTGAAGGGGGCTCCCGGATTCCGATAAGCCCCCCGCCCGCAGACCCCGACAACCAACGGACAGGGTTGTCGGGAAGAGGCCCTGTCCTCATCAACATGGGGGCAGGGTGCTCTGGGGTGGGGGGGCCGCAGGTCGCCCCCTGCCCCAGAGTACCATACCCCTCATGTTGAGGGCATGCGGCCTGGTACGGTTCAGGAGGGAGGGGGGGCCGCTCTCTCGTCCCCCCCCTCTTCCCCTGCGGCCTGCCAGGTTGTGTGCTCGGATAAGGGTCTGGTTTGGATTTTGGGGGGACCCCCACGCCGTTTTTTCGGCGTAGGGGCGCCTGTTCAAATCCAGACCAGACCCAAGGGCCTGGTATGCCTCTGGAGGGGAACCCGCGCCGTTTTTTTAATGTAAAATTTGGCCTGGAGTTCCCCCTCAAGATTCATACCAAACACAGTGCCTGATATTGGCGGGGTTCCAAGTCGGATCCCCGTTCATTGAAAGTCGGACATATGTCGGCTTCATGTCGCAGGGCAAAGTCGGATCCAAAGTAGGACGGATGCCTCAGGCTGGGTTCACACTAGTGCGACACGACATCCGTCCTACTTTGGATCCGACTTTGCCCTGCGACATGAAGCCGACATATGTCCGACTTTCAATGAACGGGGATCCGACTTGGATCCCCGCCAATATCAGGCACTGTGTTTGGTATGTTGATGAGGACAGGGCCTCTTCCCGACAACCCTGGCCGTTGGTTGTCGGGGTCTGCGGGCGGGGGGCTTATCGGAATCCGGGAGCCCCCTTCAATAAGGGATCCCCCGGATCCTGGCCCCCCCACCCTATGTGAATGAGTATGGGGTACATCGTACCCCTACCCATTCACCTGGTGGACAAAAAATTGCAATAAAAAAAACACACAGCTTTTTAAAGTATTTTATTGCACAGCTCCGGGGGTCTTCTTCCGACTTCGGGGGTCTCCGGTGTCGTCGCCGCGCTCTCCGGTTCTTTCTTCCGCCGGGCCTCCGCTAACTTCTTTAGCTCTTTCGCTAGTGGAGGGGCCGGGCTTCCCGTCGTCGCCGTCGGCGTCTTCTTCCCTCTTCTCCTCCTCGATGTTGACGCGTCGCTTCCTCCCGCTGTAATACTGGCTCTCCGCTCCGCTCCGCATTAATATAGGCTTCTCATGACGTCACAGTCACATGTTCCGGGGCACATGGCCCCGGAGCATGTGACTGTGACGTCATGGGAACATGTGACTGTGACGTCATGAGAAGCCTATATTAATGCGGAGCGGAGCGGACAGCCAGTATTACAGCGGGAGGAAGCGACGCGTCAACATCGAGGAGGAGAAGAGGGAAGAAGACGCCGACGGCGACGGGAAGCCCGGCCCCTCCACTAGCGAAAGAGCTAAAGAAGTTAGTGGAGGGGCCGGCAGAAGAAAGAACCGGAGAGCGGGAGAAGAAGAAGGCGACGAAGAAGACCGGGCCTCCGTTAGCAAGAGAGCTAAAAAGAAGTTAGCGGAGGCCCGGCGGAAGAAAGAACCGGAGAGCGGGTGACGACACCGGAGACCCCCGAAGTCGGAAAAGACCCCCGGAAGTCGGAAGAAGAGCGCCGGAGTCGGAAGAGACCCGCGGAGCTGTGTAATAAATTACTTTAAAAACCTGTGTAGTGTTTTTTTTATTGCAATTTTTTGTCCACCAGGTGAATGGGTAGGGGTACGATGTACCCCATACTCATTCACATAGGGTGGGGGGGCCGGGGTCCGGGGGCTCCCTTATTGAAGGGGGCTCCCGGATTCCGATAAGCCCCCCCCCGCCCGTAGGCCCCGACAACCAACGGCCAGGGTTGTCGGGAAGAGGCCCTGTCCTCATCAACATGGGGGCAGGGTGCTCTGGGGTGGGGGGGCCGCAGGTCGCCCCCCTGCCCCAGAGCACCAAACCCCCCATGTTGAGGGCATGCGGCCTGGTACGGTTCAGGAGGGAGGGGGGCCGCTCTCTCGTCCCCCCCTCTTCCCCTGCGGCCGGCCAGGTTGTGTGCTCGGATAAGGGTCTGGTTTGGATTTTGGTGGGACCCCCCACGCCGTTTTTTCCAGGACCCAAGGGCCTGGTATGCTCCTGGAGGGGGAACCCACGCCGGTTTTTTATTTAAAATTTGGCCTGGAGTTCCCCCTCAATAGCAGCACAGCACAAGTCGCATGCCAAAGTCGGACCATGCAAGACTGCGGTCCGACTTTGATCCGACTTCAATGATAGTCAATGGGCTGAAGTCGGATCAAAGTCAGACCAAAGTAGTACAGGGAGCATTCTCAAAGTCGGACCGACATGTGTCGGACCAGTTAAGACGGCTCTCATAGGGAAACATTGATTTTCACACGTCATGCGACATGAGCTCCCAATGTCGGAGCGTTTGTCGCTCCAGTGTGAACCAGGCCTCAGGGTTGTTTTACTAAAACTGGAGAGTGCAAAATCTGGTGCAGCTGTGCATGGTAGCCAATCAGCTTCCAACTTAGCTTGTTCAAATAAGCTTCGACAAAAAATACTGAAAGCTGATTGATTTCTATGCAGAGCTGTACCAGATTTTGCACTATTCAGTTTTAGTAAATCAACCCCTTTGTGTTGTTGGCCATAGGTGTCTCAGATTTGTATTAATTTTAGGAATGCTCTGTGAATAATTTCAAAGCACCTTATATAGTTTATAATGTGTTTTTGCATTGGAGTGGATATACAGTTGATTTTGATGACTGCCCTATTAACAGTTGATTCTAGGTCCTCATAAAATAAAAAATTTCCAGCATTCTGGAAGAAGATTTTCATGGCTTTTAATGAAAAGTGTTTACACTTATCTGTCTGCAGGTTACTGTATAACGGTGAGAGCCTGACTTACTAAAGTAAAACTAATTCTACCAGCAGTGGCGGCTGGTGCTCAAAATTTTTGGGGGGCGCAAACAAACTGAAAAAAAACCCATCAAGTGCCACCACTGTGCCCATTAAACGCAGCCACTGTGCCCAAACGCCACCAGTTTGTCCCCTCAAATGCAGCCAGTTTGTCCCCAAATGCAGCCAGTTTGTCCCCATATACAGCCAGTGTGTCCCCATATACAGCCAGTTTGTTCCCATATACAGGCAGTTTGTTCCCATATACAGCCAGTGTGTCCCCATATACAAACAGTGTGTCCCCATATACAGCCAGTGTGTCCCCATATACAGCCAGTGTGTACCCCATATACAGCCAGTGTGTCCCCATATACAGACAGTGTGTACCCCATATACAGCCAGTGTGTCCCCATATACAGCCAGTGTGTCCCCCATATACAGCCAGGGTATCCCCATATACAGCCAGTGTGTCCCCCATATACAGCCAGTTTGTCCCCATATACAGCCAGTTTGTTCCCATATACAGGCAGTTTGTTCCCATATACAGGCAGTTTGTTCCCATATACAGCCAGTGTGTCCCCCATATACAGCCAGTGTGTCCCCATATACAGCCAGTGTGTCCCCATATACAGCCAGTGTGTCCCCCATATACAGCCAGTGTGTCCCCCATATACAGCCAGTGTGTCCCCCATATACAGCCAGTGTGTCCTCATATACAGCCAGTGTGTCCCCATATACAGACAGTGTGTCCCCCATATACAGCCAGTGTGTCCCCATATACAGCCAGTGTGTCCCCCAAATGCAGCCAGTGTGTCCCCATATACAGCCAGTTTGTTTCCAAATGCAGCCAGTGTGTCCCCATATACAGCCAGTTTGTCCCCCAAATACAGCCAGTGTGTCCCCATATACAGCCTGTGTGTCCCCCAAATGCAGCCAGTGTGTCCCCATATACAGCCAGTTTGTCCCCCAAATACAGCCAGTGTGTCCCCATATACAGCCAGTGTGTCCCCCAAATGCAGCCAGTGTGTCCCCATATACAGCCAGTGTGTCCCCCAAATACAGCCTGTCCCCCCCAGCCCTGCACTTACCTTCCTCGGTCCGCGCCGTCCTCGATGTCTTCTCCCGCCCTCGATGTCGCTTCAGCCAATCAGGTTACCGGTAACCAGATCCGGTGAACCTGATTGGCTGAAACCACCACAGTCTTCTCCAAGGAACGCACCCCTGTGCGTACCTTGGAGGAGTTTTTGGAAGCCGATTACAGCGTGAAAGCTGTATTCGGAAAGCCTATCAGAGCCGCTGGCTCTGATAGACACTTCCAGAACACACCCACCGCCGGCCACCGCTCTAATTCATATGGCCGGCGCTCACCAGGAGGCCGGCCATATGAATAGTGGGCAGCGCGGCAGCGGTGACAATACACAGATTCATGCAATGCATGAATCTGTGTATTGTTATTCAGTGGCAGTGCAGGAGCGAGAGGGGGCGGCGCTCCGGCGCCCTCTATGGACGCACCGCCACTGTCTACCAGTGAGGCTGAGCTTAAACACTTTAAATTAAATATATTCCTCAATAACTACAAAGGATATACTGTAAATCCCAAATGCCTTTGCAAACCCAGATGTTATCATGTAAAAGTAGCAGTGACATCATTACTGTGCTGTACATAACCTGTACAGAGAGCAGAGCTGTGGGAGGGACACTGCGGGCCCACCACTACAGGCTGCATGCAGAAAACTGCAGGAGGGGATGGATACAAGACAGGTCACCCTGCACAATAGGGTTACCAACAGGTATGTGGATAATAGTTTATTCTTATGATTTTACAGCTCAAGTCATTCATTAAAAACCCCCAAAAATAGGAATATATTTAACCACTTCAGCCCCGGAAGGATTTACCCCCTTAATGACCAGGCCATTTTTTGCCATATGGCACTGCATCGCTTTAAATGACAACTGTGCAGTCGTGCAACGCTGTACACAAACAAAATTTACTTATTTTTTCCCCACAAATAGAGCTTTCTTTTGGTGGTATTTGATCACCTCTGCGGTTTTAATTTTTTGTGCTATAAACAAAAGAAGACCGACAATTTTGAAAAAAAAACAATATTTTTTACTTTTTGCTATAATAAATATCCAAAAGAGCCAAAGAAAACAAACAAATTTCTTCATCAATTTAGGCCAATATGTATTCTTCTACATATTTATGGTAAAAAAGAATGCAATAAGCGTAAATTGATTGGTTTGCGCAAACGTTATAGCGTCTACAAAATAGGGCATATATTTATGGCATTTTTTTTTTCTTTTTACTAGTAATTAGCGGTGATCAGTGATTTTTAGCGGGACTGTGACATTGCGGCAGACAGATCGGACACTTTTGACACTTTTTTGGGACCAGTGACATTATTTGACTGATCAGAGCTAAAAATAGCCACTGATCACTGTATAAATGGCACTGGCAGGGAAGGGGTTAACACTTGGGGGCAATCAAGAGGTTAAATGTTCCCTAGACGGGTATTTCTAACTGTGGGGGGAGTTACTGACAGGGAGTACAGAGAGATCGCTGTTCCTGATCACTAGGAACAAATTTTTACCCTCAAGGGTTAAAAGCTATTTTTTTTTTTAATCTGTTTGTTTACATTGACAGATCCCAGTTCTGGCTTTCTGTGGAACGATCGTTGGTGGCCAGCAGACACCGCAGCCGCTGGCCACGGCTAGGGCGATTCGCGCAGCCAAGCCAACCTGCCCCCGTATAACTGCGGCGGCTGGTCGGCAAGCGGGTAAAGCAATTCTCAATAGATGATAAAGATGAAAATTCCAAAGAATTACTGCGCTATTAAATAGGATGAACAAAGCAGCTAACACTACAATTAGACAAATTATGAAAGTAATGGATCAAAATAAAGTGCAGCGCTAATCAATATTGCATGTGTGAACAAACAAAAATGTGCAAATATGCAAACAATGAACATATAACTGTGCAAATACAAACTTAATTAATTATTCATTTATGCCATTTCATGCACAATCAATAAAGTGCACTGTGCAAAAAATGTATAAGTCCACATGTGAAAAAAATCAAAATCAAAACTGTAGGTGAAAAAAAAAAATTGCTTTTAACCCTTGAGGGTAAAAATCAGTCCATAAAAAGTAGAAATGAATCGCTGAGAGCTGAAAATAGTTCAAGGTAAGGTTGGGGATATGCTCGGCATCTGTAGAGATAGACCACTGTCCAGTAGGAAATAGGGATGAGCCGAACACCCCCCGTTTCGGTTCGCACCAGAACCTGCAAACAGACCGAAAGTTTGTGCGAACTTTAGAACCCTATTAAATACAATGGACACGAACAGTCGAAATCTAAAGTGCTAATTATAACGGCTAATATGCTAGTTATTGTTCTAAAAAAGTGTTTGGGGACCCGGGTCCTGCCCCAGGGGACATGTATCAATGCAAAAAGAAGTTTTAAAAATGGCCGTTTTTTCAGGAGCAGTGATTTTAATGATGCATAAAGTAAAAAAAAAAAAAAGTGAAATATTCCTTTAAATATCGTACCTGGGGGGTGTCTAAAGTATGCCTGTGAAGTGGCACGTGTTTCCCGTGTTTAGAACTGTCCCTGCACAAAATGACATTTCTAAAGGAAAAAAAGTAATTTAAAACTGCTTGCGGCTTTAATGTAATGTCTGATCCCGGCAATATGGATGAAAATCATTGAGAAAAATGGCATGGGTACCCCCCCCCCACCCCCCAGCCCACTACCAGCCCCTTTGGGTCTTGTATGGATATTAAGGGGAACCCCGCACCCAAATAAAAAAAAGGCCCTATATACTCTGAACAGCAGTATACAGGCGGTGCAAACAAGACAGGGACTGTAGGTTTGTTCTTAAGTAGAATCTGTTTGTAATTTGGAACAGGTACATTTTTTAAGTGTAGCTCCAGCCAAAAAATCTATTTTTAAGCTTTTTGGAAAACATAGGGAAGGCTTATCACCCCTGTAACATTTGTTTTACTGTCTGTGCACCTGTTCAGAACATTTCACCTCACTTTCCGTCCCAATGACAAATGTTTTTTGAAAATTTGGGGTTTTTATTGAAACAAGGATTGGTGATAAAGCATCAGTGGAGAGGAGACACCTTTTTCCCATATTAACTCTTACAGGAGAGAATTTCCCTTCCTGGGGGTAGATTTCCTCTCACTTCCTGTTGTCTCCTTCTGTTTGCAAGTAGGAGTCGTTTGTAAGCTGGATGTTTGAAAGTAGGGGCCTACCGTATATACTCTGCATAAATTTGGCCCTTAGGGGTTGGTGTTGCCACAACACTGTAAGCCCTCACAGTTACTCTTGGTGGGTGCTGGAACGCCCTGCTGTGAACTATTATATCAAGAATTGTAATTACGTGCCATTGTTGAACAGTGGTAGGAAAAATTGGGCCTTTGGTAGTGGTGGTGGTGCTGGTGCCACAACACTGTAAGTCCGCACAGTTACTCTTGGTGGGTGCAGGAATGGGCTGTAATCACATGCCCCTGTTGAACAGGGGCAGGAAAATTGGGCCTTAGGCACTGGTGCTGGTGCCATAACACTGCAACCCCTCACAGATAATGTACTTGGAGCGCAGCAATGAGCCCTGCTGCAAAGTATTGCATCAAAAATTGTATTTACACGCCCATGTTAAACAGGGGCTGAAAAATTGGGCCTTAGGCACTGGTGCTGGTGCCACAACACTGCAACCCCTAACAGATACTGTAGTTGGAGTGCAGCAATGGGACCTGCTGCAAAGCTTTGCATCAAAAATTGTAAATACACGCCCCTGTTAAACAGGGGCTGAAAAATTGGGCCTTAGGCACTGGTGCTGGTGCCATAACACTGCAAACCCTCACAGATAATGTACTTGGAGCGCAGCAATGAGCCCTGCTGCAAAGTATTGCATCAAAAATTGTATTTACACGCCCATGTTAAACAGGGGCTGAAAAATTGGGCCTCAGGCACTGGTGCTGGTGCCACAACACTGCAACCCCTAACAGATACTGTAGTTGAAGCGCAGCAATGAGCCCTGCTGCAAAGCATTGCATCAAAAATTGTAAATACACTCCCCTGTTGAACAGGGGCTGAAAAATTGGGCCTTAGCCACTGGTGGCGGTGCCCAGAAACAAAAATGTTCTTTCAAGCTATCAGCATGATCATTGAGGACGAAGAGGATCGTCACTCAGCATAACAGGATAGTCACTCAGCATCAGCATAGGCAGTCTTGAAGGGATCTGACATTTCAAAAAAAATTATACGGTTACATCAGCATCAGGTGCTTGGTAGCTGGTGGTGAACCAATACTGATTAATTATTATGAAGGTCAGTCGATCGACCCAGTCGGTGGACAGGCGCACCCTGTGATCGGTTACAAAGCCTCCAGCAGCACTGAATGTGTGTTCCGAAAGAACGCTGGATGCAGGACAGGCCAGTACCTCAATTACATACTGTGCAAGCTCTGTCCAGTGATCCATCCTCAAGACCCAGTAACTCAGAGGATTTTCGGTGGGAAAGGTGTCCAAGTCTGATCTTGCCCCTAGGTACTCCTGCACCATGTAAACCAGACGCTGGCAATGGTTGCTGGAAGCGATCATACCTTGGGGCTGCGTGCTAAAAAATTGTCTGAACGTATCAGTCAGAGGCCACCTTCTCCACCGCTCCTTCTTTGACTGACCGGAGCCTCAGCAACATGCTGTCCAGGACCAGGAATTTGTAACCTCCCAGTCTCTGGGAACGCGTTGCACAGACCTTTCTGCGAGGCCTCCTGAAGATGCTTCATCCTCTGCTCCCTCTGCGACGGCAAGATAAGGCCTGCAACCTTACCCTTGTAACGTGGATCAAGGAGGGTTGCCAGCCAGTAATGATCCCTCTCCTTGATCGCACAAATACGAGGATCCTTCCGCAGGCTTTGCAGGATCAGGGAGGCCATGCAGCGTAGGTTTGCTGAGGCATTCGGTGCGGAGTCCTCTGGATCACTGAGGACAACATGATCCGCAGCCACCTCCTCCCAGCAACGTACAAGTCCATGGGTGTCTTGGGACTGTAATTGATCCCTTGAAGACTGCTGCTGATGCTGAGTGCTAGGCTCCACCTCCATGCTGACAAAATAATCCTCCTCCTCGTCCTCTTGTGTGATAGCCGGGCCAGCAGGAACACTGTCTGGATAAAGGGGGCCTTGAGAGGTAAGGAAGTCCTCCTCTTCCTGCCTCTGTTCTGCCTCAAGTGCCCTGTCCATTATTCCACGCAGCGTGTGCTCCAACAGGTGGACAAGAGGGACAGTGTCACTGATGCATGCACTGTCACTTCTCACCATCCTCGTGGCTTCCTCAAATGGTGCCAGGACAGTGCATGCATCCCTGATCATGGCCCACTGGCGTGGGGAAAAAAATCCAATCTCCCCTGACACTGTCCTGGTGCCATATTGCAACAGATACTCATTGATGGCCCTCTGCTGCGTGTGCAGCCGCTGCAGCATGGCCAACATAGAGTTCCACCTGGTTTTCATGTCACAGATTAGGCGGTTCTTGGGCTGGTTGTAATCCTTTTGCAGGTCTGCCAGCAGAGCACTGGAATTATATGACCGGCGGAAATGCCCACAGAGTTTCCTGGCCTGCTTCAGGACCTCCTGTAAGCCCTGGTACATGCCCAAGAACCGCTGCACCACCAAGTTAAGGACGTGAGCCAAAAAGGGCACATGGGTCAGTTGTCCCTGGTACAATCGGACGTCGGTGTACTGATAGCAGATTGTCCGCAAGTACTTGGCTGAGCCTGTGACACACCTAATTCTACACCTTCATTCCTCTCAGTGCAGGTTTCAGAGAGGACTGAAGGTATAGTGGGGTTGAAGATCCCAGCTGATGAGGAGCAAGGAGAGGTGCGCTTTGTTCTTTGGTGTGGGTCTTTTAGGTAAGCTTGCCAATGGACTGCATGGTAGGTGGACATATGTCTGGTCAAGCACGTGGTGCCCAAGCGGCTGATGTTTTGGCCACGCGAGATACGCTTTAGACATATGTTGCAAATGGCAACGGTGCGATCTGCTGCACACATCTGAAAAAAAGGCCCACATCAAAGAACTTTTGGAATAACGTGCAGAGACAGCAGCGCCCTGCACATGCGGAGCTCTGCGGTGTGATGCAGTCGGTGTGTTTCCCTTAAGCTGGCCCCTGGAGGGCATCCTGCCTCATTGGAGATATGCCTCCTCCTCTCTCCTATCAGGCACCCACGTGGAATCAGTGACCTCATCATCCCCTCCCTCTGTGGTCTACCTCTATAGATGCCGAGCATATCTCCAACCTTACCTTGAACTATTTTCAGCTTTCAGCGATTCATTTCTACTCACCTTTATGGACTGATTTTTTCTGTTTTTTACCCTCAAGGGTTAAAAGCTATTTTTTTTTTTTCACCTACAGTTTTGAGTTCGATTTTTCACATGTGGACTGATTCATTTTTTGCACAGTGCGCTTTATTTATTGGTTATTCATTGGTGCCATTTACATGCACAATCAAGTTTGTATTTGCACAGTTATATGTTCATTGTTTATATATTTGCACATTTTTGTTTGTTCACACATGAAATATTGATTAACGCTGCACTTTATTTTGATCCATTAGGCTCTGTTTCCACTACTGCGAGTTTTTTAGAAGAAAAAAAAATATATATATATTACCTCTAATTATCTAATTTTAATCATTTTAATCTCCTTCCCGTGACAGGGTCAGACCTTACAGATATTCTTGTTATTTTTACTATACTACAGCATTCATTTTTCCATGTGCATGCTCCTGAAGATTGGATGAATCCACAAAATGCATAGAGCTATTATATGCCGTGTATTTATGCCAAACTATATGTTTTACCTGACTTATTGATCACTTGTATTATGTGATTCGTATTATTAAGTGGCAAATTGTAATTGCTGTATGTATATCCACTGAATGAATTACATTGGTTTTCTATGTCTACTCATGATTACCCTCATGCAACTTATCATTGATTTCCAATAAATTTAAACTGCTTACACCTGCCTGCTTCATTCAAAGTCCCTACCCTTAGTCCTCCTGTTTGTTTCCCTACTGCGAGTTGTTGTGCGACTTGACACATGTGAAGTCCCATGACGAGTCAAAATCCATGTTTTTCAATGGTCCCCGTTGTAATTGGTGCGACTCAAGTTTGTACCAATTACAAACGTTTTTTGCAATACTTTGTTCCGACTTCGGTGCGACTTGTTCTCCATAGAAAGTAATGAAGTTACATGTACATGTATGTTACAGCGACTTTGTTGCGACTTCGATGGATGTCTGCGGGAGCACATGATCTCTGCTCTTCCCAAAGACATCACTTCCTATATGGACGTGAGTGTGGAAGACAGCAGGAAGCATGCCCAGGCCTAGAAAGAACAAGTGACAAGTACATGACAATGAAGAAATCATTTGGCTTGTCAGACAACGTCTGGCAATATATGACAAAGGTTACAAAGATCATGTAAAGGAGAGAGCATGGTTGGAAGTGGCTTGCATATATTATGAAACCTGGCACTATTTATCAGCTACAGAACGGTCAGCAAAAAGTAAGTGGTTGGTATATGCTGCTTAGCACTTTGCAGTTTGCACATATTTATTCCTATAGCGGGGGCAGGACCAAAGCAGCTTGCTGGAAATCAATGAATAGTAATAATGTTTAGTAACCTCTAGCAACCAATGGGTGTTTGGTAATAATTTGCAGTACCCTCTGGCAACCAATGAGTGTGTGATAATAATGTGCACTGTGTTCTCTTGGTGGGGACTGCTTCCCCTGCCGGGAGATCACAATGGTTTTGCAGGAGGGAATCCCCTGTCAACACTGTGTTGATGGGGGAATTCATCTAGTTTCTTTCCTGTAACTTGTGGCTGCAAGAAAGAAACTAGCTCCATCTGTGTGTGTGTGGGGGGCCCCAAATAACATTTTCCCAGGATCCTAACAATATTAAAGATGGCCCTGACCACATCCTTCGGCACATCTCAGATTATTCTGCAGGTGTCATAGATATCATAGCTTGCAGTTTTTGAACTTGGTATTGTCTTTATGTTTTGCAGTGCACTCGTTACAAACTCAATAGAGAAGTCTCAAAGACTGTTACAACCAGTACCTACGAAAATTCAAAGAAGGAAGGAGTGATTCCAGCTCAAAAAGATTAGCCTCATATGCCCATGTCGGGGATCTCAAATTTTTAAAACTGGTGTTGGAAATGCGAGAGTAAGTTATTAGCAGGCATATTTCAAGGTATTTGACATATAAAATTGTAATGCTTCCTTTAACAATTTGTTATTCATATTTCAGAAGACAGCACGCAGGGTTTGCCACCGGAAGATGAGACAGAGGAGGCTGCTGCGAAGAAGAAGGAAGAACAATTCCAAGACACTGTTGACCAGGAACTGTTCGTAGATGAAAGAAGGTCCACAACAAACTCCATTAATGATGAGGAGGCTGAACCAGGTCCTAGCAAAGTCTCTAGGCCTTTGCGAAGATCTACAAGAGGAAGTGCTAGGCCTGGGAAACTCATGGATCAAATATTACATGTGGTCAGTGAGATGTCTACTAAAATGGGCAATAACCAGTGTGAAGACACAGCATTTCTCACTGTAATTTTAGGCATATGCAAACAGGTCCCCGGAGAGAAAAAATATTCACTCACGATGGCTTTGAGGTCAACTGCTCAATCCATTGTTGTGGAGGAGCCACCAACATCCTCAGCATGTATGCAACTTCCCCCCCCCCCATATCCCCTTTTTCTCCACCCTTTCCAAGTACACAGTATGCCCCACCAATAAGCTGCCCATACTGTGATACTGTGACGAGTATAATAATATGCTGAATCCTTCAAGGCTACGCATGTTACATCCAATTCCTGCCCCCACTACCTCCATGGCCATGGACCACTCCCCAACTTATGCAGCCTTAACCCAGTCAGGTTCCTCCTATTCTGGAAAGGCGATACTACCCAGGAACATCAGTGGATTACCCTGGACCATCCACTAGTTCAGGTTCCGGGACTACTGATCCAAAAACATACCAGCAATTGTAAGTTTTTTTGTTTTTTTTTTTCCTTTTGATATCTGTTAATTTATGTTTCAGATTATGTATACATATATTTTTTAGGCCTTTTTTTATTTTGGTGTTGTTAAAATTAATATATGTTAATTTATTTTTCTTTGTTGTGGTTGGCAAAATAAACAACCAAAAAATGGTGTAGTTCACCAAAAAACAACATTATTTTTTGTGCATTCTTACAAGAAAAATTAGCAAATAAAAAATATTCGGGTTACATTTTGTGTTTTCTTATTATCAAATTATCATTATTATTAACATTTTTATCATAATGACTGCTGACCCAACATATTGCATAGCCAACATGTTTGCAAAGCACTACACAACACATGACAACGGAAGAGGAAGGGGAAATGACTGAGCGGGAAAGGGAATTATGTCATTAGGACCAAATCGCATAACATCGAAGTCGCATGAAATCGCATCCAAATCGCATTGCAAAGTCGTGCTGGAAATCGCACAACTTTGGGGTCGCAATAGTGGAAACCTAGCCTAAGTAGATGATAAAATTATAAAAATAAGTTTATGCATTAACATAAACTTCAGTTTACATTTACTTTATTGTTTAAGCAATCACAACTAATCATATGAATTGTCATACTTACAAACAAAATGCATTTATTGTTTCTTTTTTATTCAAAGTCATCTAATCCTTTCCTGTATTTGCATCTAAAAAGGCAAAACAGGTACCCATCATCGTCTTCTGCATTCTATGAGCAAACCAAGGATGCTCTATAATGCTAATCATGACTTTCTGAAAAAGTCAAGGGCTAGCTCATTCCCTAAAAAAAAAATGAAAGAAAAGAAAAGGAAATTCTGACTCCAACAGCAATAGTTGTATGGTTCACCCTTCTGATAGCATACGGGTGGCATATTGAGAAGCAAGTTGGATATGGCATGCTTTTGTTTTGCTTTAACTTTGCTTTTATTTGCTTCTGAGTTGCTGTGATCTGCATTCCCTATTGCTTTAATGAGCAATTTTGGCAGTTCAAATGCGAACAAAGTCTTAACGCACTGTTTGGCTTTCAGACAAATACAATCACAAATATATCATGGCATCCTAAACGAAAGTGTTTTTAATAGCACTGTACTAACAGTTTCCTGGCACAAGGGAGTTGATTTACTAAAACTGGAGAGTACAAAATCTAGTGCAGCTGTGCATGGTAGCCAATCAGCTTCTAACTTCAGCTTGTTTAATAAAGCTTTGACAAAAAAGTCTGGAAGCTGATTGGTTTCTATGTAGAGCTGCACCAGATTTTGCAAAAAGTTTTAGTAAATCAACCACGAGGTCTCTTGAAATAACTAACAATGTGTGATTGGATGTGCCCTGTGAGATGCCTCCATCCCCATACAATATACAAAGATACATGAATTGCCCGTGGGACATTAGATAAGGCGCAACACACTCAGTAATAAAATCAATAAAGTAAAGATTTATTGGTAAATACAATTTCCAACAGATCAACAATGACATAATTGCCATATAGTCAAATAGATTGGTCAATATACAGGTGATACTCGAAAAATTAGAATATCATGCAAAAGTTAATTTATTTCACTAATGCAACTTAAAAGGTGAAACTAATATATCAGATAGACTCACTACATGCAAAGCAAAGCAAAGCAAGATAGTTCAAGCCGTAATTTGTCATAATTGTGATGATTATGGCTTACAGCTCATGAAAACCCAAAATCCACAATCTCAGAAAATTAGAATATTGTGAAAAGGTGCAATATTCTAGGCTCAAAGTGTCCCACTCTAATCAGCTAATTAAGCCATAACACCTGCAAAGGGTTCCTTTAAATGGTCTCTCAGTCTGGTTCAGTAGGAATCACAATCATGGGAAAGACTGTATACCTGACAGTTTTGCAGAAAACCATAATGGACACCCTCCATAAGGAGGGAAAGCCTCAAAAGGTAATTGCAAAAGAAGTTGGATGTTCCCAAAGTGCTGTATCAAAGCACATTAATAGAAAGTTATGTGGAAGGAAAAAGTGTGGAAGAAAAAGGTGCACAAACAGCAGGGATGACCGCAGCCTGGAGAGGATTGTCAGGAAAAGGCCATTCAAAAGTGTTGGGGACTTTCACAAGGAGTGGATTGAGGCTGAAGTCAGTGCATCAAGAGGCACCACACACAGACGGATCCTGGACATAGGCTTCAAATGTCATATTCCTCTTGTCAAGCCACTCCAGAACAACAAACAACGTCAGAAGCGTATTACCTGGGCTAAGGAAAAACAGACCTGGTCTGTTGCTCAGTGGTCAAAAGTCTTATTTTCTGATGAGAGCAAATTTTGCATCTCATTTGGAAACCAAGGACCCAGAATATGGAGGAAGAATGGAGAGGCACACACTGCAAGATGCTTGAAGTCCAGTGTGAAGTTTCCACAGTCTGTGTTGATTTGGGGAGCCATGTCATCTGCTGGTGTTGGTCCACTGTGCTTCATTAAGTCCAGGGTCACCGCAGCCGTCTACCAGGAGATTTTGGAGCACTTCATGCTTCCTTCCGCAGACAAGCTCTATGGGGATGCTGACTTCATTTTCCAGTAGAACTTGGCACCTGCCCACACTGCCAAAAGCACCAAAACCTGGTTCAATGACCGTGGGATTACTGTGCTTGATTGGCCAGCAAACTTGCCTGACCTGAACCCCATAGAAAATCTGTGGGGCATTGCCAAGAGAAAGATGAGAGACATGAGACCGAACAATGCAGAAGAGCTGAAGGCCGCTATTGAAGCATCCTGGTCTTCCATAACACCTCAGCAGTGCCACAGGCTGATAGCTTCCATGCCACACCACATTGAGGCAGTAATTGCTGCAAAAGGGGCCCAAACCAAGTACTGAGTATATATGCATGCTTATACTTTTCAGATGTCCGATATTGTTCTATGTACAATCCTTGTTTTATTGATTGCATGTAATATACAAATTTTCTGAGATTGTGGATTTGGGGTTTTCATGAGCTGTAAGCCATAATCATCACAATATTGACAAATCACGGCTTGAATTATCTTGCTTTGCATGTAATGAGTTTATCTGATATATTAGTTTCACCTTTTAAGTTGCATTAGTAAAATAAATGAACTTTTGCACGATATTCTAATTTTTCGAGTATCACCTGTATACATATTAGTTCTGTAGCCAGGTACAGTGTTTCAAAGGTCAATCCATAATAGGTGTGAACTTGCATCTATTTTAACTGATGCGTTTTGTGACATAATCTTCATTGGTGGTTACAGGAGTTAATACTCCCAGCAGGCTACAAACGATGCCACTGCCATCCAGCTTGGCTTTTTTTTTTCTCAGTATCTTCAGTTTTTGGACTCTGCCTCCCACCCCGCCTGTGGTCACATGCAGGATCCATATATTTACTGCTGTCCATCTCCCAAATAATAAAGACCTTCTTGAAGTGTCATACCTCATGCAATCACAGCTAAAGTAGGACTCCAGACCAGGTCTGCAATGCAGAGCTAGCTATTGAATAACAAATAAGGAAGTAAAGAATAAGTCATTGTTTTCCAGCACAAGCCATCTATAAAATGTGTACAAATAGAAATATGATGAACAGATTCCAAGTGAATCCGTTTCATTTCCCATATTAAAAATAAATATTTACAGTAATAATAATAAGAAGAAGAAGAATTGTTGAATAATTGCTAATGCGTTCATTTAAAAGTTAAAGACTTTTCAAACTGTGCATTCACATCTTTAACACAATTTGCCCATTCAGTTGACAAACTTTTCTGTGGGTTCATAAAACAAAAACAAAAAATCCCTGCTATTGGTAATGGACATGCAAGATTGAGAGGAGGGTGCACCTTGGCTGTGAAGTAGTACACATTTATAAAAAAAATATGCTGACTGCAGGTACATTACTGTCTTGGGAATTACCTTTATTTGAGGTATTTGCTGTAACTATTGTTACAAATATTTGCCGTGCCACCTGCAAGGGGTGAATGCCAGTGTATGCAAACTATAGACAAACATGCTCATGTGTAAGGCATGAAATATATGGCAAATGTGGGCATTTACTAGAAGGAGTGAAAGTGGTCAGTGTTCATAGGAAAACAGTGGTCAAAATGGCGAATATTTTGTATAAGTGTAGCGGGGGTTAACATTTAGGGGGAGTATCTGGGTGGTAGCATGGCCAAGATACACGAATTGATAGTGATCTATGACCAATTTGATTTGTGGAGGATATAATGGTGTTCAGTTCCCTGCGGCCCCTGGGTGACGCTGTCGCCTTGGGCTGGGGTTGAACCATCATTTTTGGGCCGTGCCCTTTGTGTCCTCTCGCGGCAGTGGTACGGAGGGGCGGGGAACCCGCTGTGCCTGGTGGGAGAGGGTATAAAGGGGGCGGACATCTTGTGCACGAGTTCCGAGCCCCAGGCACCTTCAGCCTTGGGCTGCTGTTCTGTCGTCCGTGCCCAGGTGCCCTCGGCCTGGGTGCGAGGGAGTTTGAGTTCCATCCCAGGCACCTTAAGCCTGGGGTGAGGTAGTAGCCAAGGCCTGGGGCCCAGTACCTTGGACTGTGTCCCACATGGGAGAAGATGCCTAGGGGGCCCACCGAGTGAGGGGACCCGAGTCTCGGGCGAGGAGAACCAGGGAGGTGACCTGGCCTGAAGACCCAGCGCAGCATTGGCTGGTGACAGTGCAGGCCTCTTGGGACTGTCCGGGATGGATCATTTCCCTAACAGGGGTCATCATTAGAAGGTAGTTCATGTTCTATGGTCTTTGCAGAGACCCAGCTACATCACGTCAGTGGCAGAGGCCTATTCTAAGGTCTGTGGCAGAGACCTCATCGTTCACCAGGTCTGTGGCAGGGACCAACCTCACGGTCGGTGGCAGCAACCGTGCGCCAAAAGTTGTTGTGAGTTCCTAGCAACTTCTGTGATCCAAAAGGATTGTGCCTGAACCCTCTCCCCACCAAGTTCGTGTTTGTATCAACCTGTCTGCTTGCAAAGAGGCATATTTATCTCTGCGGAAATAAATATAGATGTTGTACTGTCACCTGGTGTGGGCCTACTTTTCTGGGAGCAAAGTGTTCTACATTCACCTATCTACTGGTCATTTTTGAAGTGGAATCTCTGGACAGGGACACAGACCCGAAGGTAAAGATCATAGCTCAAACCTCTACACACAAAAGAGGGACGAGCTGGTGGCAGCATCTCGCCCCTCCCCCTGGTCCCCCTAGATGAGTAAACCAGCCGAGAAGAAGAAGGGAGAGAGCGGGTGGGACCACTACATAAGTGATTGGGGTCAGAAAGCATACTATTTTTTTAAATACTGTGATGTTCCTGAAACCTGGAAAACTCATTGAACAATAGTAAAACCAAATTTATGGCCAATATCAGCAAAATAAACTTGGTTGAATGCAAGTGCTGCATTATATAGAAATTCAAGAATTGATCATTTGCCACCCTATACAGTGAGGGAAACAAGTATATGATTCCTTGCTGATTTTGTATGTTTGCCCACTGACAAAGAAATGATCAGTCTATAATTTTAATGGTAGGTTTTATTTTAACAGTAATGCCCCATACACATGATAATTTTTCATGCCATTTTTTAAACCAACGTTTTTCTTGTAGTTTTTTTTTCATGTTTCCTCTCAAGCCTGTCTTGCGTACACACAATCATTAAAAAAAACGCTCGAGCAAAGCACAGTGACGTACAGCACGTACGACGGCACTATAAAGGGGAAGTTCCGTTCGAATGGCGCCACCCTTCTTGTTAGTAAAGTTTGTTGAGCGACGATTCGCGGTTTTCAGCCTCGTGCTTTTCAGTCCGTTACTGTGTGATGAATGTGCTATCTCCATTACGAACACTAGTTTTACCAGAACGAGCGCTCCCGTCTCATACTTGATTCTGAGCATGCGCGGTTTTTTTCACGTCGTTAAAGCATACACACTATCGTTTTTCACGTTGTTAAAAAAAACGACATGAAAAACTACGTGAAAAAATAGAGCATGTTCGAAATTTTTAATGGCCGTTTTTCACGTCATTAAAAATGCTCTAGAGCATACACACGATCGGTTTTAATGCCCATTTTTAAAAATGCCATTTTTACCGGCATGAAAAAACGATCGTGTGTATGGGGCATAAGAGACAGAATAACAACAAAAATTTCCAGAAAAACACATTTTCAAAAAAGTTATAAGTTGATTTGGATTTTAATGAGTGAAATAAGTATTTGATCCCCTATCAATCAGCAAGATTTTTGGCTCCCAGGTGTCTTCTATACCGATAACAAGCTGAGATTAGGAGCACTCTCTTAAAGGGACCTGTATAAAAGACACCTGTCCACAGAAGCAATCAATAAATCAAATTTCAATCACTCCACCATGGCCAAGACCAAAGAGCTGTCCAAGTATTTCAGGGACAAGATTGTAGACCTACACAAGGCTGGAATGGGCTGCAAGACCATCTCCAAGCAGCTTGTCAACAGTTGGTACGATTATTCGCAAATGGAAGAAACACAAAATAACTGTCAATCTCCCTCCCTCTGGGGCTCCATGCAAGATCTCACCTTGTGGAGTTTCAATGTGAATGAGAATGTTGAGGAATCAGCCCAGGAGAATCTTGTCAATGATCTCAAGGAAGCTGGGACTATAGTAACCAAGAAAACAATTGGTAACACACTATGCTGTAGTGGTAAGGACTGAAATCCTGCAGCGCCCGCAGGGCCCCCCTGCTTAAGAAAGCACATGTATAGAACCGTCTGAAGTTTGCTAATGAACATCTGAATGATTCAGAGGAGAACTGGGTGAAGTGTTGTGGTCAGATGAGACCAAAATCAAGCTCTTTGGCATCAACTCAACTCTTTGGGGGTGTTTTTCTACTAAGGGGGCAGGATCACTTCACCACATCAAAGGGACGATAGACGGGGCCATGTACTGTCAAATCTTGGGTGAGAACCTCCTTCCCTCAGCCAGGGCATTAAAAATAGGTCATGGGTATTCCAGCATGACAATGACCAAAAACAAACAGCCAAGGCAAAAAAGGAGTGGTTCAAGAAGAAGCACATTAAGGTCCTGGAGTGGCCTAGCCAGTCTCGAGACCTTAATCCAATAGGAAATATATGGAGGGAGCTTGAGGTTCCAGTTACCAAATGTCAGCCTCGAAAACAATAATGACTTGGAGAGGATCTGCAAAGAGGAGTGGGACAAAATCCCTCCTGAGATGTGTGCAAACCTGGTGGCAACTACAAACGTCTGACCTCTGTGATTTCCAGCAAGAGTTTTGCCACCAAGTACTAGGTCATGTTTTGCGAAGGGGTCAAATACTTATTTCACTCATTAAAATGCAAATCAATTTATAACTTTTTTGAAATGCGTTTTTCTGGATTTTTTGGTTGTTATTCTGTCTCTCACTGAAAAAATAAACCTACCATTAAAATTATAGACTGATATTTTCTTTGTCAGTGGACAGACGTACAAAATCAGCAGGGGATCAAATGCCTTTTTCCCTCACTGTGGGCCCAGGTTTCTCTAGTTCCTTTGTAAACATATACTAGTAGCTTCAGGAACCTGTTTTTCCTGTCACTGATCTATTCCTTGCCCTTCATATCAAGTTTGCATTGATTTTTCCTCATTTGATCCATATTTTGTCCAGGGGTATTCTGTTTTGACTTGCTACACAGTTGCTGTTTTTTAATCCTTATTCAAATTATAGTTACAATTAAAACTGATCCACTTTCTGCATGCAACAATAGAAAAAAAATTGTTTAATATACCACAAACACATGAACACCTTAGATGTACTAGTCTCTTCTGGGAAGAAGTAAGGGGTGGGGGTGGGAGTTGATAGGTGGGGAATAAAAGCTGAGGTTGGGGGTGCAATTGATAGGAGTACAGGAACCCAGGAGATGATGGTGGAGCGTGGGGACCAAAGTGTGCATTGGGATCCCACTTTTAAGGACTTAGGATAAATATGGACTTAGAATATGTGATGGTGGGAAGGGGTAAATTGAACCTATAAACAATAGAGATTTTATTAGGAACTTATAAAGAAGGATGTGAGAGACTTGCTGGACAGAGTCTGTAAATGAGGAAGGGACAGTGGGCAAGTGTTTTGGAGCTTGAATGACATGTTTGGAATAATTCTGGATAGTGGAACATATTATATAAAGAGGAGAGGTGGCCTTTGTGAAGAAGAACGGAGAGTTACAGATGGGACTAGGCCAGTGGCGTACCAAGTGGGGGGCGGGGGGTGCGGGCTGCCCTGGGCGCCACACACTGGGGGGGTGTCAGGCTGGCGCCCCCCTCCACGACTGAAGCAATGACAGTGCAGCGGGGCAGGTTTAGGCAGCGGCGCGGTGACAGGGCAGGTTACAGCAGGGAGAGGCAAGCTGCAGTGGTGTTGCAAGGGGGCGGGGGTGCAGGGTGATACTACTGCACCAACGATCCCCTTTTTCTCGTGGCCATGGGCTCTCTGAGTGGTCCCGGATGTCTCACACAGGCACAGCCGCCTCCCCCTCCTCTCTGTTTATGTGTATACAGGTGGCGGGGACTTGCTGTGCATGTGCCACGCTGATCTGAGGTACTGAATGGTTCCGTACTGAAGGGGGGTCTGCACTGAATGGGGGGGTCTGTATTGAATGGGGGTCTGCACAAAAGAGGGGTCTGTACTGAATGGGGGGTCTGCACTAAAGTAGGGGTCTGTCCTGAATGGGGGGTCTGTACTGAATGGGGGTCTGTACTGAATGGGGGGTCTGTACTGAATGGGGGTCTGCACTAAAAGGGGGTCTGTACTGAATGGGGGTCTGCACTGAAGGGGGTCTGTACTGAATGAGGGGTCTGCACTGAATAGGGGGGTCTGCACTGAATAGGGGGGTCTGCACTAAAGAGGGGGTCTGTACTGAATGGGGGGTTGGCACTGAAGGGGGGTCTGTAGTGAATGGGGGGTCTGCACTAAAGAGGGGGTCTGTACTGAATGGTGGGGTTGGCACTGAAGGGGGTCTGTACTAAATGCGGGGGTCTGCACTGAAGGGGGAGGGTCTGTACTGAATGGGGGTCTGCACTAAAGGGGGGGTCTGTGCTTAATGGGGGGTCTGTAATGTAAAAGGGTCTAGGGGGTTGTGTAATGTAAAGGGGTGCAGGGGGCTCTGTAATGTAAAGGGGTCCAGAGGTGCAGGGTGCTGTGTAATGTAAAGGGGTCCAGAGATGCAGGGTGCTGTGTAATGTAAAGGGGTCCAGAGATGCAGGGGGCTGTGTAATGTAAAGGGGTCCAGAGGTGCAGGGGCTGTGTAATGTAAAGGAGTCCAGAGGTGCAGGGTGCTGTGTAATGTAAAGGGGTCCAGAGATGCAGGGTGCTGTGTAATGTAAAGGGGTCCAGAGATGCAGGGTGCTGTGTAATGTAAAGGGGTCCAGAGGTGCAGGGTGCTGTGTAACGTAAAGGGGTGCAGGGGGATGTGTAATGTAAAGGGGTCCAGGGGTGCAGTTGTGGAGAGGGGGTACACAGTAGTGACAAAGAGATTTTGAAGGATGCAGAGGTATGCAGGGGGCACAGTGGGGTGTTTCTACATTTTAACGTGGGGGGTGCCAGATATAGGATCCGCCCCGGGTGCCAAATGCTCTAGGTAAGATCAGCAGTTAGAGAACAGCAGGTACAAAAGTACAAACACATAGGACCATATCATAAATCTTTCCCCTAGAGCAGGCGTGTCCAAACTTTTTTGAAAGAGGGCCAGATTTGATAAAGTGAACGTGCGTGAGGGCCGACCATTTTGCCTGACATTCTTTGAACCATTAAAATTCGGTGTAAGTGTGTTCGTCCGAGCACTAATACACGGCCCAACAAGAATTCTCCTACCTTTGTGGCTGCGTGTGGTGAATATATATATCTCCTCTTTGGTCCCCAACAAATCCCAAAGCTCCGCTCAGGGTAAGGATGAGCTCAGGTTGTAAAAAATATATATTTTCTCTATCCCCTGAGAAATCTGGCCTTTATCTCTTCTGTGGCCCCTAAGATCCAATCAGGGCAAGGATGAGCTATTTATTTTTTATTTTTTACAGTCATGCTCGAAATTGTTGGCACCCCAGAAATTTTTCCAGAAAATCAAGCATTTCTCACAGAAAAGTATTGCAGTAACACATGTTTTGCTATACACATGTTTATTCCCTTTGTGTGTATTGGAACAAATCAAAAAAAGGGAGGAAAAAAAGCAAATTGGACATAATGTCACACAAAACTTCAAAAATGGGCTGCTCAAAATTCTTGGCACCCTTTAAAAATTGTGGATAAATAAGATTGTTTCAAGCATGTGATGCTCCTTTAAACTCGCCTGGGGCAAGTAACAGGTGTGAGCAATATAAAAATCACACCTGAAAGCAGATAAAAAGGAGAGAAGTTCACTTAGTCTTTGCATTGTGTGTCTGTGTGTGCCACACTAAGCATGGACAACAGAAAGAGGAGAAGAGAACTGTCTGAGGACTTGAGAACCAAAATTGTGGAAAAATATCAACAATCTTAAGGTTACAAGTCCATCTCCAGAGATCTAGATTTGCCTTTGTCCACAGTGCGCAACATTATCAAGAAGTTTGCACCCCATGGCACTGTAGCTAATCTCTCTGGGTGTGGACGGAAGAGAACAATTGATGAAAGGTTGCAACGCAGGATAGTCGGGATGGTGGATAAGCAGCCCCAAACAAGTTCCAAAGAAATTCAAGCTGTCCTGCAGGCTCAGGGAACATCAGTGTCAGCGCAAACTATCCGTCGACATTTAAATGAAATGAAAGGCTATGGCAGGATACCCAGGAGGACCCCACTGCTGACAGAGAGACATAAAAAAGCAAGACTACAGTTTGCCAAAATGTACTTGAGTAAGCCAAAATCCTTCTGGGAAAACGTCTTGTGGACATAGGAGACCAAGATGGAGCTTTTTGGTAAAGCACATCATTCTACTGTTTACCAAAAACGGATTGAGGCCTACAAAGAAAAGAACACGGTACCTACAGTGAAATATGGTGGAGGTTCATTGAAGTTTTGGGGTTGTTTTGCTGCCTCTGGCACTGGGTGCCTTGAATGTGTGCAAGGCATCATGAAATCTGAGGATTACCAAAAGATTTTGGGTCGCACTGTAGAGCCCAGTGTCAGAAAGCTGGGTTTGCGTCCGAGATCTTGAGTCTTCCAGCAGGACAATGACCCCAAACATACGTCAAAAAGCACCCAGAAATGGATGGCAACAAAGCGATGGAGAGCTCTAAAGTGGCCAGCAATGAGTCCAGATCTAAATCCCATTGAACACCTGTGGAGAGATCTTAAAATTGCTGTTGGGAAAAGGCACCCTTCCAATAAGAGTGACCTGGAGCAGTTTGCAAAGCAAGAGTGGTCCAAAATTCCGGGTGAGAGGTGTAAGAAGCTTATTGATGGTTATAGGAAGCGACTGATTTTAGTTATTTTTTCCAAAGGGTGTACAACCAAATATTAAGTTCAGGGTGCCAAGAATTTTGAGCAGCCCATTTTTTAAGTTTTGTGTGACATTATGTCCAATTTGCTTTTTTTCCTCCCTTTTTTTGTTTTGTTCCAATACACACAAAGGGAATAAACATGTGTATAGCAAAACATGTGTTACTGGAATACTTTTCTGTGAGAAATACTTGATTTTCTGGAAAATTTCTGGGGTGCCAACAATTTCGAGCATGACTGTATATTTTATATTCTCTCTGGCCCCCACTTGCAATTTGCCCTTATCTCTTCTGTGGCCCCCAAGCTCCGATCAGGGCAAGGATGAGCTCCTTTTTTTAAATTCTTATATATATTGAAATATTTGCTTTATATCCGTTACAGCAGTAAACTTATCTTATCCCCTGAGAAATCCTCGATGACCTCTGGCGAGCCTGCTAGGACGCTGACAGCATGCAGCGCCGTAGCCAATCACTGCCGCCAATCACAGGCACTGAGACACAGAGCTCTGCAGCTGTGGACCGGGAAATGACTCAGTGTCTGTTATTGGCGATGCGCGCTTCCCAATGGGCTTGGAACATGCCCCAGCAACATGCCCAGCTTATCAGTGAGAGAGGCACTCAGGGATTAGAGAATATATATATATATATATATATATATATATATATATTGTTACAGCAGGAAGGTAAAGTCACCTGGTTGCATCCAGGGGGGTAGGTATATTTCTCCCAGATTCAGGCTTTATGCCGACTTATACAACTAGGGAGAGAGTTGATGAAGCCCAGCTGAGGCTAGTGGGCTCATGGATGATTCATACCTCTAGGGAGAGTGCTGGGCGTCGTGCAGGCAGGGAGTTGATGAGACCAGCTGAAGCTTGTCAGCTCGTTTAAGGCCTCTATAAAAACTCCCAGCTTCATTAGGTGTTTGCTCATGCCTGGACCCAGACCTGTGTGGACTGTCTAGGGAGAGTGAACCCCTGTGCGGTGAGACAAAGCCTGTGTGGCTATTTGTTTGGACATTTACTAAACCAGGGACTTAGGGACTAGGACAGCACCAGGCTGATCCCAGTTGTTAGTTAGGGAAACCTGCATGTTTAGTCAGAGGTCAAGTTGACCAGGATTTATTTTGTTTATGTTTCTTTTTGCTTTGCTGTGTTTTTGTCACTGTAAATAGAGAAATAAACAGCACCTTTTGATCTTGAAAACCACAACCTCCGTCTGCTGGGCCTGTTTTTGTGTGGGGAGCCCATCCAGGGGGTCACACACACCCGCTACCGAGCTAACCCCCTCACAGTTGGTGGAGAATGCGGGCAGTTTTTTTAAGCCAGCATGGAGGAGATACTGAAACAGCTGGCTCTAGCAAATGCCAATCAACAGCAGACAAATGCAGGTTTGCAAAAGAGCCTTGCAGCCCAGCAACAAGCCCAGCAGCAATCTGAGGCCCGCTTCATAGACCTGTTGCAGAAGCAAGAGCAGAGACTACAACAACAGATGGAAGCAGTAATGCAGCAACGTCCGCAGACCAGTGAGGAAAGCCGTCCCACTAATACCGCGTCCTTTGGGGTGAGTCGTTTATTGACAAAAATGACTGGAGAGGATGATCCAGAGGTATTTTTGACCACATTTGAAAGGACTGCTGAAAGAGAAAAGTGGCCTGAGGAGCAGTGGGCTGGACTGCTGGCTCCTCTGTTAACTGGTGAATCGCAGAAAGCTTACTATGACCTAGAGCCTGACCAAGCAAAAGACTATGTGATGCTAAAAGCTGAAATATTGGCAAGGCTGGGTGTCACCCTGGCTGTCCGGGCTCAGCGTGTGCATAACTGGACTTTCCAGCTTGGAAAACCCCCCAGGTCTCAAATGTATGATCTCATTCACCTGAGCAGGAAGTGGCTACAGCCAGAGACTTTGTCCGCACCGGAGATTGTGGAACGTGTTGTGATGGATCGTTTCTTGAGAGCTCTCCCTACCGCCATTCAAAAGTGGGTAAGCCATGGAGACCCAGAAACGGCCGGTAAACTTGTGGATCGTGTAGAGAGATACTTGGCTGCAGAGAACCTGACGGCCTCTTCCAGAGACTCTCGGACTTTCCACCCTAAGACCAGACCATCCCCAGGGGCGGATAAGATGATTCCAAGGGGTGAGGGTGGAGAGAGTGAGAGGGTGGGAGCTCTGCCCAGGGTTTGGCGAGAACAGCCTGGGAAGTCGGGGGCTCAAGAGGCAGCCAAAAGGATTGTTTGCTACCGCTGCCGGCAAGCGGGACATATTGCAGCAAATTGCCCGGTTGTGGAGGAACCCATGCAATGTGACTTTCTGACGGACAGACGTCAGTCGCTGTGTGCGACAGTCGCATGCACTGCCATTCGGGGAACTGAGAAACATTTATGCAAAATGTGTATTAATGGTAGAAATGTTGTGGTATTACTGGATTCAGGTAGCCTTGTGACCCTGATAAAGGCTGAATTAGTTAAAACAGAGGTCTCTGGGAATAGCAAGGTAGCTGTTATTTGTGTGCATGGGGACACCCGAGAGTATCCAGTGACTACAGTGTGTTTCAAGACCCCCAAAGGTACCCTCTCTCATCCAGTGGGGTTAGTATCTCAATTACCGCATGATGCCATTGTGGGAAGGGATTTTCCGAAGTTCTGGGAACTGTGGGATGATCCTGAGCCCCCCACTGGTGCCCCTATGTACCAGGAAGGTGATAGCCAGAACTCCTCTGAGAGTGGTGAGGACTCTCCAGAATTTCCCTTGTCAGTGTTGGCAGGCGAGACTCAAGAAACTGGAGAGGAGCCCACCTCCTCAGACGAAAACCTACCGTCTGTGGAGTTTTCTGATCTTGAGGTTCACAGGGAAAATTTTGCCACAGAACAGTTAAAAGACCCCGCCCTAATAAAGGCACGGGAAAACGTAGTGGAAATAGATGGCGAGTTAGTGAACCCAGATAATACCTGCACTTACCCATACTTCAGCGTAGAGAAGGACCTACTGTATCGGGTGGCAAAAAGGGCAGAAGAAACCGTTGAGCAGCTTGTGGTGCCCAAACCTTACAGGAAGTTGGTGTTGGAGTTGGCCCATGGGCACATTCTTGGAGGTCATCTGGGGACAGAGAAAACCCGAGAGAGGGTATTACAGAGATTCTATTGGCCTGGGGTGATGAAGGACATAGAAAATTATTGTTCCTCCTGCCCTGTGTGTCAGAGGTCGGCCCCGATGCCACATTTCCGTAGCCCGCTGGTCCCTCTACCCATCATTGAGGTCCCGTTTGAGAGGATCGCAATGGATTTGGTAGGTCCTATAATTAAGTCCGCTAGGGGGCACCAGTACATATTAGTTATAATGGACTATGCCACCCGTTATCCAGAAGCGATCCCTCTCCGAAATACCTCGGCCAAAACCATAGCCAAAGAGCTATCTCTTGTTTTTAGCCGGGTGGGTATTTGTAAAGAACTGCTTACGGACCAAGGTACACCCTTTATGTCCCGGGTTATGAAAGAGCTGTGTAAATTGTTCAAAGTGACGCAATTGCGTACATCTGTGTATCACCCCCAAACCGATGGGCTGGTTGAAAGATTCAACAAAACCCTAAAACAAATGTTGAAGAAAGTGGTGGATAGAGATGGAAAGGATTGGGACTGTCTACTTCCTTATTTGATGTTTGCTATTAGGGAGGTGCCCCAATCCTCTACGGGATTCTCCCCCTTTGAGTTACTGTATGGGAGACACCCAAGAGGGCTGTTGGATATTGCCAAGGAAACTTGGGAAAGTGAGAGTTCTCCCCACAGGAGTGTGATTGAGCATGTCGCCCTGATGCAAGATCGAATTGCACAGGTAATGCCCATCGTGAAGGAACATTTGGCCCAAGCGCAGTTGGCACAGCAGAGAGTGTACAACCGTGGAGCCAAGACCCGTACCTTTTCCCCGGGGGATAGGATATTGGTACTTGTCCCTACGGTTGAAAGTAAATTCCTTGCCAAATGGCAAGGCCCCTACGAGATAATGGAAAAAATGAGCGAAGTGAATTACAAGGTCAGACAACCAGGAAGGCGAAAGCCCGAACAGATCTATCACGTTAATCTGTTGAAAGCCTGGAGGGATAGAGAGTCCCTAGTCGCAGAAACTTGGTCACCAGCTCAAACTGGTTGCGTGATTCCGGAGGTTGGAATAGCAGCCACCTTGTCACAACCCCAACAACAGGAGGTTAAGGAGTTTGTGCTTCGCAACAAAGAGGTGTTCTCTGAGCTGCCGGGACAAACATCTGGGGTAGAGCATGATATTATTACCCCGCCCGGTGAAAGGGTGAAATTAAAACCCTATCGGATCCCAGAGGCCCGACGGGAGGCAATACGGGAGGAAGTACAGGAAATGCTGAACTTAGGGGTGATAGAGGAGTCCCAAAGTGATTGGTCTAGTCCCATTGTGTTGGTGCCTAAACCGGATGGGAGCTGGCGATTTTGTAACGATTTTCGTCAGTTGAACAAAGTTACAAAATTTGACACCTACCCCATGCCACGTATAGATGAGTTGATCGACCGGCTGGGAACAGCCCGATACATGACGACTCTTGACCTCACAAAAGGGTATTGGCAAATTCCCCTGGCCAAGTCGGCCAAAGAGAAAACCGCATTTGTAACCCCAGACGGGGCGTTCCAATATAAGAGAATGCCATTCGGGTTACAGAATGCGCCGGCCACATTCCAGCGGAAAATGGACCAGATACTGAGGCCCCATCGGAAGTATGCTGCGGCTTACCTGGATGACGTAATTGTCCATAGCACAGATTGGGCCTCACATCTGCCAAAAGTGCAAGCAGTCCTAGACTCTATCCGGGAAGCGGGGTTTACGGCTAACCCCAAGAAGTGTACCATTGGGCAGGAGGAGGCCAAATATCTTGGGTACACCATTGGCAGGGGAGTAATAAAACCCCAACTCAACAAAGTCGAGGCCATCCAGAGTTGGCCATGTCCCAACAGCAAGAAGCAGGTACGAGCCTTTCTGGGAATCACGGGTTATTATCGGCGCTTCATTCCCCACTTTGCTTCTAAGGCTGTGCCCCTAACCAACCTGACGAAAGGGAAAGGGTCGGTCATGATTAAATGGACCCCCGAGGCTGAGGCAGCATTCCAATTCTTGAAACAAGCCTTATGTAGCCAGCCAGTGTTGTACTCACCCGACTTCTCTAAAGACTTTGTCGTACAAAGTGATGCGTCAGATGTGGGGTTAGGAGCAGTATTGTCCCAGGTCTGGAACGGGGAAGAGCACCCAGTCATTTACCTCAGCAGGAAGTTGAAGTCCCATGAGGTAAATTACGCCACGGTTGAAAAGGAGTGTTTAGCGGTGAAGTGGGCTCTAGATTCCCTTCGGTACTATCTGCTAGGTAGGCACTTTGACATGGTTACGGATCACGCTCCGTTAAAGTGGATGGCTCAAAACAAGGAGACAAATAGAAGAGTAAATAGGTGGTTCCTGGCCCTACAGGAATTCAACTTCACAGTAAAGCATCGCCCTGGCGTTCAAATGGGGAATGTGGATGCTTTGTCTCGAGTACATGAATGCCTGATTGCTGGTGTTCCAACCCCAAGGTTAAAACAAGAGGGGGGGGGTATGTGACAGCAGGAAGGTAAAGTCACCTGGTTGCATCCAGGGGGGTAGGTATATTTCTCCCAGATTCAGGCTTTATGCCGACTTATACAACTAGGGAGAGAGTTGATGAAGCCCAGCTGAGGCTAGTGGGCTCATGGATGATTCATACCTCTAGGGAGAGTGCTGGGCGTCGTGCAGGCAGGGAGTTGATGAGACCAGCTGAAGCTTGTCAGCTCGTTTAAGGCCTCTATAAAAACTCCCAGCTTCATTAGGTGTTTGCTCATGCCTGGACCCAGACCTGTGTGGACTGTCTAGGGAGAGTGAACCCCTGTGCGGTGAGACAAAGCCTGTGTGGCTATTTGTTTGGACATTTACTAAACCAGGGACTTAGGGACTAGGACAGCACCAGGCTGATCCCAGTTGTTAGTTAGGGAAACCTGCATGTTTAGTCAGAGGTCAAGTTGACCAGGATTTATTTTGTTTATGTTTCTTTTTGCTTTGCTGTGTTTTTGTCACTGTAAATAGAGAAATAAACCGCACCTTTTGATCTTGAAAACCACAACCTCCGTCTGCTGGGCCTGTTTTTGTGTGGGGAGCCCATCCAGGGGGTCACACACACCCGCTACCGAGCTAACCCCCTCACAATATATATATATATATATATATATTTTAAACTGAGCTTATGCTTACCCTGTGCGGAGCTTGGGGGGCCACAAAAGTGATAAAAACAAATTGCAAGTGGGCGCCGTATGAAACCGGCCCGCGGGCTGCAATTGGCCCGCGGGCCGGACTTTGGACATGCCTGCCCTAGAGTAAACACTTTTGCTTTTAAAATTCCACAGATCTTAACACATTTTCATGCTTGTGTCGAATATCATTTTTTTGGAGTCACACAGTTTTAAATCACAAGTGAGTGAATGAAACCTAAAAACCAAGGACTTCTAAATGACCAACTCTAGATTAAGCAGAACTCCTACTGGGATTTTCCTTACAGTTATTGTCTCAGGGACAAAACGATCACATTATAGGGGCCCTCAAATCCCAAAACGTATTCTGCCAATTAGATTGGTACTTTTGTTTGAAATTCACTGCATCTGCTCAGAAAAACTGTAAAACTATGTGCACTCAAAAATACACATTCATATGTGTTTTTTAAAGTGAGTAAATACATTTTATTTTAATGATGTTTGCTCAGGAAGCTATAGTTCATACTTGCTTTACAATTTGGGCACAGTTTGAGAAGCATTGGATTTGTGATTTGAAAGGGGAACTTCAGAAAGGGGGGTGAAAAGAAGGAAGGGGGAGGGAGAATAGTTCAGGGAGTTGTTCCGGCAGAGGTCCAGAGGGTGCATTCAAGTGATAAGAATACGAAAGAAATCAAGGTTCCAAAGGGGAATTGTCAAAATCAGGGGGAAAATATTTTTTTGATCCAGGGTTGCCATATTTTGGTGTTCAGTCTCTCCTTGTCCTGCAGGGTAGCTTCGATCTTGGCATGTATCATCACCTGGTGACTCTTTGTTGTGGCAATTGTACAAAGTGCCGCCATCTTCCAAAACCTAGCAGTGGTCTGTTTCACAACAGTCGTGACATAAAAGAGGAGAGGACATTAATTCCTGACCAGCTCTGAGGGTGCCACATTTAAAAGGGCTATCTGAAGGTCAGGTTGTATGTATTTATCAAATAGATGGGAGAAAAGTAAAAAAATGTTAACCCAAAAAGACTTCATCAAAGGACAAGTCCACCAAGTGTAGAGATATGTTCCGGGCTCACTGCAGCCCCCAAAACAGGCAGACAGATAGCCACATAGACACATTTTTCTATTCTTTGTGGCACCAGGTACAATCTAGACAATACTTTATAGGATGTTTCCAATGCAGAAGTTTTTTGGGATACCTTATGGGTTGCCTCCAGGAGTCCTGATCTCAGGCGTAAGGACCAAGGCTAAATCAGTTGTCCATTTGGCCAAGTAAGCTGGCTAAGTAAGCTGGGAGAGGAGGTCTTGTGGGGGATAGTAAGGTTATATAAAGTTTAGTTATCACTCCTTTAGTATATGGGTTAGATGCGCATAAGCAGTCATGGTGTTGAGATTCATGCCTGGCAGAGTTTTTGCAGTGTAAACATGTTTTATCTGGAGGTATCTAAAAACCTCGGAGTTAGGAAGCTTATAATGGCCTTGTAAACTAGGGAAGGACTTCAAACCATTGAGGTGACCAGGTGATGTATAGGTACTGTCAGGGCCGGACTGGGAATAAAATCCAGCCCTGGAAAAAATTTCATACCAGCCCCACAGCATTATTATACCAGCATAACGTCATTATTTTCTTGTTCATGAAAGGGAAAACCATACATTTTAAAGCACATTTGAAGAGTGTATTATATATAGATAAGACAGATATGAAAGCACATAGGGCTTTATATATATAAAATGCAAATTCCAGTTAAAAGTAGTGTAGCGGCCTCACCCCCTCTACATGTTTATCGGTCATCTGATGGCTCTCGTCTAGGGGTACCTGGGTTTCGAGAGTGAGGTGCGCCACGGCCCATGTCCTCCCCATGGCTGTGGTTGAGGTGAAGGCCAATTTCAATATCTTCCTCGGGCCAAATGTGCATTGGGTTGCGGAACTTAGCCCTGCTATGCTGGAATCTCCCTTTGCTCCCATTAACAGAGTCCATACACCGATCACAGTCCAACTCTCAGTTTTATTTCGTAGCTCCACAACAACAGGGTAATGGCAGGATACGGTGGGATGAGCAGGCCGAGGCACTCTCCTGATTGTAGTCCCCACACCCCCTGTGCTATGACCAAGGGTTGCAGGAGTCTTGATTAGAACAACTTCGCTGCGCTGGGGCCCCTATCAGGGGAAGATGACACTCCAAGGGAGTTACCGGAGGCCCGTCCGTCACCGGGTTGACGCTGCTCCGGAATCTTCAGACGGGTGACCTCCCCGGCCTCCTCACCTCAGATGCGGGTCCCCTCAATAAAACTTTTGTATAAAACATCTGTCATGTACACATATACAATCCCTCTCGTCACTGTCTAAGAACCACCCCATACTCAGTAGTCTTGACCGACGAATCTCCTGCAGAAGGGAAACAAAAAAAACAACATCCTAACACTCTGGGTTAACTTGGCATGAGTGGGTCCGTCAGCCGAGAGACCCACTCACTCCAATAAGTAAAGTGATGCATGTGTAAAATTTCAAACAACCGTTGCACAACACTGCCACCTGGTGACAGCGCTGCGGTAATGACACTTGGTGAGATCTTCATTCTTCCCGCTTTCCCTACACTGACTCTACCCCCAAAGTCTCTGCCTTTGGTACATGAAGAAAAGGGAGAAAAAAAAAACAACAGCTCCCAAGTCTCCAGTGAGTAAAAGAAAAGCCCAAATCAAAACAAAAAGTAGGGCACTGCTCTGAGTATCTGGGAATGTTCCTTCCAGAGAGTTCGACAAGCAAACAAATAGGAGTTCTCTTCTCCTACAAGTAGAATCTTGGATCTGGCAAAAACAGAGGCTTTAAGTAATTGTCAAACACTTCAACTGAATATTCGACATCCTCTCCCTCCTTTCTGCAGATAAGCACCTTATCAGCATGAATATGGCGCCCCAACTTCCAATCAGCTCGGCAGTCTCTGAACTTCTTAGACACAGATGGTGAACATGACAAGTATCGCCGGGCATGAGGCACTTTGAGCTTTTCCCAGACAAACTCGTCGTACCACCTTTTTCGCAGGACCTCGACTTCATAAAGTAAGTCCCGAGGCAAGTAGGGGTACTCCCACCCATATTCATGGGCGACTCTCTGGGAGAAAAGTCATTGCAATCTGGCTAGAGGAGGCATAACATTTCGCTCACCTTCTCCTGGTTGTACGATGGCCTCCGGGTGCCGAGGTACCTTCACCGTCTCGGACGGCTTCTCCTTTGGTGCCCGCAATGAAGCGCGCTGCATCCCCACTATCAGAGCGGGTGATGTGGTAGAATGTGGAAGGTTGGTCAGAGGACTAGACTCCCTCCTGAGCTCCGGGGCCTTCGCCCGGGGCATACTGTCCTCTATAGACATAGGGGAATCCTGCGGTTTACATAGCACAGGTAGCGGGCGTTTGTCCCAGCCCTTCCGGTGAAACAGTTTGTCTATTTCTCCGTCATCCCCACAGTCTGACAGCGACTCTAGGTCGGAGGTGTCATACATCTCAGCGGGAAGGTAGTCTTTAGTAGACGGAGAACTACCCTCCCTTGCGGGCTCCACCGACTTTGGACCCCCGACACCTCCAACCAACACCACAGTCCCAGCCCCTGGCTCACCTGGACCTTCTGAAGAACTGGGATGTCCGGGACTCTCTTCTCTACCGGCTCCATCTAGGCCAGGCAAGCGGCGGGGTGAAGCTCGACCACGACCATAGGATGCCTGTACCAGGCCGACTTTCCTCTTCGGGGGTGGGAGCAGGGAGTCTGTGGTGACCGAAGCAGCGTCCTCGGATTTTTCTCTCTCAGTCTCTGGTTGGGCAGTCCCGTCGCCCTGGTCAGCGCGCACGGGGACCTCTGCAAAGGCCTGGATCTCTCCCTCCGGAGTGGCGGTTCCTGTGATGCAGTTGAGGCGAAGGGCCCGGGGCCTTACTGTGGATGATTCGACCTCAAAAAGAAACTCTTTGCACGCTTCACATCGCCCGAACGGCTTTAGTTGGACCACCAGTCCCGAGCATCCGGGACAGATCACACCGAGGGCCTCTGTGTCTCTGCATGAATACAGAGCCAACTGTCCTCGGGGCCTGAGCCTTATCCCCGTGTCTGTAATGGGCGCAGCAAATGCAGTCATTTTCGTGGGGTAAGGTACCGGCATCCACGGGGAGCTTGAGGCCATCCCGACCACCTGCTGTTCCATCACGCACTGACCACGCGCCGGAGTCTCCACGTGTATCTCCACACATGGCCAGACTCCTCCCACGACTTGCACGTTTTTGCGGGCTTTCACCAGCCTCCGCCCACGAATTGCGCAGTCACGGAGTGCCTCATGGCGCAGTGCAGCAAAAGTCCCCACATGTAGTACGTCACACGGCTGGACTCCTCCCTCTTCCCGCTCTTTCTGCATAGGCCTTTCCCGGTTTTTCAGAGAAATTTCCAAGACTTCGAGCACAGGGACGCACTTTGGCCAATCACATGGCCGACCTGCTCGGACCTCCTCCGGGCAGCAAAGTCCAGACACAGCCGTTCCAAACCTTAGGGTCAATACACATTTCATCCCGGACTCACGAGCCCCCACGTGTAGCGGCCTCACCCCCTCTACATGTTTATCGGTCATCCGATGGCTCTCGTCTAGGGGTACCTGGGTTTCGAGAGTGAAGTGCGCCATGGCCCATGTCCTCCCCATGGCTGTGGTTGAGGTGAAGGCCAATTTCAATATCTTCCTCGGGCCAAATGTGCATTGGGTTGCGGAACTTAGCCCTGCTATGCTGGAATCTCCCTTTGCTCCCATTAACAGAGTCCATACACCGATCACAGTCCAACTCTCAGTTTTATTTCGTAGCTCCACAACAACAGGGTAATGGCAGGATACGGTGGGATGATCAGGCCGAGGCACTATCCTGATTGTAGTCCCTACACCCCCTGTGCTATGACCAAGGGTTGCAGGAGTCTTGATTAGAACAACTTCGCTGCGCTGGGGCCCCTATCAGGGGAAGATGACCCTCCAAGGGAGTTACCGGAGGCCCGTCCGTCACCGGGTTGACGCTGCTCCGGAATCTTCAGGCGGGTGACCTCCCCGGCCTCCTCACCTCAGATGCGGGTCCCCTCGCAAGGGGCACCCTGGAATTACTTCACCCTCGCGGGACCCAGTCAAAGTCACCAGGTCCCAGGCCCACGACATAGTACCTCACCCCAGGCTGAAGGTGCCTGGGATGGACTCCAACTCCATTCCGGCCAAGCCTAGGGGCCTGGGCCGGAACCCTGAACCGCCCGCACCCAGGCCTAAGGCGCCTGGGTGCGTGAAGAGATGATCCTCGAAGACCTCGTGGTGAGGGCGTCTCCCCCTTTTATCTCCTCCCATCGACACCACGGCGGGTTCCCCGCCCCAGCCGTACCATCTCCGGAAAGGGACAAAAAGGGTAGCACTGCGGTAGTGATTCTACCTGGAGCCTGTAGGTACCCCGCCACCCACAGGCCATGGAGAATATTGCACCACCCAATCCTCCACGAATAACAAAAAGGGGTCTAAACCCTGTCACAATTACACACCTGGGTCACACTACCCCCAGGTGTATCCCACTAAATCTGAAGACCCCGCTACAGTAGTAAAAGTGGTCAATCATCAAGGGGGACCCCAGGAACTCAGAACTAGGGGGGGGGCACCTTCCGCAGAAAGAATACACTAAGGTAAGGGGGGGTGGTTGTTACTGATATAGGGGGGAAACCTTTATATCAATGCCCCCTTAAATTATCGTATTCACTCCCCCCTTACATCAGTGACTCCCCCTCAGACTGGCCTAGCCGTGCTGTCACTGACCTCCTCTCAGGTACACCGTGCAGGGCTCAGTCAGGCGGCTCCAGCTCGGTGGCTCTGGTTTTATCCAATAGTCTCCTCTCCACAGTCCCCACACATCTGACTTCTCCCATGACCCCCATCCCGGCGGTGCTCCCACTCTTGACTCCTCTCCAAACTCCCTCAGAGACTCCAGACATGATACAGGAGATGGTCAGAGGCTGCAGACATAATACAAGAGCTCAATGCAGCCCCACCAGTACCCATCAAATGCATCCTCATCAGTGCCCATCAAATGCAGCCTCACTGTGCCCATCAAATGCAGTCTCACTGTGCCCATCAATGCAGCCTCCCTGTGCCCATCAATGCAGCCACACTGTGCCCACCATTGCAGCCACACTGTGCCCACCATTGCAGCCACACTGTGCCCACCATTGCAGCCACACTGTGCCCACCATTGCAGCCTCACTGTGCCCATCAATGCAGCCTCACTGTGCCCATCAATGCAGCCTCACTGTGCTCATCAAATGCAGCTTTACTCTGCTCATCAAATGCAGCTTTACTGTGCCCATCAAATGCAGCTTTACTGTGCCCATCATTGCAGCCTCACTGTGCCCATCATTGCAGCCTCACTATGCTCATCAAATGCAGCTTTACTGTGCCCGTGAATGCAGTCTCTCCTATGCCCCATGTCCCAGTCTGCAGTCCCTGTCTGTGGGAAGGTGTGATGTTGATGCTCGGTACGGTGCCTTCCATGCCAGCAGGATATCCATGATCGCCATCAGCAGGCAGGGTCTGTTCTCGTTTTGGATTGGGACAGTGCTCCTTCCAGAGGATCTGTTTGCTGTGAGATGGAGTGGTTCCTGGCCACCTGCACCTTCAGCCATCCTCATTTTCCGGCCCCAGTCAGCCTGTCCTCTGGTCCTGGGGAAGTGAGAGCACTGGGGGGGGAGCTGGAGAGAAGGGGGAGAGGAGAGCACTGGCGGGGTTGGAGAGCACATGGGTGGGGGCAAAGAGCAGAGGGGAGTGGAGATCACAGGGGTGGGGAGCGGAGAGCGCTGGGGGGGGCTTGAGAGCACTGGGAGGGGGAGCCAAAAAAAACAGGGGTGGAGAGCACGGGAGGCTGAGAGGGGGGACTGGAGAGCACTGAGGGGGCTAACAGTGTGGGAGGTAAAGAGCACTGGGGGGATCTTGAGAGCACTGGGGGGGAGAAAGAACAGGGGTGGAGAGCACTGGGCGGTACAAAGAGCAGGGGGGAGTGGAGAGCACTGGGGGGTGGAGAGCAATGGGGGGAGCTTGAGAGCACCAGTGGGGGCCAGAAAAAACACGGGTGGAAAGTATGGGGGGCTGGAGAGCACTATGGGGGGCGGAGAGCACTGGCGGGGTTGGAGAGCACATAGGTGGGGGCAAAAAGAACAGGGGTGGGGAACACGGGGGGCTGGAGAGCACTGGGGTGGGGGCTGGAGAGTGATGGGGAGAGCTGGAGAGCACTGGGGGGGGGAGAAAGAACAGGGGTGGGGAGCACGGGGTGCTGGAGAGCACTATGGGGGGCGCAGAGCACTGGCGGGGTTAGAGAGCACATGGGTAGGGCAAAAAGAATAAGGGTGGGGAGCACGGGGGGCTGGAAAGTGATGGGGGGAGCTGGAGAGCACTGGGGGGAGAACAGGGGTGGGGAGCATGGGGTGCTGGAGAGCACAATGGGGGGCGGAGAGCACTGGCGGGGTTGGAGAGCACATGGGTGGGGACAAAATGCAGGGGGAGCGGAGAGTACTGGGGGGGGAGCTTGAAAGCACTGGAGGGGGAGCCAAAAAGAACAGGGGTGGAGAGCACAGGGGGCTGGAGAGTGATGGGTGGAGCTTGAGAGCACTGAGGGGGCCAAAAAGAACAGGGGTGGGGGGGGGCTGGGGAGCACTGTGGGGGGCAGAGAGCACTGGGGTGGGGGCTGGGAAGTGATGGGGAGAGCACTGGGGGGGGGAGAAAGAACAGGGGTGGAGAGCACTGGGGGGAGTGGAGAGTACTGGGGGGGGAGAACAGGGGTGGAGAGCACTGGAATGGTGGCTGGAGAGCTGGAGAGCAGGGGGGCAGAAAGAACAGAGGTGAAAAGAACTGTGGGAGGGCTGGAGAGTGTGTTGGGGCGGGAGAGCACTGGGGGGGGGCACAAGAACTGGGAGGGGCCAGCAAAAGAAGTTGGATAGGAGGAGAAGCAGGGGGGCCGCATATAGAGGAAATTAGCTTTCTATATTCCTCCATACAGCCGCGGAATGCTTGATTCTCCTCCTCCTTCCCCCTCCTGCAAGCATTCAGCGGCTGTATGGAGGAATATAGAAAGCTAATTTCCTCTATATGCGGTCCCCCTGCCGATCCTCCTATCCGGGCACACAGGGTGGGCATCTCCTGTTGTGCTCCCTGTCCCCTCTCTCCTGCTCCTGTTTATCATGGAGCTAACCTGGCTGGATCTGTGTTCGGCGGTGACGGTGACGCTGTAACACAGTCCCGCCCCCCTAGACCGGCTCCTGTGATAGGCTGAACGCTGACTCTATCTACTATCACACGAGCCGGTCTAAGGGGGCGGGACCGTGTTACAGCGTCACCACCGAACACAGATCCAGCCAGGCAGCTCAATTATAAACAGGAGCAGGAGAGAGGGGACAGGGAGCACTGCTGCAGCCGCAAATGAAACCGGCCCCAGGACAGGCAGCCTACCGGGAAATCTCCCGTTATCCCGGTAGGCCAGTCCGGCCCTGGGTACTGTAGCAGAGCGTCCCTGAGAGAGACAGGAAAAGTCCTGTTCAGGGTTTATACATCTCCCAGGCTCCTCTCTTATACGTTTAGGGATCTCTGATCCAGTATCCAGTTCAGGTTTTGGTCCTCTCTCCCAGGTCAATTAAAAGCTCACCTGAGAAGACAGCCTTTGCTTTGCCTGGGAAACACAGACAATGCTGGTCTGTGAGAGCAAGAAGGTTGGTGAAAACTGTTAATCAGTTGATGTGGAAGCTGGCAAGCGGTAGGCTTGTTCAGCCTGGTAGTGAGGGCTTGTATATACCGTATAGTTAGAGCCTAGACACGGCTAGGGTTTTGTTTAGCTATTTTTTTGTTCTGTTTGTTTTTTTGCATACTGTACAGCACCTGTCCATAGACTTTGTATATAGCACCAATAAACAACACAGTTTTTTCACTTGGACTTGGTATCTGTGCCTGCTCATCCCACTGAGCTTTTGTACCTGCTACCTGTCCCCCAGGTTACATATGGTGGAGACTGTATACACTAAAAATCTTGGGTTAGGGTAAACGTGTCGGAGGCCGGGATAGGCAGCATGCGTCCCAACTGCGTTCCACCCGATCTCCTCACAACCCGAAAGTGACGTAGCGTGCATATATGTGGCCCCATTACGCGTTTCGTCATTGGACGTCGTCTGAGGCGGTAACCTTCACATCGCACACAACACTACATTGCCTCTACTTAGAATTATTAATGTTTTACAATGTTTTTATATTGTTTTTTATACTGTCTGTTTTGATGTGTTTATGGGAGAGCGAGCGTCCAGCTGTTTTTTGGCTTTTTAGTGTATACTTTGGGGCTACTACCAGCCGGTATTATTGTTTTGTTGCTGGAACACCCCTTGTTTTTAAATATGTTTTAATAAACACCTTGGTACTACACTATTGGAGCCCTTGTCTCTTCCTATGAGGATTTACTGCTGAGGAACTGCTACCATCATACCACCTTCGCTTAGGACTCGGTAGCGCAGGATACCATCTAGCGGGAAGGCTGGAGGCGAGCTGACGGGGAGGACCCTTAGGATTCCAGCAGCTTCAGATACTACACGCCATTTACTTCTGCAGGGGTGGTGGCATCTGGTGAGTGGGACCCAGGAGGGGGAGCACGCAAGTCACCTTCATACTACACCAAGTCACTTTGGATTACTTCACTGAAAATGAACTTGTTATGAGAATTTTTCCAACTCAATTCTTTTAAAGGTTTTGGTTTTTCTGTTGTTCTTTATCAACTTTGCTGGACACTCACTTTTATATACATATATAATTGTTGGACTATTTTTTCATTTTTTAACTCTCTCTTGGCTGGTTGCCCGGCCAACTCTCTATTGCAATCACTCTGTGTTTATATTTTTTTGGCTTTTGGTCACTGTTTATAGAGGTTTTTTGTTGCACAGATTATTTATGCATAATCACTTACAGTTGATTCACTGTTAACAGAAGGTTTATATTTACACTGAGGTATCCCCAGTTTCCACTTTTTACATGATATGTTATACATAGGGTCATTTTAGTGGGACCCCTCACTTTTAGGTACCCCAGGTAGCGCAATTACCCCACCTGTTTTATCAAAAAGAAAAAATATTGTGTTTTTTTTCAAAATTGTCGCTCTTCTTTTGCTTATAGCGCAAAAAATAAAAACCGCAGAGGTGATCACATACCACCAAATACCCATTTGGGTACAGTGTTGCATGACCGCGCAATAGTCATTTAAAGTGCGACAGTGCTGAAAACTAAAAATTGGTCAGGGAAGGAAGGGGGGAAGGAAGGGGGTAAAAAATGCCCTGTATTTTTTTTTTTTATAAATTCTTTATTTTTTCATAAGTTTCTCAACATTAATCATACATATTCATAATTCAATATCTATATTACTACCTATTGGTTGTATATATTCTATTACCACTTAACTTATTATAAACTCCTCTTTCCCCTTCTTCCCCGCCCATTTCCCGCCCTCCCAAAAAAAAAAAAACTCAAACCTCTAACCGTGCCCCAGTCCCCCCTCCCCTACTACCAACTGCCGCCTTTCCTCACTCATCAACTCTAGTCTCTTCTCTATACGTCATGTAGGGGGCCCACGTCTTACGGTACCTGCCATCTTGATCTTTCATTGTCAGAGTGAGGTTCTCCATTTGTTGAATTTCTGCAATCCTCGCAAACCATTGCGCTCTTGATGGGGGGCTTTCACATCTCCACAGAACACGCCCTCGCTGCTACCATCAGATGTCTCAATAGGGATTTTTTATATTTTTCTTCTGAAATAGGGATATCAAATAACAGAAATGTAGCCGGATTTTCTCCTAACCGCACTCCTATTATTAATTCAATAGTTTCAGCTACCATTCTCCAAAACTCTTACATTTTTGCACATTCCCCAAAAATGTGTAATATAGTTCCTTCTTCTTCCTTACATCTCCAACACAGTTCCGATATTTGGGGGTATATCCGATGTAGTTTCATTGGTGTTCTATACCATCTGGTGAGGATTTTATATCCCCCTTCTTGGTATCTGCTCGCCACTGATGCCTTTTGATTGTACAACAGAATCCTGTTTATTTGTTCCTGGGAGAATCTTACACCCAGATCTCTCTCCCATTCCCGAAGGAAAGTGAGTTCCTGTGGGGCCTCCAGCTCAGTTAATTTAGCGTAGAAATATGACAGCGAGTGCTTTAATGATTCCCCCTTCAAGCATATTTCCTCAAACCCTGTTAGTGGTCTGACTTCCGCGTATATACTTGACTTACTTCTAATAAATGCATCTAATTGCATCTTTCTTAGAAAGTCTAATTCTGATGCTATCTCTCGATCTATCTCGTTTTTAGTCATTAGATGGTTATTTTCAGAAAAATTAACAATTCTACTAATCCCGCTTTGACGTAATTCTCTAAATCTGGGATCTTTCAAACCTGGCTGAAATGCCGGTGTGTCTAGGATCGGGGTCATTGGACTAGGATATTTTGAGATATTTGTTTTTTTTAATACCTTTCTAGTTGCTAATATAGTGGCACCTATTGTCGGATGTTTTCTCACTTCTCTTGGTATCTCTACTTCTGGTATCCATACCAAACCATCTTGGGGTGTATCTATCTTTGCCTGCTCCATTCGTATCCACGGTTTCCCCTGTCCTATCTCGCACCATTCTACTATTCTACCTAGGTGGGAAGCTTCTTGGTATCTTATTGGATCCGGTACCCCAATCCCTCCTTTTCCTTTTGGGAGTGTTAAAATAGTTCTGCGTACTCTTGCTACTCCTGCCCATATAAATCTCAGGAACCTCGATCTCAAATCTCTCAAAAAGCTTGGTGGAATCTTAATTGGGAGCATCTGTATGAGATATAAAAGTCTCGGCATCACGTTCATCTTTATAATATTTGTCCTACCAAACCAAGTAAAAATCTCCTTGTCCCATCTTTTAAAGTCCAGTTTAATCTGTCTTGCCATTGGAGTATAATTCAACTCGAATAGCTTAGCCAGATTTTTAGATATTTTTGTCCCTAAGTAACTTACAGGTCCTTCTCAAAAAATTAGCATATTGTGATAAAGTTCATTATTTTCTGTAATGTACTGATAAACATTAGACTTTCATATATTTTAGATTCATTACACACAACTGAAGTAGTTCAAGCCTTTTCTTGTTTTAATATTGATGATTTTGGCATACAGCTCATGACAACCCAAAATTCCTATCTCAAAAAATTAGCATATCATGAAAAGGTTCTCTAAACGAGCTATTAACCTAATCATCTGAATCAACTAATTAACTCTAAACACCTGCAAAAGATTCCTGAGGCTTTTAAAAACTCCCAGCCTGGTTCATTACTCAAAACCGCAATCATGGGTAAGACTGCCGACCTGACTGCTGTCCAGAAGGCCATCATTGACACCCTCAAGCAAGAGGGTAAGACACAGAAAGACATTTCTGAACGAATAGGCTGTTCCCAGAGTTCTGTATCAAGGCACCTCAGTGGGAAGTCTGTGGGAAGGAAAAAGTGTGGCAGAAAACGCTGCACAACGAGAAGAGGTGACCGGACCCTGAAGAAGATTGTGGAGAAGGACCGATTCCAGACCTTGGAGGACCTGCGGAAGCAGTGGACTGAGTCTGGAGTAGAAACATCCAGAGCCACCGTGAACAGGCGTGTGCAGGAAATGGGCTACAGGTGCCGCATTCCCCAGGTCAAGCCACTTTTGAACCAGAAACAGCGGCAGAAGCGCCTGACCTGGGCTACAGAGAAGCAGCACTGGACTGTTGCTCAGTGGTCCAAAGTACTTTTTTCGGATGAAAGCAAATTTTGCATGTCATTCGGAAATCAAGGTGCCAGAGTCTGGAGGAAGACTGGGGAGAGGGAAATGCCAAAATGCCTGAAGTCCAGTGTCAAGTACCCACAGTCAGTGATGGTCTGGGGTGTGTGACAGCAGGAAGGTAAAGTCACCTGGTTGCATCCAGGGGGGTAGATATATTTCTCCCAGATTCAGGCTTTATGCCGACTTATACAACTAGGGAGTTGATGAAGCCCAGCTGAGGCTAGTGGGCTCATGAATGACTCATACCTCTAGGGAGAGTGCTGGGCGTCGTGAGGCAGGGAGTTGATGAGACCAGCTGAAGCCTGTCAGTTCGTTTAAGGCCTCTATAAAAACTCCCAGATTCATTAGATGTTAGCTCATGCCTGGACCCAGACCTGTGTGGACTGTCTAGGGAGAGTGAACCCCTGTGCGGTGAGGCAAAGCCTGTGTGGCTATTTGTTTGGACTTTTACTAAACCAGGGACTTAGGGACTAGGACAGCACCAGGCTGATCCCAGTTGTTAGTTTAGGAAACCTGCATGTTTAGTCAGAGGTCAAACTGACCAGGATTTATTTTGTTTGTTTCTTTTTGGCTTTGCTGTGTTTTTGTCACTGTACATAGAGAAATAAACCGCACCTTTTGATTTTGAAAACCACAACCTCCGTCTGCTGGCCCTGTTTTTGTGTGGGGAGCCCAACCAGGGGGTCACACACACCCGCTACCGAGTTAACCCCCTCACAGTTGGTGGAGAATGCGGGCAGTTTTTTTTAAGCCAGCATGGAGGAGATACTGAAACAGCTGGCTCTAGCAAATGCCAATCAACAGCAGACAAATGCAGGTTTGCAAAGGAGCCTTGCAGCCCAGCAGCAAGCTCATCAACAAGCCCAGCAGCAATCTGAGGCCCGCTTCATAGACCTGTTACAGAAGCAAGAGCAGAGACTACAACAAATGGAAGCAGTAATGCAGCAACGTCCGCAGACCAGTGAGGAAAGCCGTCCCACTAATACCGCGTCCTTTGGGGTGAGTCGTTTATTGACAAAAATGACTGGAGAGGATGATCCAGAGGTATTTTTGACCACATTTGAAAGGACTGCTGAAAGAGAAAAGTGGCCTGAGGAGCAGTGGGCTGGACTGGTGGCTCCTCTGTTAACTGGTGAATCGCAGAAGGCTTACTATGACCTAGAGCCTGACCAAGCAAAAGACTATGTGATGCTAAAAGCTGAAATATTGGCAAGGCTGGGTGTCACCCTGGCTGTCCGGGCTCAGCGTGTGCATAACTGGACTTTCCAGCTTGGAAAACCCCCCAGGTCTCAAATGTATGATCTCATTCACCTGAGCAGGAAGTGGCTACAGCCAGAGACTTTGTCCGCACCGGAGATTGTGGAACGTGTTGTGATGGATCGTTTCTTGAGAGCTCTTCCTACCGCCATTCAAAAGTGGGTAAGCCACGGAGACCCAGAAACGGCCGGTAAACTTGTGGATCGTGTAGAGAGATACTTGGCTACAGAGAACCTGACGGCCTCTTCCAGAGACTCTCGGACTTTCCACCCTAAGACCAGACCATCCCCAGGGGCGGATAAGAGGATTCCAAGGGGTGAGGGTGGAGAGAGTGAGAGGGTGGGAGCTCTACCCCAAGTTTGGCGAGAACAGCCTGGGAAATCAGCGGCTCAAGAGGCCGCAAGAAGGATCGTTTGCTACCGCTGCCGGCAAGCGGGACATATTGCAGCCAATTGCCCGGTTGTGGAGGAACCCATGCAGTGTGACTTTCTGACGGGCAGACGTCAGTCGCTGTGTGCGACAGTCGCATGCACTGCCATTCGAGGAACTGAGAAACATTTATGCAAAATGTGTGTTAATGGTAGAAATGTTGTGGTATTGTTGGATTCAGGTAGCCTTGTGACCCTGATAAAGGCTGAGTTAGTTAAAACAGAGGTCTCTGGGAATAGCAAGGTAGCTGTTATTTGTGTGCATGGGGACACCCGAGAGTATCCAGTGACTACAGTGTGTTTCGAGACCCCCAAAGGTACCCTCTCTCATCCAGTGGGCTTAGTATCTCAGTTACCGCATGACGCCATTGTGGGAAGGGATTTTCCGAAGTTCTGGGAACTGTGGGATGATCCTGAGCCCCCCACTGGTGCCCCTATGTACCAGGAATGTGATAGCCAGAACTCCTCTGAGAGTGGTGAGGACTCTCCAGAATTTCCCTTGTCAGTATTGGCAGGGGAGACTCAAGAAACTGGAGAGGAGCCCACCTCCTCAGACGAAAACCTACCGTCTGTGGAGTTTTCTGATCTGGAGGTTCACAGGGAAAATTTTGCCACAGAACAGTTAAAAGACCCCGCCCTAATAAAGGCACGGGAAAACGTAGTGGAAATAGATGGCGAGTTAGTGAACCCAGATAATACCTGCACTTACCCATACTTCAGCGTAGAGAAGGACCTACTGTATCGGGTGGCAAAAAGGGCAGAAGAAACCGTTGAGCAGCTGGTGGTGCCCAAACCTTACAGGAAGTTGGTGTTGGAGTTGGCCCATGGGCACATTCTTGGAGGTCATCTGGGGACAGAGAAAACCCGAGAGAGGGTATTACAGAGATTCTATTGGCCTGGGGTGATGAAGGACATAGAAAATTATTGTTCCTCCTGCCCTGTGTGTCAGAGGTCGGCCCCGATGCCACATTTCCGTAGCCCGCTGGTCCCTCTACCCATCATTGAGGTCCCGTTTGAGAGAATCGCAATGGATTTGGTAGGTCCTATAATCAAGTCCGCTAGGGGGCACCAGTACATATTGGTTATAATGGACTATGCCACCCGTTATCCAGAAGCGATCCCTCTCAGAAATACCTCGGCCAAAACCATAGCCAAAGAGCTATCTCTTGTTTTTAGCCGGGTGGGTATTTGTAAAGAACTGCTTACGGACCAAGGTACACCCTTTATGTCCCGGGTTATGAAAGAGCTGTGTAAATTGTCCATAGCACAGATTGGGCCTCACATCTGCCAAAAGTGCAAGCAGTCCTGGACTCTGTTCGGGAAGCGGGGTTTACGGCTAACCCCAAGAAGTGTACCATTGGGCAGGAGGAGGCCAAATATCTTGGGTACACCATTGGCAGGGGAGTAATAAAACCCCAACTCAACAAAGTCGAGGCCATCCAGAGTTGGCCACGTCCCAACAGCAAGAAGCAGGTACGAGCCTTTCTGGGAATCGCGGGTTATTATCGGCGCTTCATTCCCCACTTTGCTTCTAAGGCTGTGCCCCTAACCAACCTGACGAAAGGGAAAGGGTCGGTCATGATTAAATGGACCCCCGAGGCTGAGGCAGCATTCCAATTCTTGAAACAAGCCTTATGTAGCCAGCCAGTGTTGTACTCACCCGACTTCTCTAAAGACTTTGTCGTACAAAGTGATGCGTCAGATGTGGGGTTAGGAGCAGTATTGTCCCAGGTCTGGAACGGGGAAGAGCACCCAGTCATTTACCTCAGCAGGAAGTTGAAGTCCCATGAGGTAAATTACGCCACGGTTGAAAAGGAATGTTTAGCGGTGAAGTGGGCTCTAGATTCCCTTCGGTACTATCTGCTAGGTAGGCACTTTGACATGGTTACGGATCACGCTCCGTTAAAGTGGATGGCTCAAAACAAGGAGACAAATAGAAGAGTGAATAGGTGGTTCCTGGCCCTACAGGAATTCAACTTCACAGTAAAGCATCGCCCTGGCGTTCAAATGGGGAATGTGGATGCTTTGTCTCGAGTACATGAATGCCTGATTGCTGGTGTTCCAACCCCAAGGTTAAAACAAGAGGGGGGGGTATGTGACAGCAGGAAGGTAAAGTCACCTGGTTGCATCCAGGGGGGTAGATATATTTCTCCCAGATTCAGGCTTTATGCCGACTTATACAACTAGGGAGTTGATGAAGCCCAGCTGAGGCTAGTGGGCTCATGAATGACTCATACCTCTAGGGAGAGTGCTGGGCGTCGTGAGGCAGGGAGTTGATGAGACCAGCTGAAGCCTGTCAGTTCGTTTAAGGCCTCTATAAAAACTCCCAGATTCATTAGATGTTAGCTCATGCCTGGACCCAGACCTGTGTGGACTGTCTAGGGAGAGTGAACCCCTGTGCGGTGAGGCAAAGCCTGTGTGGCTATTTGTTTGGACTTTTACTAAACCAGGGACTTAGGGACTAGGACAGCACCAGGCTGATCCCAGTTGTTAGTTTAGGAAACCTGCATGTTTAGTCAGAGGTCAAACTGACCAGGATTTATTTTGTTTGTTTCTTTTTGGCTTTGCTGTGTTTTTGTCACTGTACATAGAGAAATAAACCGCACCTTTTGATTTTGAAAACCACAACCTCCGTCTGCTGGCCCTGTTTTTGTGTGGGGAGCCCAACCAGGGGGTCACACACACCCGCTACCGAGTTAACCCCCTCACAGGTGCCATGTCAGTTGCTGGTGTTGGTCCACTGTGTTTTATCAAGGGCAGGGTCAATGCAGCTAGCTATCAGGAGATTTTGGAGCACTTCATGCTTCCATCTGCTGAAAAGCTTTATGGAGATGAAGATTTCATTTTTCAGCACGACCTGGCACCTGCTCACAGTGCCAAAACCACTGGTAAATGGTTTACTGACCATGGTATTACTGTGCTCAATTGGCCTGCCAACTCTCCTGACCTGAACCCCATAGAGAATCTGTGGGATATTGGGAAGAGAAAGTTGAGAGACGCAAGACCCAACACTCTGGATGAGCTTAAGGCCGCTATCGAAGCATCCTGGGCCTCCATAACACCTCAGCAGTGCCACAGGCTGGTTGCCTCCATGCAGCGCCGCATTGAAGCAGTCATTTCTGCAAAAGGATTCCCGACCAAGTATTGAGTGCATAACTGAACATAATTATTTAAAGGTTGACTTTTTTTGTATTAAAAACACTTTTCTTTTATTGGTCGGATGAAATATGCTAATTTTTTGAGATAGGATTTTTGGGTTTTCATGAGCTGTATGCCAAAATCATCAATATTAAAACAAGAAAAGGCTTGAACTACTTCAGTTGTGTGTAATGAATCTAAAATATATGAAAGTCTAATGTTTATCAGTACATTACAGAAAATAATGAACTTTATCACAATATGCTAATTTTTTGAGAAGGACCTGTATATGGTATTCAGTCCATCTGAAATCAAATTGCGTAGTAATCACCTGCATTAAGTGCGTTTTTATTTCAACCCCCATTGCCTCTGATTCCCCATAGTTTACTTTAAAATTGTAAATTTCTCCATATTCACATAATTATGCTAGCAATGATGGTAACGATATGTTTGGGGAGGTTACAAAAAAATTAAATCATCTGCATATGCTGCAAGTTTCTGTTCTTCCTCTTTTATGGGTATGACCTTGATGTTTGGGTTTGCCCGTATTTTTCTCAAAAAGGGTTCCATTGTTAAAATAAAACTAATAGGTGAGAGAGGACATCCCTGTCGTGTTCCATTGTGAATCGAGAGTGGCTCCGATATTCTTTCTTCGACCTTTACCCTAGCTCTGGGATTCGAGTATAGTTCCCTGAACCAACTCATCATCCCCTCTCCTAGGCCTATGTGTTGCAAAATTGCTTTAACCACTTAACGACCGCTCACTGTACATATACGTCGGCACAATGGCACCGACAGGTACAATCACGTACAGTGTACGTGATTGCCTTTGTACAGTTGGGGGGTCCAATCGGACCCCCCTTCTGTACAGTGAGCGGTCGGAATTTGTCTGGGAGCGTTCCGAGATGGGGGGGCGGCCATTCGATTTCGGCCACCCCCCCGCGATCGCTCCCGGCGAATGAGAATGCCCCCTCTGCCTGTGTAATGTAAACACAGGCAGAGGAAGCAGGAGGAAGTGATGTCATCTCTTGTGCGGTGCTCACATATACCAAGCGTCGTACAAGAGAAGACATCAAGGTTAGTGCACAAACACTACACTAACACCAGCACACATAGGCACATAAATCGCCCCCCAGGCCCCCCCAGATCCCCCCCAGCCCCCAGTCACAGTGTCACTGATTGCAGTGACCATTTATTTACTGATCACTGCAATCAGTGACATTTGTGACTGTAAAAGTGTCACTACAGTTTAGTTTTAGGTCCAGTGTAGCCCCCTAACCCCCCCCTAATAAAGGTTTAACCCCTTGATCACCCCCCAGATAACCCTTTCACCCCCTAGCACCGCCGTCGCTAAGCGATCATTTTTCTGATCGCTGTCTTAGCGTCGGTGATGCAGATCGGTAGCCAGTAATTTTTTTTAGGTTCGCCGCAGGTTTTTATAGCGTCAGGTACCCCCATAAATTATCTAATAAAGGTTTAACCCCCTTGATCACCCCCCAGGTAACCCTTTCACCCCCTATCACCACTGTCGCTAAGCGATCATTTTTCTGATCGCTGTCTTAGCGTCGGTGATGCAGATCGGTAGCCAGTATTTTTTTTTTAGGTTCGCCGCAGGTTTTTATAGGGTCAGGTACCCCCATAAATTATCTAATAAAGGTTTAACCCCCTTGATCGCCCCCCAGGTAACCCTTTCACCCCCTATCACCACTGTCGCTAAGCGATCATTTTTCTGATCGCTGTCTTAGCGTCGGTGATGCAGATCAGTAGCCAGTAATTTTTTTTAGGTTCACCGCAGGTTTTTATAGCGTCAGGTACCCCCATAAATTATCTAATAAAGGTTTAACCCCCTTGATCGCCCCCCAGGTAACCCTTTCACCCCCTATCACCACTGTCGCTAAGCGATCGTTTTTCTGATCGCTGTCTTATTGTCGGTGATGCAGATCGGTAGCCAGTAATTTTTTTTTAGGTTCGCCGCAGGTTTTTATAGCGTCAGGTACCCCCATAAATTATCTAATAAAGGTTTAACCCCCTTGATCGCCCCCCCAGGTAACCCTTTCACCCCCTATCACCACTGTCGCTAAGCGATCATTTTTCTGATCGCTGTCTTAGCATCGGTGATGCAGATCGGTAGCCAGTAATTTTTTTTAGGTTCGCCGCAGGTTTTTATAGCGTCAGGTACCCCCATATATTATCTAATAAAGGTTTTAACCCCCTAATTGCCCCTAGTTAACCCTTTCACCAGTGATCATCATATAAGTGTTACGGGTGACGCTGGTTAGTTAGTTTGCTTTTTATAGTGTCAGGGCACCCGCCGTATATAACCCAATAAAGGTTTAACCCCCTGATCGCCCGGCGGGTGATATCAATTAGGTTTTAGCGTCAGAGAGGGTCTGCATCACACCCCAGGCAGCGTCAGGTTAGTGCCAGTAATGCTAACATCCACGCGTGAAGCATACACCCTCCTTAGTGGTATAGTATCTGAACAGATCAATATCTGATCTGATCAGATCTATATTAGCGTCCCCAGCAGTTTAGGGTTCCCAAAAACGCAGTGTTAGCGGGATCAGCCCAGATACCTGCTAGCACCTGCATTTTGCCCCTCCGTCCAGCCCAGGCCACCCAAGTGCAGTATCGATCGATCACTGTCACTTGCAAAACACAACACACATAACTGCAGCGTTCGCAGAGACAGGCCTGATCCCTGCGACTCCAGTGCTGTAGGAGGTGATTTCACCACCACAGTTAAAAAAAAAAGCAAATATGTCGAAGCATTGGGGCAGCAGAGGCGGAGGAGCGATTTTGCTCCTAATGCCGCGTACATACGGTCGAAATTCCGACGGAGGCTTGCCCGTGGAAAAGTCCGACCATGTGTGTGCGGCATAACTTTTTTGCAGGAGGATGCCCCCATGCTTCGGCATATATAAATGGTGCATGTATGCCCATCATTAGAAGTGGGTGGATGAAGGGCGGTATTCTAATGGTGGGCATACCCACCCGATCAATCTCTTTTTTCATTCAGCCAACTGGCTGCATGAAAAAAAAAGATTACAATACATGTCCAACAAGGACCAGCAACGTACTGGTATGTTGCTGGACTTTGAATGGTTATACCAGATTGATGCCTGCGGGTTTAGGTATCATCTTGGTATCATTCTTTTCAGCCAGCGGCCGGCTTTCATGTAAAAGCAATCCTAGTGGCTAATTAGCCTCTGGACTGCTTTTACAAGCAGTGGGAGGGAATGTCCCCCCCCCCGGATATAAAAAGCGCCATTGGGAAATTGGGAAAGCATTTTATCACACCGATCTTGGTGTGGTCAGATGCTTTGAGGGCAGAGGAAAGATCTAGGGTCTAGACCCCAGTTTTTTCAAAAAAAGAGTACCTGTCACTACCTATTGCTATCATAGGGGATATTTACATTCCCTGAGATAACAATAAAAATGATAAAAAAATAAATAAATATGGAAGGAACAATTTAAAAATAAAATAAAAAAGCAAAATTAATAATAAAAAAAAAAAAAAGCACCCCTGTCCTGCCCTGCTCTTGCCCAATGGCGAACGCAAGCGTCGGTCTGGCGTCATATGTAAACAGCAATTGCACCATGCATGTGAGGTATCACCGTGAAGGTCAAATCAAGGGCAGTAATTTTAGCAGTAGACCTCCTCTGTAAATCTAACGGGGTAACCTGTAAAGGCTTTTAAAGGCTTTTAAAAATGTATGTAGTTTGTCGCCAATGCGCGTTTGTGCGAAATTTTAAAGCATGTCGTGTTTGGTATCTATGTACTCGGCCTAAGATCATCTTTTTTATTCCATCAAACATTTGGGCAATATAGTGTGTTTTAGTGCATTAAAATTAAAAAAAGTGTATTTTTCCCCAAAAAATGTGTTTGAAAAATCGCTGCGCAAATACTGTGTAGAAAAAAAAAATGCAACACCCACCATTTTATTCTGTAGGGCCTTTGATTTAAAAATATATATAATAGACTTGTGCACAACGGAAAAATTCGTTCCGTTTCGGTTCGTTTCTTTCCGGTCCTGTTGATTCGTAATCATTCGTAATTTTGCTAGACGGGATTTTTCGTGTTCGGACTCATTCGTATTTTTGCAAGCGACATTTTTCGTTGAATTTTTTGTTGCTTTATAATTCGTACTTTCGGTAGAGTACGTTGTTTTTCGTTGATTCTGGACACAACTCCTACTTTCGTAACTTTTTTTGGGTTCGTACTTTCGGTAGAGTACGTTGTTTTTCGTTGATTCTGGACACAACTCCTACTTTCGTAACTTTTTTTGGGTTCGTTGATTCGTAATTTTCCGTGTCTCTCTCACAACGACGCTGCCTATTATGCCTAATGTGCTTCGAATGGATTTGTACTTTTCGAAATACATTGCGGTTATTTGTAACGATTCGAAATCTCGTATTTTACTTTCGTTTTTAACATGCGGCTATAGGCTCCGCCCCTGTACACCATTTTGAGAGGGTTCAGCACGGTGAGGGAGAAGCAGAGAGCAGAGCAGAGTGTTATTGTGCTTCGAATTGGTTCGAAATCTCGTATTTTACTTTCGTTTTTTACATGCGGCTATAACCTCCGCCCCTGTACACCATTTTGAGAGGGAGTTCAGCACGGTGTGGGAGAAGCAGAGAGCAGAGCAGAGTGAGTGTTATTGTGCTTCGTATGGATTCGTACATTCGTAACTTTTTCATAACGAATTATGCCGAAGACATTCGGGCATTCGCTATTTGCGGTATAATTTATTTCGGATTCGGTCTTATTCGTAATTGCTTTGTTCGGAAATTCGAATGCTTCCGAATGTCCGAAAGTTGCTAAATTCGGACGAATTTCAATTCGTTACGAAACGAATTGCACAAGCCTAATATATAATGTTTTGGGGTTCAACATAATTTTCTTGCAAAAAAAAATATGTTTTCATGTAAACAAAAAGTGTCAAAAAGGGCTTTGTCTTCAAGTGGTTAGAAGAGTGGATGTAAGCTTCCTAATGTTGTGTATAAAATGCCAGAACTGTTCAAAACCCCCCAAATGACCCCATTTTGGAAAGTAGACACCCCAAGCTATATACTGAGAGGCATGTCGAGTCCATGGAATATTTTATATGTTGACACAAGTTGCGGAAAAAATAATTTTTTTTTTTTTTTTTGCACAAAGTTGTCACTAAATGATATATTGCTCAAACATGCCATGGGCATATGTGGAATTACACCCCAAAATACATTCTGTTGCTTCTCCTGAGTACGGGGATACCACATGTGTCAGACTTTTTGGGAGCCTAGCCGCGTACGGGACCCCAAAAACCAATCACCGCCTTCAGGCTTTCTAAGGGTGTAAATTTTTGATTTCACTTCTCACTGCCTATCACAGTTTCGGAGGCCATGGAATGCCCAGATGGCACAACCCCCCCAAATGACCCCATTTTGGAAAGTAGACACCCCAAGCTATTTGCTGAGAGGTATTGTGAGTATTTTGCAGATCTCGCTTTTTGTCACAAAGTTTTGAAAATTGAAAAAAAAAAGAAAAAAATTTCTTTCTTCATTTTCAAAAACAAATGAGAGCTGTAAAATACTCACCATGCCTCTCAGCAAACAGCTTGGGGTGTCTACTTTCCAAAATGGGGTCATTTGGGGGGGTTTTGTGCTATTTTGGCATTTTATGGCCTTCGAAACTGTGATAGGTAGTGAGGAGTCAAATCAAAAATTTGTGCCTAGAAATCCTGAAGGCGGTGCTTGGTTTTCGGGGTCCCGTACGCGGCTAGGCTCCTAAAAAGTCCCACACATGTGGTATCCCCGTACTCAGGAGAAGCAGCAAAATGTATTTTGGGGTGCAATTCCACATATAACCATGGCATGTGGGAGCAATATATCATTTAGTGACAACTTTTTGTAATTTTTTTTTTATGTCATTATTCAATCACTTGGGACAAAAAAAAAATATTCAATGGGCTCAACAGGCCTCTCAGCAATTTCCTTGGGGTGTCTACTTTCTAAAATGGGGTCATTTGAGGGGGTTTTGTGCTATTTTGGCATTTTATGGCCTTCAAAACTGTGATAGGTAGTGAGGAGTGAAATCAAAAATTTGCGCCCTTAGAAATTCTGAAGGCGGTGCTTGGTTTCCAGGGTCCCGTACGTGGCTAGGCTCCTAAAAAGTCCCACACATGTGGTATCCCCGTACTCAGGAGAAGCAGCAAAATGTATTTTGGGGTGCAATTCCACATATAACCATGGCATGTGTGAGCAATATATCATTTAGTGACAACTTTTTGTAATTTTTTTTTTTTTGTCATTATTCAATCACTTGGGACAAAAAAAAAATATTCAATGGGCTCAACATGCCTCTCAGCAATTTCCTTGGGGTGTCTACTTTCCAAAATTGGGTCATTTGGGGGGGTTTTGTACTGCCCTGCCATTTTAGCACCTCAAGAAATGAGATAGGCAGTCATAAATTTAAAGCTGTGTAAATTCCAGAAAATGTACCCTAGTTTGTAGACGCTATAACTTTTGCGCAAACCAATAAATATACGCTTATTGACATTTTTTTTTACTAAAGACATGTGGCTGAATACATTTTGGCCTAAATGTATGACTAAAATTGAGTTTATTCGATTTTTCTTATAACAAAAAGTAGAAAATATCATTTTTTTTCAAAATTTTCGGGCTTTTTCCGTTTATATCGCAAAAAATAAAAATCGCAGAGGCAATCAAATACCATTAAAAGAAAGCTCTATTTGTGGGAAGAAAAGGACGCAAATTTCGTTTCGGTACAACATTGCATGTCCGCACAATTTACAGTTAAAGCAGCGCAGTGCAAAATTCTGAAATCACCTTTGGTCCTTTAGCTACCAAATGGTCCGGGGCTTAAGTGGTTAAGAAACATCCAGTCCACCCTGTCAAAAGCTTTTTCAGCAGTCGCGGAAACTAACACCAGTGATCTCTGCTGTTTTTGGGCTAAATAAATTGCGCTCACCACCTGCTGCGTGTTCTCTCTTCCCTCCCTCCCTGGGACGAATCCTACTTGATCTGGGTGTATCAGTCCCAGGATATGTTCTATTAGTCTCATAGCAAGAATCTTTGTAAATATTTTGAGATCCACATTAAGCAGAGAGATTGAGCAATAGCTAGGGCATTGAGAGGGATCTTTCCCTTCTTTAGGGATCACTGTTATATGTGCTAAGAGTGTTTCTGTCTGCATATCTTTGCCTTCACGCAGTGAGTTATATGCCGCTATGAATCTCGGAGCCAGTCTCTCACCGAACACTCTATAATATGACAGGGTATACCCATCTGGCCCTGGTGCCTTCCCCACCTTCAAAAATTCTAGTGCCTTTTTAAACTCATCTATACTGATTGGAACATCTAGTTCTCTTATTATATCTTCAGAGAGTCTAGGCATTTCTGTTTCTTTGATATATCTCATTGATTCCTCTCATTTCTTTTGAGCTTTTTCTGGGGTAGGTTTCCCTTCTAGTTGATATAAACTCTCATAGTATTCCTTGAAAGCCTGTGCGATTTTCTGGGGGGTAGTTACCAAACCGTCTTTTTGCGTTTTAATTTGTTTAATCTGACATCGTATTTTTTTTTCTTTGAGGGCATTTGCTAACATTCTCCCCGGTTTATTTCCGAATTCATAAAACATCCATCTCCCCGTGTTAGTTTAGCTTTGGCTTTGTCAATGAGCAGGAAAATACGTTTTTCACGCAACCCCTCTAATTCCTGTCCTATAGTTTCTGCCTGTGATTTTTTGTGACTTGTATCCAATTCCCCGATCCGTTTGAGCATTGTATCTATCTGTTCATTTAATTTCCTCTTCCTGTGAGCTCCCATCGATATGAGCAAGCCTCTCATTACACATTTATGTGTTTCCCAAATACCAAAAGGCGTTATTTCTCCTGTCTCATTAGTTTAAAAAAAGGACTCTAATTCCTGCTTCAGTTTTTCCTCATATTCCTCTTCTTTTAAAATAGTTTAATTTATCTTCCACTGCCATTCGCTAGCTTCTCTTCTACCTATTTAAATCGTGCAACTGGTGGGAGCATGGTCTGAGAGCGTGAAGGGGCCTATGGTTGCTCTTTTTAATGACGTGATTACATTTCGAGATATCAGAACATAATCAATTCTGGTATATGTCTTATATTTTGCAAAGAAAAACGTATAGTCCCTGTCCCGTGGATGAACAGTCCTCCAACTGTCTACCACTTGTAAATCTTGCAGGAGTTTTTTTGCTTTCCTCAGTCTGACATACGATAGATGGGAGGCACCTTTCGATGAGTCCCTCAATGGGTCCAAGGTCATATTAAGGTCCCCAAAACTCCCTCCTTATGTTGTTGCACCATCTGTAGATATAGCTCCAAAGAGCTGACTTGCTCTGTATTTGGTAGGTATAAGTTTACCAGGGTGATCTTTTGGTGACCCATCATCCCTTTTACTATCAGGAGACGTCCCTCATCGTCCGTAATCAACCCAGATTCTGTCCATGCTATCTGTTTGGAAATTAATATAGAAACCCCACTACTCTTTGCTGTCCATGATGTACTATGATATACTATCGGGAATCTATGATTTGTAAGTCTTGGAATCTTATCCCTTTTTAAAACGTGTCTCTTGAAAAAAAATTACTTGGGACATATATCTTCCTAATTCAGTCAGGAGTCTTATCTGTTTTTCTGGGATAATCAGTCCTCTAGTGTTGTATGACATAAACGTTGTCTCCATTTTTCTAATCAGCAGCTTAGGCAGCGAGGGGACAGGGAACAGGCACAGTCAGAGAAAAAAAAATACACCCCCCAACCCTCAACCCCTTCCCAACCCCCTCCCAGACAGCACAACACTATCTAGGTGGATATCTGTCTGGATGCAATTCCGGATCCGACGTTTACCCAAAAAAAAAAAAAAAAAGACCCCAACGCATCCAACTTATCCTCCACCTGGAGGAGAGGTGTTTACTGTGGGAGTTGTGGTTGAGGAGACCAGAGTCTACGCCACCCGATCCATCTCCATACACTCCAATTATATCCTTATGACCTATTTTGATATCCTGCTCCTTCTTACCCCCCCCCCAAAATGCCCTGTATTGAAGTGGTTAAGGCCTGGTGGTATGGTTGCTTTAAGATGTAAAATCCATCTTAGCTCACTTTGTAGCAACAATTTGTTGAAATCACCACCCGTTGGATTGGCATAGATATGATCTAGTGGCAGAAAAGTAACTCTTGGGGTACCATCCCTGTGGACCAGGGTGCTATGTCTCCCAAGGGGTAAATTTGGGTCTTTTTTATTTATGCTTGCTTTATGTCGGTAAATTCTGCGCCAAAACTCCAATTTAGTCTTACCGACATATTAGCTGCCACATTCGCATGATAGTAAGTAGACTATACCAGGAGTTTGACAATTAACAACATTTTTTGTTTCAAATTTTACACCATTCGGTAGGGTAATATGTTTCCTTGTGTCCATGAATTGGCAATAGCCACAATGACCACATGGAAAGGTACCTGTTGTTTTCAATTTATCCTCCCTCTCCATTTTGTACTCACTGTAGACAAGTTTGTCACATAGGGAGAGGCCCTCCTGTAAGTGATCAAGGGATCAAGGGATAAGGGGTAAGTGTAAGTGATCAAGGGATAATCAGAGACTAATGGGGCTAATGTGGGATCCATACTGAAAAGATGAAAATATAAAAAAAAAAATATGTCTAACTTGCTTGTGCTGTCTACAGTATCTGGTTATGATCCTAGTGGCATCATTGTTCTTCGCTTTTTATGTGAGTACAATAAATCGCTAAGTGGTCTACTTTTGGCTTTTTCGTAAGCCGTTTTCAAGATGTTATTGGAATAGCCCCTTTCACGTAATCTGCTTCTTAAAGTTAGCGCCTCCTTCTCAAGCAGAGCATCACTTAAGCAGTTAGGTCTAGCTCGGATGTACTGTCCGACTAGACATGTACACACTGAAATATTTTGTTTTGGAATTTGGTGTTCGTCCGAATTTTTTTTTTATTTAGTTACTCCCGAAATTAATTTTTATTTATTTTGTTTTGTTAAAAAATGCATTCGTCCGAAAATCTGAATTAAGGTCGAATCTGTCAATTGAAGGCTTATGGTGTCTGTCGAATGTGCTAAGAAGATTTGACGAAGCAGCTAAACTGTATGACGCCGCACTCGTACATTTCTGGTTGAATGCTCCGCCCACAAACTATAGTAGAATTCAGGTTGTATGACTAGTAATTATTATATTTATTAATTATTATTACTAGTCAACCAACATTAGAATTCTTCTATAGCCTATGGGCGAAGCATTTGACCATAAATGCCCGCTCTCTGCGATCGTATGTTTTTAGCTGCTTCGTCGAATCTTCATGCCTCTATAATGTCAAATCTTTTCTCTCTATATCGAATAATCTTGGACTAATAGAGTTAGGTTAGGTACATTCAACCGCAGGTTCGATAGACACAGATCGCTATTGTCACCGTTGTGTCGAATCTTCTATCTATATCAAACTGTTGTCGCTATATAAGTAGCCATTAGGATGTTTGTATAAAGTTACATCCAGAAATGGAATGGTAGAGGGATTATGGGACATAGTGAATTTCAAATTGAAGACATTGGTCTGGTTAATGTGATCAAGAAACTCATTAAGAAGTGTCACTGACCCCTCCATAATAATAGGATATCATCTATATATCGGTGCCATGCAATAGCATGGTCCGTATACTTTGACATAGTGTCATTGGAAAAAAAACACAGCTCCCACTCCCCCAGGTACAAGTTGGCATATGAGGGGTCGCAACATAGCTACCTCCTTACGTGGAGGTAGTGGGAGTCAGAAAAGATGAAGTAGTTGTGTTTTAAGATAAATTCCAAAGATACCGGAAGGAGGAAGAAAGACTCCACTGCTGCCATTGATTGTATTTGACAAGTGCTTGTTTCACCATTTTAATGTAAGTGTACTTACCTACATGAAATTTCATTTAAAAACAGTATTATGCTATGTGCCCTTCTCTCTTCCTTTATACTGCCATTGGTTTACATCCCGGTTTACCATCATTGGGTCACCATCTTCCAAGCTTCTACTTACCCTCCCATTTTTGCTTGTTGTGAGTGACGTTTTTGGTGGATTCATCGACAGAGGATTCATTCTTCATAGTGATATACACTTGAAGCTCCATTTGACCCTCTAGACGTATGTCTTTTAGGGTCTACAGATTCTGGTAAACCTCTTCTTTATCGGTGATGGTCATCTTCACCTTGTCAAAATTTTGGGATTATCACATATTTGTCAAGAATTGTTTTTGATTTCATATCATCAGAGACTCTTTCTTTTTATTAGATTTTTATATGGACTATTGTCATTTGACTTTTCAGATTTAGCATCACTTTCAATCACTGGGTGTTGTACTCATTTATTTACCAGCGCTACATTTTATTTGTTATTTTGTCTGCACCTTTTGTCTATTGGTTTTGTAGCTGTTCACCTTCACAAGCAGCGCGGAATTTTTTGTATATTGTTTCTATATGTAGATCCTGACTCATTCAGTTTTTTTGAAAAAATAAGTTTTAGCAATAAATTTCGTATGAAAAGATGTGTATCCTTGATAACTTCAAATGTATTGATTTGTGGAACAGGACAGAAAGTAAAGCCCTTACTAAGGACCCGCGTTTCATCCTGTCCGAGGTGATGTGATGACAGATTAATGATATTCAGTGAGGTTTGGGTGGGTGTGGCTGTTTTGTGAGTTTTGATACTTTCTTGGTATTTCTGTGTTTTGGCTCTCATTTGATCTAAAAAATCGCCCTGATGTGACGTGCCTGGCTGTGGAGTAAAAGAGGAAGTTCTATTATGGTCGGAACCTGATACCATCTGGTGAGGAGTTTGTATTTGTTTTTTGGACCCTAGAAGCCAAAGAGGATTTTTGGGCAAAATTATGATTTTTGTCCTTCTGCGCAGGTGTAAAAGACACCCCCAGCTTAGATTCCCATTTAGAGAGAAAAGAAGGGGTGTAATCTGTTCGCTATGGCGAACCAGTTCACCCTTATGTCACAGGGCTTCAAAAGCAGATAGTGGGTGACGCCTGATGCCTGAGATAGTGTGCAAAGGCAGTGCCTCCTAAAAAATCAAAAGGAGGGTCCACCAAGTGGGTAAGGTCAGATGAGGTCAAGGACCCAGCAGTGGACAAGAAGTCCATCAGATGGCAATAACCGCTGGCTGTGAGACGAATACATTTTTTGTTGAGTCCCGCGGCAAAGTCAGGATTGCTCAGCATAGGGTCCATAGGAGAGGGGGCCGGAGAAATAGATGTGTTGTGCAAAGCTTTTTTGTGAGAAACCAGTAAAGTGCTTCCAAGGGTAGGGTGAGCACATAGTTCCTTGGGTAGGGAAGAAGTTAGCAAATCCAGCTCAAGGCGGTGCCATGCAAATCTTCAAGTTCCATGGCTACCCAGTGTTTCGCTTCATCGTGGCACTGCTGATCAACCAGATGAGTAAGGTGAGCCACGCGGTGGTAAGAGAAGACATCAGGTAGCCCCCTGTGAATCTTGGGTAAGGAGAGAATATACAGGGCACAACTCAGTTTCCTTCGGAACCAGATAAAAGCTTAAACATGGTATTGATTATTTTGAAAAAGAGCACAGGCAACTGAATAGGAAGGGCCTGGAGGGAGTAGGCACAGCATGTGAGGGAGCACTATGCGCGTGTAAGCGAGTGCCAGTGTAAAAGGTCATATTTGCATTCAAGCAACAAAGGTGTAAAATTTGTGACATAGAGGTTAGAAGAATGTGGGGTAATGTTGGTACCCAAATATCGTAAAAAGGAAAAGGAATGGAGATGGCAGATTACACTTGGGTCAGTGGAGATATTTAGGGCAGAGGATTTTGCCAAATTAATCTTGAAGAATGATAAGGCACCATATTTTTGTAGAGCCAACAACATGTTAGGTAAAGAAGTAATCGGGTCGAAAATGAAAAAGATGACTTCATCTGCAAATGCCGCAATCTTGTGGATGCCCGATGGTTTCAGGGATAGCACGGATTGTACAGAGAAAGGGTTCAAAGGTCAAGATGAAGATTAGGGGAGAAAAAAGGCACCCCTGCCACATGCCATTAGAGATGGAAAATAAATCAGAATGTGTCTCACTGACCTTGATCGAGGTCGACAGCTGGGGGTAAAGAGAGGGGATCCAGCAAAGCATAGACGTCCCAAGCCCGATATGGGCCAAAGTTGCCCACGATATTGAAAGATTTGACCATTTGGACATCAGATTAGATAAGTGGGTGAGCATCGGGGGGTAGTGCGCCTTGTACAAAGAGTCAGGGTGACCGATTGGGTGAGATATACACCCAAACATTTCAGGGTATAAGGGAATCATTGGAAAGCCTATTAACTGTTTTAATTCCAAAACACACGTCAAGCATTCTAACTCTAACAAATTGGGAAAACTACTAATCCAGTCACACTAGGGAAAATGCTTATATATTTAAAATGCCTGGTTTTGTCTTTATGAATACTATCAGTTCTTGCCAGGGTTACAGAATAAAAATATAAATCAGTGTAGCGCAGCAAAATAATCAACATTAATGCTCCATGCACACTGGATGCTAAAATAATGTTATAAAAACACCAGTAGCTTTGCAGTGAGTCTCTCAACGTTTTAAAATGCTGGTGAGCCACGTTTTTGAGCGTTTATCGACGTTTATGAGCATTTGGCGTTTTTTGTGGTCAGAAAAACGACTCCTGAACGCCATTTTAGGGCGATCAGAAAACAGCCCATAAACTCCACTGCTTATAAATGTCCAAAAACTTCCATGTGTGCAGTAGAGTGGAGTTTTTGAGCTTTTAAAAAATCGCCCAAACTCCAAAAATTACCGTTTATGAGCTCCAGTGTGCATGGAGCCTGAATCAAAACAAGTGGACAAAAATATATATTACTAAAAAGTCTCTGAAGAAGTTACTCTGTAAATAGTTGAGCAGTAGATAATTCAGAAACAAGTGAAAGAAACAATGTGTCAATCCTCTATCTGTTAAATTACCTGCTCACCTCCGTGTAAAATAAAAAAAGGCCAATACCTCCTCACATCCAGACCAGGCAGCTTCACTCCTTATCCTTTAATTAGCTGGAATAATGGATCTCATACTCTCCTCACTCCATACGGAAAATAGAAGCAGCAGGCTGGTGTCTCACCAAAAACAATGGCACCAATCCTTAGCTCACGTATTTCATAGTAGATAATCTGATGCTCACAACTATCATCTGATCATATAAATGCAAAAAAGGTAAACATAGTGTGTTCCGCATAGGTATATTTATTATAACACCCCGCTATACAGAAACACTTACTAGAACAAAGATGTAACACGCATATAGTACAATACAGCTCACCACCTCCCCCGGTGAGACTCAGATGCACGTCACTACGCTCCATTCCTCTCCTTCATGCGTATCGCCAAATGGTAGGCTTCCTTAGCAGCTGCTGTGGAAGCCTATAATTTGGCGATACGCATGTAGGGGGGATTGGAGCGTAGTGACGTGCCTCTGAGACTTTTTAGTAATATTTTATTTATTATTTTTATTTACTTATTTACACTGATTTATATTTTTATTTCTTTTGAGGGGTTGTGAAATCACGTTCCAGTGGATGGCAGGACGACAAGTTATTAATATTATTATATGCACACATTTTATTTTTTTCCCTTCTCTGCGCTGATTGGTAGAATTTTTATTAGTGCAACAAAATAGGTTCTCAGCTGAATAATTAGACAGATAGTAACTGTATTTTCAGTTTACTAAACAGGTGCAAAGTTAGAAACAATAATGCAAAACAGGTTTAGGATAGCAAAGAACATGCATATATTACAGAGTCTGAATATGAGAGCTGCACAAACACTGTTGTAGAACAACTCCAATGACGTCTTCCCACCATGTTTGCACGTTTTCTTGCTGGTGTGCACCTTTACTTTAGACTAGCACTCTGTCAGGTCAAAATCTGATGCTTCCAACTCTTCTTACTTGACCCATGACAGTTCTTTGACAAACTGTTGGACTTCAGACAGGTGTCATTTGCATTCCTCAATCTAGGAAGTCAGAATGCGTTCAAGTTTTTCTGTGGATTTATTTTCTTAATTTCTCATGAGTTAAGTCTCTTAGAAGTTGTATCAGGGTGCAATTGAAAATGTCATATGTTTCACTGCTTTGTGGGTGGTATTGGGTAGCATGAGACTGCATAATGCCTAGTGGTGCCATTCTTGGAAGAACATACTTTTGAAACAGAGTACCTCTTCTGAATGTGTCTTCTGCAGATAGCCAATATAATGCAGAAATTATACCACACCATCTGGGCAGCCGCTGCAAACTTGGTAAAGTGGTCCACCATTACTAGAACATAATGGTATCCGTCTTCTGATATGTCGAGTGCATGCATTAGGGTGTGCACCTCAAACCAAAGCTCAAACACACGTGCGTCTGTATATATATATATATATATATATATATATATATATATATATATATACACATACACATACACACACACACACTCTTATAAATGAATGTATTAAAACATTTTTAATGAAATAAACATCAATGTAAACATAATTTTTTTAACTTATTACTGTAATTAAATAATCTTTTAACATAAACAAACCTTTTAAATAAATCTCCAGATCAAATAAGCAATTTTTACACAAACCGCACAGTAAATATTTTTTTTTTTTTATAAGTGTCAGGTTTTAATATCCTGAATTGTATTTACTGCTTTAAATAAACTTGTTGGATCCCCCAGCAACAATAGATCCCCCAGGAACAAGACATCTCCCCAGCAACAATAGATCCCTCATGGCAACTATAGATTCACCAGCAACAATAGATCTTCCCAGCAACAATATATCCCTCCCAGCAACAATAGACACCTGCTCCCCCCCCAGCAACAATAGATCTCTCCAGATTTGGTCTGTGTGAAAGTTATACAGTCTACAAACTATGGTGTACTGTATATATATTACAATTGATCAGGATGCTGGTATGGGGTATGGCAGTGATCAAGACGCTGGTATGGGGTATGGCGGTGATCAGGACGCTGGTATGGGGTATGGCGGTGATCAGGACGCTCTGACTGGACACAGCAGTCACATGGTACAAGACCAGTGGTAATGGGATTCACTGTGTCTAGGCCACACACTAATCACAGGGCTCCCAGGTGTGCGCTCTGTGAGCCGCGCAGGAGCCTCCAATGTGGGCTGATGTACAGATACGTTAACCCACATTGGCACTGCTTCCTATCTGCCATATATTGGGGCTGTGGGCATACAGGAAGTAGTTAATATACACTTAGGATTTTTTTTTATACCAATGACATGTAGTAGAATTAATTTTGGCCTAAATTTTTGAAGAAATTTTATTTTATTGGATAGGTTTTATAACAGTAGTAGTAGTAGTAGTAACAGTAGTAAGTAGAAAATATGTTTTGTTTTTTTCAATTTTTCATTCTTTTTGTGTTTAGCGAAAAATAAAAAACCTAGTGGGGATCAAATACAACCAAAATAAAGCTCTATTTGCATGAAAAAAATAAATAAAATTAATTTGGGTAAAGTGTTACATGGCTGCGCAATTGTCAATAGAGCAGTTAAATAGCAAAAAAAAAATGGCCTGGTCATTGTTCTCACATGTTAAAATAAAATAACATTATCGAAGTGTTATTTTAAAACGTGTGAGAACAATTTAAAAAAAATTATATATATATATATATATATATAGCGCACCAACCCCAGACTTTACCTGCTTTTCTTCTGCTTGGCTCCTCCGCAGGAAAGAATGAGGCACACCGCACCACAAGCCCGTACCCTCCTGAATAGGGAGGTTGAGCGGTGTTAGTTTCTCGGGCCTGCTTGCAGCCAGTGTTTAAAAAGTGCTGACCTCGTTTCTGTGGTAGTCAGAAACAACTCTTTAGTTCTCCCCAGTAAGCAACTGTCCACACCAACTGAAAGGTCCAACTCTTATTTATTCTTTTAGCACAATAAACAGTCTCTTTGAGCGCAGACAGGTTGGGACGAGACACAGGTCAGATAAGGTGGGAGGAGGTCCAGGCACAAACTTGAATGTAGGTTTTCTCCTGTTCCGGTTATCACGAACAGGCTTGGCGCACGGTCTCTGCCACAGACCCTGAAGTTGGTCACTGCCACTGACCGGGTAAAAAAAGATGATGAAAGCCACTGCCACTGACCTTGGGTGCGTAGTGTCACTGCCACTGTGACTTAAAGACATGCACTTCCCTCCGTTAGTAAACTGGCCCTGTACAGGACAGGAACATCCCTCCGGAGAGTTACAAGAGGCCCCATCTGTCACCACGACTCTGCGCTGGGTCTTCAGAAAGGGTCACCTCCCTGGCCTCCTCGTCCTGGATACGGGTCCCCTCGCAAGGCAGATCCCTGGGAGTCTCAGTCCCCGGCGGATCCCAGCCGAAGGCTGCTGGGCTTTGGGCCTTTCTCCAAAGTACCTCACCCCAGACTGAAGGTGTCTGAGATGGAACAGCAGCTCCATCTCCGGGCCTAGGGCACCCAGAGACAACTCAACCAGGCCTCCGGGCCTAGGCCACCTGGAGGCGACACACACGCACCCAGGCCTAAGGTGCCTGAGCACGGAACCGACCCCTCTGGAAGATGGTCTCCCCCTTTTATATCCTCTCCCGACAGGCACAGCAGGTTCCCCGCCCCGCCGTACTGCTGCCAAGAGGGGACACAAAAAGGCACAACCTTGTACTGCGGCTCAACCCAGGCCCATGGCAACAGCGCCACCTATAGGCCCCAGGGAACTACACACCAGTACCATCTCCCAGGGACAGAAATGGTCCATGAAACCTTACAATTAGTGCATCTGAGCCTAGTTACCACTCAGATGCTTCCCCCTAAATGTAACCACCCGCTACACACATATATATATATATATATATATATATATATATATATATATATAAATACACACTTACTTTTTTGCTGACAAGTCAGGCAGGGTTCATATTGATCCAGAAAATAAAACTCAAAGAAAGGGAATGTGGCTCTGTTCTATCAGATTCCAATCTAATGATATAATACAGATGTGTAAGTGCTAGTAGTAGTAAATACCCTGACAGTGCAGGTAAAAAACCTTAAAATATGAAGTGTCCAGCAAAAACAGTGGCAAATTATGTAAAGGAAATATAGTACGTGTGTGCAATAATATTTAAAAATGCAAATAAGTCCCACAGATTATGTATATAAGTCCAACATAAAAAATATAAAAAATATATACATAATCTGTGGGACTTATTTGCATTTTTAAATATTTTTGGACACACGTACTATATTTCCTTTACATAATTTGCCACTGTTTTTGCTGGACACTTCATATTTTAGTTTTTTTTTACCTGCACTTTCAGGGTATTTATTACTACTAGCACTTACACATCTGTATTATATCATTAGATTGGAATCTGATAGAACAGAGCCACATTCCCTTTCTTTGAGTTTTATTTTCTGGATCAATATGAACCCTGCCTGACTTGTCAGAAAAAAAGTAATTGTGTATACATATATATAAAAATGCACACTTACTTTTTTGCTGACAAGTCAGGCAGGGTTCATATCGCGTTGCTTTTTTAATTTTTTTGGTCCATCTTGTGTCTGGCTGCCTGCCCTGCTCAGTGCTGTCTCACTGCTCACCTTACTGAGCCACCTGCCTGCCGCTATCCAGGCTGACTCAGCTCCGCTGCTTCTTCCAAGGGAGGGAGAGGAGGCCAGTGGGGGGGCGAAGTGCAGATGTATATCACTCCGCCGCCATCTGTGGGACCTGCAGCCAGAACTATAGAAGACCCATCGGCAAATGCGGCTGGATTACTCCGCAGCTGTGGTCCCGGCGTCTCCCTAGTCCCTGTTTAATCACCTCCCTCCCAATCGCAGCACACAGATGTTTTTGCTTGCCCGTACTGACCCCAGGGCTGACATGAGCTACACAGATAATGTCACAGGCTAGCACTAGCAGTGAGAGCACAGGAATGATTAGGGTGTGCCTGGGCACCCCAGCACACCCCGTGGGCACGCCTATGAGTGCATGAATCCACCTTGCCCACCTTTGTGACAATTTTCCTTTCTCCCCAAGTTAGCTTCCCCTCCTTGCCCCTTGGAAGAGTATTCCTGTCTGCCCTTTAAGAAGATTACTCTGTGATTGAGCCATCCCTTCTGTCAGTTTCTGAATGGCCACCTCCCATGAAGCTGTCTGTCCAGTCGCAGATAAGCCTATTGATTTCCCACCTATGACTGCTATGGATGTGTCCAAGCCTGTAAGTATCCAATCCTGACACACTATGGTAACTCTTAAGCCCTGTACACACGATCGGTTTTACCGATGAAAACAGTCCGATGGACTTTTTTCATCGGACAAACCGATCGTGTATGGGCCCCATCGGTCTTTTTTCCATCGGTGTTAAAAAATAGAACATGTTTTAAATTTATCCGATGGAAAAAAAAACGATAGCAAATTACTATCGTCTGTGGGGAACTCCATCGGATAAAAAACCCACGCATGCTCAGAATTAAGTCGACGCATGCTCAGAAGCATTGAACTTAATTTTTCTTGGCTCGTCAGAGTGTTTTACGTCACGGCGTTTGGGACGATCGGTTTTTTGACTTATGGTGTGTAGGCAAGACTGATGGAAGTCAGCTTCATTGGATTTCCGATGGAAAAATCCATCGGTTTAAAATCCATAGGAAATCCGATCGTGTGTACAGGGCTTCCTAATGGTTCCTGTAATTTCAAGGATTTGTTGGCTGACAGCCGCTCCCGCACTTAACTTATCTTTAGGCTTCATGCCCACTGACGTTTTTACAGCTGCGTTTTTTACAGCTTAAAAACGCCTGTCCATGTTATTGTAAACTTTTTTTTTTTTTTGAAAAAACAAACAAACGTCGGAGCTAAAAAACGCGTCCGCGCGTTAGTTTTTGAGCGTTTTTTGACGCTCGCGTTTTTTGACGCTCGCGTTTTTTTCTGCCTAACTCCGACGCTGAGGAACGCACTGGTCCTGTTTTTTTTTTACAGCTTAAAAACGTCTATGCTATTTGCAGCTCAAAAACGTCTAGGTAGGCATGAAGCTATAGACTAACATGGACAGGCGTTTTTAAGCTGTAAAAAACGCTCAAAAACGCGGCTGTAAAAACGTCCGTGGGCATGAGGCCTTAAAGTAAACTTGTCACATTCTTATGTAGCGGCCTCCTCTCTCTCCTCTTTTTATCAGCTTGTCTTTCTCTTGTCTAGGGGTACCTTAGAGGAGAGAGTGCGGGGTCACCACGCCAAGCCTTCACCGCAGATGTTTGTGTGGTGTAGGCAAAGATCTTATTTTATCTTCGGGTCGGTGTTCTGCACCTGGAACCTCCAAAGAGAGTTACCTTGAACAATGTCTGCCAGAAAACGAGCCCCACACCATTAAAGTCCAACACTCCTTTATTCTTCTCAATGCAAAAGTAAACATAATCAGTTGGACCCCCTTAGAGAACAGAACAAACAAGGAGGTGTGGATGCGAGTAGGCCCAGACACAATGAACTCTCCACTTTCCTTCCTGAAAGTGGGTTGCGGTCTCCGAGCGAGGGGGGATTTCCTTCCAGGCTGTCTCCGATGAGAGGCCCACCTGTCACTGGCAATATGCTGCACCAGGTCTTCAAGCAAGTATCTCCCACCGGTCCATTACGCCTTCCGGATTCGGGTACCCACTCCCGGGGTTCCCTAGGACCTCCTTCCCTCGCGGAACTCAGTGGTGGGCACTGAGCTCCAGACCTCCATTCGAGTACCTCACCCCAGGCTAAAGGTGCCTGGGATGGAACACGACCTCCGAAAGTCCTCTAGGCCTAGGCTGCCTAGGGGACTGACACGAACCACCGCCCTCAGGCTGAAGGTGCCCGGGACTCGACTCCCGCCACCAAAAATGGCCGCCCCCTTTATACCCCCTCCCAGCAAGCACGGCGGGTTCCCCGCCCCACCATACAACTGCTGAGAGAGGCCAAAAAGAGGTACGACACCGCAACGATGGCTCAACCCCGGGCCCAAGGCGACAGCGCCACCTGGTGGGCCCCAGGGAACCATACATCACAGTTTCCACACCAGATTCAAAAATAGGGAAGCATATACCCGCTACACTCTCCCCCTGGTGATTTGACACTGGTCCCCAGTGTCTGGAGCGAACTATGCCCTCAACGGCTCACATAGCCCAGTCCAGAAACCAACTACAAATTGTACAAATAAAACTTTTGAAAACTTGGTCAACTGAAGCAATTGTGTCTGAGCCTTACATGAAAGGGAAGGAAAACAACAACATTTTAACCATAACTTTAGAATCACATATTCACATTAAACTTTTCCCCCACCCATCCTGACTAAAACCCACCCCATACTCAGTGGTCTTGATGGGATGCTCTCCTGCAGAGGGAAAAAGAAAATTAACACACATAAACCCTGACACATGTATTCGTGTAAGAGGAAAGAAACTTATTCGTGAAGAAATCCCTTTTCTCCACAGAGTGAGTGTGTGAAAAGTGTTAACGATGCGCAACACTGCCACCTGGTGACGGCGTCGCGGTAACTGCACTCATGGAACTTTCCTTCTTCTCTTGAGCCCTATCTACCCCAGAGTCCATGATCTCTTGCTGGAAAATTGAAGAACAAAAACAGGAACAGTCCTTCATTTCTCTTGGTAACAAGGACAAAAAACCCCAGAAAGTTCAGCAGCATAAAGAAACAGGAACGGAGTCTCTTTCCTCCTACAGATAGAAGCGGGGATGCGGCAGAACAAGTGGCTTCAAGTGCTGATCCATGGTCTCCAGATGATACTCAACATCCTCCCCTTCCTTCCGCCGGACCAGCACCTTATCTGCGTGGATGTGCCGTCCCAACATCCATTCTGCCTTGCAATCTTTAAAATGCTGAGAGGCCTTGGGGGAGCATGCCAGGTATCTGCGGGCGTGTGGAACCTGAAGATGGGTCCACACAAAGTCATTGTACCAGCGCTCCCGGCACACTTCCACCTCATACAGCAACTCCTTGGACAAGTATGGATACTCCCATCCGTACTCAGCAGCAACCTTCTGGCCAAATAGGCGTTGTAGTCTCGCCAGAGGAGGCATAGTGGCTTTGTCCCCTTCGCCAGGCAAAACTATTGAGTCCGGGTGACGAGGGACCTTGAATACATCTGATCTGGGCATAGGTGCCCGCAACAGCAGTCTCTTTTCCCCGGTCCCAGGTGTAGGGGGTACCGGGGATGTAAGGGCAGACGCTGGTGCCTCCACCCGGGGTGTACTATCCCCCGTAGACATGAGTGGGTCCCTGGCTCTGCGGGACGAGGCCAGAGGTACTTTGTCCCAGTCCCTTTCTGCAAACAGTTCATCAATAGCAACATCGTCTCCCACATCCAAGAGCGACTCCAGGTCAGAGGTGTCACACTCCTCCGCGGGCAAGTAGCCTGTAGTGGAGACTGAATTGCTACCTCTTCCCACACACCAAATCTCTCCGCCTGGCTTACCTCGGCCTTTACTTGAAGCGGGACGTCCGGAACTCTTATCGACAGATCCATCCAGGCCGGGCGTAAGCGGGCGAGATGGTCCACCACAACCGCTGGTCGGGGCTACCATACCGGTCTTTCTCTTCGGTGGTGGACGCTGCGAGACAGTGGTGACCGAGTCAGCATCCTCGGATTTCTCCCGTTGAATACTCGTGACCTCCTCCGCGGTCGCTGCAGTGCGTGCAGGGATGGCTGTCAAAGCAGTGAATCCTCCTCTCTGAGTTGTGCTGCCTGCAACACGGCCGGGGTAAATAGTTCTCAGCTTCTCAACCGCTGGATCCACTTCAAATAGAAACTCCCCACAGGCCTCGCATCACCCGAATGGCTTCAGTTGGCACACTAGTCCCGAACAGCCGGGACAAATCACACCCAGAGCCTCAACGTCCATGCACGAATACAAGGCGAATCGACCCCTTGGCTTTAGCCGGATCCCCGTATCTGTAACCGGAGCAGCAGCAGTCAGGGTCGTGGTGGAAGGGTGAACCAGAATCCATGATGTATGTCCGAACATGGTGACCTGCTGCTGATCCATCGCGCACTGCAAGGTTTTTGCGCCAACGTCCCACGTGTAGTCCTTCACACGTATTGGACTCCTCCCCTTTGCTCCAGTTCGCGGGCTTTTCTTCTTTTTCTTTCCGAGTCACGCCCACGAACTAAGCGGTGGGGGTGTGCCTGGTGGCGCAGTGCAAATAGAAGCCCCCACGTGTAGTCCTTCACACGGCTGAGCTCCCCCCTTTTCTCGATCTTCTGCGCGGGCCTTTCCCTTCACTGGGTCATGTCCACGACTTCGAGCAGGGATGCACTTTGGCCAATAAATTGGCCCACCTACTCGGAACTCCTCCCGCAGGCACGTTCAATTCCGTAGAAACACGAACACCATCCCGGACCCGAGCCCCCACGTGTAGCGGCCTCCTCTCTCTCCTCTTTTTATCAGCTCGTCTTTCTCTTGTCTAGGGGTACCTTAGAGGAGAGAGTGCGGGGTCACCACGCCAAGCCTTCACCGCAGATGTTTGTGTGGTGTAAGCAAAGTTCTTATTTTACCTCCGGGTCGTTGTTCTGCACCTGGAACCTCCAAAGAGTTACCTTGAACAATGTCTGCCAGAAAACGAGCCCCACACCATTAAAGTCTAACACTTCTTTATTCTTCTCAATGCAAAAGTGAACATAATCAGTTGGACCCCCTTAGAGAACAGAACAGACAAGGAGGGGTGGATGCGAGTAGGCCCAGACACAATGAACTCTCCACTTTCCTTCCTGATAGTGGGTTGCGGTCTCCGAGTGAGGGGGGATTTCCTTCCAGGCGGTCTCCGATGAGAGGCCCACCTGTCACTGGCAATATGCTGCACCAGGTCTTCAAGTAAGTATCTCCCACCGGTCCATTACGCCTTCCGGATTCGGGTACCCACTCCCGGGGTTCCCTAGGACCTCCTTCCCTCTCGGAACTCAGTGGTGGGCAGTGAGCTCCAGACCTCCATCCGAGTACCTCACCCCAGGCTAAAGGTGCCTGGGATGGAACATGACCTCCGAACGTCCTCTAGGCCTAGGCCGCCTAGGTGACCGACACGAACCACCACCCTCAGGCTGAAGGTGCCCGGGACTCGACTCCCGCCACCAAAAATAGCCGCCCTTTATACCCCCTCCCAGCAAGCACGGCAGGTTCCCCGCCCCACCATACAACCGCTGAGAGAGGCCAAAAAGAGGTACGCCACCGCAACGATGGCTCAACCCCGGGCCCAAGGCGACAGCGCCACCTAGTGGGCCCCAGGAAACCATACATCACAGTTTCCCCACCAGATTCAAAAATAGGGAAGCATATACCCGCTACACTTAATATAATTGATCTGACAATGACTTACTGAATAGTAGGAGGCACAATAAGTAGCCTGTATGTACCCTTTTTATAGTCCTTAAAGCTCCACAGGATGCCTAATATAAAAAATGTGCCCCTAATTTAGAGCTCTGGTGTGTCTTTCCTTCAGTCCTCCCTCTACTTGGAAAAGAGATGTGGGAGAGATGCCAAACTAATACTTTAAAGTAGTATTAAACCCCAAAGCAAGCATTTATTATATTGGAACTTGCCAATTCTTAGATGTGATGTCTGCATTTGTTTTCTTTTTTAAGTGAAGGTAAATTGGGTATCTGGCGCTCCAGGAGGCAATGTCCTTAGTTTGTAATAATGTCAATTTGATTAGTCAGTCTTTAGGTAAAAACAAAATTGAACCATGGTAAGGGGGGTGATTTAAAAAGAGGCAGCCATCCTCAGAGTGTGTCCAGCAACTCTGCAAAACATATAAAAGAAAAAAGGGGGGGGAGGCGCCTCTCTAAGTGTAGTATTAAAACAGTAACAGGGCCCTTCCTCCCGCCCCCTGTTGGTGACATCATTTCCTCTTCTGGTTCAAGCTGGACAGCATGGAGCTGACTACTTCCTGGTTTTCCTGAATGTACAGCACAACATCATACCAGAACCTTTCCCAGCTACCCGGATCGTGTAAGGAGCCTGTGGGACGCAGTAGAACTGCCAGGACTACATACTTATGATGAGCATGACTCCCACTTATATCTTGTAAGTGTTTTAAATCTTGTGCAATAAATGTTACTGTTTTAATACTACACTTAGAGAGGCGCCCCCACCCCCCTTGTTACTTTTATCTTTTATTTTTTAGGCTTATTTTCTTATTTTTTCATCCAGTAATCCAGCCAGTAAGTCTGTTATTTTTCAAAAGAACAAGTTCTCTTCCAGATGTATCAGGTTGGACTTGTAGTTATGGGGCTGGGACTAATCATTCAACACTAGTAGGGTGCTTAACCACTTCAGCCCCGGAAAGATTTGTCCCCTTAATGACCAGGCCATTTTTTTGTGATACAGCACTACATCGCTTTAACTGACAATTGCGCGGTCGTGCGACGCTGTACCCAAACAAAATTGATCTCCTTTTTTTTCCCACAAATAGAGCTTTCTTTTGGTGGTATTTGATCACCTCTGCGGTTTTTATTTTTTGTGCTATAAACAAGCAAAGAGCGACAATTAAAACAAAAGTTTTGCTATAATACATATCCCCCAAAAAATAGATAATAAAAAACATTTATTCATCAGTTTAAGCCGATATGTATCCTTCTACATATTTTTGGTAAAAAAAAAAAAATCGTAATAGGCGTATATTGATTGGTTTGCACAAAAGTTATCACGTCTACAAACTATGGGATAGATTTAGGGACTTTTATTTATTTTTTATTGATTTTACTAGCAATGGCAGCGATCTGGGATTTTTAGCAGGACTGCGGACAAATCTGACCTCAAATTACACTTTTCGGGAAGCAGTGACATTATTACATAAAAATGCACTGATCAATGTAAAAATGACACTGGCAGAGAACGGGTTAACACTAGGGGGCGATCAAGGGGTTAAGTGCGTTCCCTAGGTCTGTTCTAACTGTAGGGGGGATGAGCTCACTAGGACATGACAGAGATCACTGGGAACAGAAGATCTCTGACATGTCCCCGTTCTGCCTCTGTACTAGGTGATCGTGGGTCGCTGGCGGACATCGAGTCCGTCTGACCCGCGGGCACGCTCCCGCAGCGGGAGAGAGAGCGCCCTGCCGGCGGTGCAATCCCCTGTACAGGTACAGCATTTTGCACAGCGCTGCCAACCTGCCGCAGTATATCTGCGTGAGCTGGTCGGCAAGTGGTAAAAATGATCAGCCTTTATTTATTTATGTAAAACCTTTATCACAAAAGTAAAAAAACAGTTTGATGTAACTGATTATAGTGTGAGCTGGAGTTTGACTTCAACCCCCCCCCCCCTTCCAGACTGACAATGCTGCTGTCCAAAGGTGCCCCTTGTACTTCTTTAGCCAGCGTGGGGGCACTCTAATACAGGAGGTGTGCTACTGGCAGGATCACCAGCTGAAAACAGAGGGAGAAACCCTAAAACGAGAAAACTAGTGCAGCCATCACATGTAATGATTTGTGCATGTAAGTACATTTTTGGTTTAGGGTTTAATACCTCTTTAAAGATGTTAGCTTCAACATACAGTACACCACATATACTGAGTACCCTGGGCATGCACACATAACAACATAAGAAAGGTGCATGCAGACACCTCTTGAGCCTTATGTAAAAAGTTTGTTTTAGCTTGGTTATGTTTAGCATGTAATGTTTTCCTTGGCTTCATTTCAACAGTTTGGTTTTTGTTTTGTAAAGTTTCAGATTAAAGGGGTTGTAAAGGTAAATTTTTTATTTTCTAAATAGGTTTCTTAAGCTAGTGCATTGTTGGTTCACTTACCTTTTCCTTTGATTTCCCTTATAAATGTTTTTTTTCTTTGTCTTAATTTCTCACTTCCTGTTTCTCCTCACTAAATTTCACACCATCATCCGAGTGGTGTGGAGTCAGACAGAACAGCTTACTGAACAGCTTACTGAGGAGGAACAGGAAGTGAGAAATTCAGACAAAGAAAACAAAGTAAAAATACATTTAGAAGGGAAATAGAATAGAAAGCTCTATTTGTGAGAAGAAAATGATAAAAATTTTGTTTGGATACAGTGTAGCATGACTAAGTAATTGTCATTCAAAGTGTGAGAGTACTGAAAGCTGAAAATTGGTCTGGGCGGGAAGGTGCATAAGTGCATGGTATTGAAGTGGTTAAGGTAGGCTTGCCAACGAGCTGCATGGCAGGTCAACATATGTCTGGTCAAGCATGTGGTGCCCAAGCGGCTGATATTTTGGCCACGCGAGATACGCTTGAGACATATGTTGCAAACAGCAGCGGTGCGATCTGATGCACTCAACTCAAAAAAGGCCCACACCAAACAACTTTTGGAATAACGGGCAGAGGCAGTGCCCTGCACAGGTGGAGCTCTGCGGTGTGATTTAGTCAGTGTGCTGCCCTTACGCTGGCCCCCGGAGGGCATCCTGCCTCGTTGAAGATGTGCCTCCTCCTCATCCTCTCTCCTATCAGGCACCCACGTGGAGTCAGTGACCTCATCATCCCCTCCCTCCTCATCACTGGAACCAATCTGGCAGTATGCTGCAGCTGCTGGAACATGACTGCCAGATTGGTGTCCTTCTTGAGCATCCCCTCTCTCTGCTCTCACGCTACTGCCTTCCTCTAGCTGGGTATCATCTTCAGACCCTTCGAAACACTGGGCATCCTCCTGGAGCATGTACCCAACACTGTGCTCAAACAGTTCGGGGGACTCCTCAGGAGGACACGGTGGGTCTAGGGAAGGAGTGACTGATGACGACATTGAGGACGCTTTGGCAGCTGCTTTGCTAGTACCCTGAGCCTGGGTGAGAGAGGATGAGGAGGATGAGGAGGGCTTGGTCATCCACTCTACCAAGTCTTCGGCATGATGCGGCTCAACACGTCCGGCTGCCAAAAATAAGGACAAGCGTGTCCCATGGCCACGTGCTGATGACGATGCACCGCGTCCACGACCAGCACTGTTGTCTCTAGACACAGAGCCTGCTTACCCTCTTTTATTGGCTCCTGACTGTCTGCCTCTCCTTGTTTGCCTTCCAGACATTCTAAAGGCCTGCAGGGAGAAGGGAAAACCAGCAATAAGGGGTAGCTTCAGGTGTATATTTTGCAAGAAGCACACTACGCCTGCTGTAAGTGCTGCAGATGCCTGCCTGTGTTACACAACAGGAAAACACAGCAATAAGGGCTAGCTTCTGGTGTATATTTTGCAAGAAGCACACTACGCCCACTGTAAGTGCTGCAGATGCCTGTTAGTGTAACACAAAAGAAAAAAAACTACGAGCAATAAGGGGTAGCTTCAGGTGTATAATGTGCAGGAGGCACACTACGCCCGCTGTAAGTGCTGCAGATGCCTGCCTGTGTTACACAACAGGAAAACACAGCAATAAGGCCTAGCTTCAGGTGTATATTTTGCAGGAGGCACACTACGCCTGCTGTAAGTGCTGCAGATGCCTGCCTGTGTTACACAACAGGAAAACACAGCAATAAGGCCTAGTTTCAGGTGTATATTTTGCAGGAGGCACACTACGCCTGCTGTAAGTGCTGCAGATGCCTGCCTGTGTTACACAACAGGAAAAAACAGCAATAAGGCCTAGCTTCAGGTGTATATTTTGCAGGAAGCACACTACGCCTGCTGTAAGTGCTGCAGATGCCTGCCTGTGTTACACAACAGGAAAACACAACAAAAAGGGCTAGCTTCTGGTGTATATTTTGCAAGAAGCACCCTACGCCCGCTGTAAGTGCTGCAGATGCCTGTTAGTGTAACACAAAAGGAAAAAAAAACTACGAGCAATAAGGGGTAGCTTCAGGTGTATAATGAGCAGGAGGCACACTACGCCCGCTGTAAGTGCTGCAGATGCCTGCCTGTGTTACACAACAGGAAAACACAGCAATAAGGCCTAGTTTCAGGTGTATATTTTGCAGGAGGCACACTACGCCTGCTGTAAGTGCTGCAGATGCCTGCCTGTGTTACACAACAGGAAAACACAGCAATAAGGCCTAGCTTCAGGTGTATATTTTGCAGGAGGCACACTATGCCTGCTGTAAGTGCTGCAGATGCCTGCCTGTGTTACACAACAGGAAAAAACAGCAATAAGGCCTAGCTTCAGGTGTATATTTTGCAGGAAGCACACTACGCCTGCTGTAAGTGCTGCAGATGCCTGCCTGTGTTACACAACAGGAAAACAAAGCAATAAGGCCTAGCTTCAGGTGTATATTTTGCAGGAGGCACACTACGCCTGCTGTAAGTGCTGCAGATGCCTGCCTGTGTTACACAACAGGAAAAAACAGCAATAAAGGCTAGCTTCAGGTGTATATTTTGCAGGAAGCGCACTACGCCTGCTATAACTGCTGCAGATGCCTGCCTGTGTTACACAACAGGAAAACACAGCAAAAAGGGCTAGCTTCTGGTGTATATTTTGCAAGAAGCACACTACGCCCGCTGTAAGTGCTGCAGATGCCTGTTAGTGTAACACAAAAGAAAAAAAACTACGAGCAATAAGGGGTAGCTTCAGGTGTATAATGTGCAGGAGGCACACTACGCCCACTGTAAGTGCTGCAGATGCCTGCCTGTGTTACACAACAGGAAAACACAGCAAGAAGGCCTAGCTTCAGGTGTATATTTTGCAGGAAGCACACTATGCCTGCTGTAAGTGCTGCAGATGCCTGCCTGTGTTACATAACAGGAAAAAACAGCAATATGGGCTAGCTTCAGGTGTATATTTTGCAGGAAGCACACTACGCCTGCTATAACTGCTGCAGATGCCTGCCTGTGTTACACAACAGGAAAACACAGCAATAAGGGCTAGCTTCTGGTGTATATTTTGCAAGAAGCACACTACGCCCGCTGTAAGTGCTGCAGATGCCTGTTAGTGTAACACAAAAGAAAAAAAACTATGAGCAATAAGGGGTAGCTTCAGGTGAATAATGTGCAGGAGGCACACTACGCCCGCTGTAAGTGCTGCAGATGCCTGCCTGTGTTACACAACAGGAAAACACAGCAATAAGGCCTAGCTTCAGGTGTATATTTTGCAGGAAGCACACTACGCCTGCTGTAAGTGCTGCAGATGCCTGCCTGTGTTACAAAACAGGAAAACACTGCAATAAGGGCTAGCTTCAGGTGTATACTGTGCAGGAGGCTTAGCAAAAATATCACTGACACTGTCCCCTGCCTATCCTTCTCTCCCTGCACACAAGGTTTAGCAGAATATCACTGACACTGTCCCTGCCTATCCTTCTCTCTCCCTGCACACAAGGTTTAGCAGAATATCACTGACACTGTCCCTGCCTATCCTTCTCTCTCCCTACACACAAGGTAAATGAACAAATATCACTAACACTGTCCCTGCCTATCCTTCTCTCTCCCTGAACCGGAACACACTACACAAGGCCGCCGCGCTGGCGGCCTTTTATAGTGTGGGGCGTGTACTAAACCCCCCTGAGCTATAATTGGCCACTGGCATCGCTGCCGGCGCTGTGATTGGCCAAGCATGCGGGGTCACAGTGCATGCTTGGCCAATCACAGCACCGGGATTGCACTGCGATGGTGCAGTGTATTGTGGCCGTTCGCGTCACTCGAATTTGGCGCGAACGGCCCAAAACGTTCGATCTTCGTCGAACGATCTAACAGCCGATGTTCGAGTCGAACGTATGTTCGACTCGAACACCAAGCTCATCCCTAGTGCTGGAGGGTGGCACTATTGTAAGTATGCTATTCATATCTGCACATTATGGCAAGACCTCCCCTCACCAAGGGGATATTTCTTCTGCTTTAATTATTGCAGTTTTATGGATTTTACTTTCATTATTATCACCTCAAAAGGTTCCATCTTCTGCTTTTCTTATAGGAACCTGATAGAACCGTCTAATTAACGAGCCAGAAACTAGTAAAATCCCCAGTAATACTTTTGAAATATTTTTTTATGTGCAGATACCTCAAACATTATAACAGTTAATAAAGCTGAAAGTAAACAAAGGGGGGTATTTCGCGCTACTAATGAGTAGATGAAATGAGAATTGGGGTGATATATGAGCAATAAGCTGCAAAAACTAGATGTGTTCACCCTACACTATAGTAAATATGTTAAAAATAGTTTTCGCGCTAAAAGCTACACATACATACCTACGCTTCTAAATCAAGTAAATGAGGTGCAATACAGTGAAAACTTAATAAATTCTAAAGTGCAAATAATAAATACCTAAATCAATATGGTAAAAATTGATCAATGTATCAAAGTACCAGTGTATAATATATAAACAATAGTGCACAAGTGCTAATAAATACAGAAAAAATATATATATACTGTGCAATCCATGAAAAATAAATGATAAAAGTCCTGGATAAAACGTGATAAAAAATCCAGTGAATGGATCTCACTCAAACAAAAAATGAATGAATGCTCCAAGATAGTGATGCAATGGAACTAAAATATGCACACAGCGCACAAATAATGAACTGAAAATCAGTGCAAACAATTGGTGTGTGATCCAAAAAAGAGTGTCAAGCCTCGTACACAACGACCGATTTTCTCGTCGTAAAAAACACGTCGTTTTTTTCGACGAGATTCTTGTTAACCTTGTCGATTTTCTCGTCAAGCTTTCCATGCGTACACACTGACAATTTCCAATTTCCTCGTTGTTCTCCGCGGTCACGTCCAGCACATACGACGGCACTATAAAGGGGAAGATCTTTTTTCTTGGCGCCACCCCTTGGGCTGCTTTTGCTGATCTCGTGTTACCGCGTGTGAAGTAAAAGTTTGGGAAGAGACGATTCGCGCTTTTCAGTCTTCATACTTTTCAGTTCGTTTTCTGCAGTTCAGTTTGTGCTTGTGGGTTCGTATCTTGACTTTCAGGGCGTCTAGGCAGGTCGTATCTGTTTTACAGTGCGTTCTTGCCTGTTCGTTTCTGTTTTTCAGTTCGTTATCCATAGGCCTTGCTGTTCTAAAGAGCGTTCTGTTCTGTACGTTCTGATAAGACGACCGTTTCTTAGCCATGTCGCCTGGACGTTCTCGTCGTCGAGTTCGTGCTGTGCGTGCGCTTGGTGTTGGTCTGCTTGTCTTGGACCAAGACCAGTCCATGAATGGTGTGAGGAGGAGTTCATGGACCCAGAATTGGTTGCTCCAGCGGGACCAATTCTGCCATATGCCTCTGCTGCGGGAGATCGTCGAGAATAATCCTGAGGACTACAGGAATTTTCTGCGGATGTCTAACCCCGTTTTTCAGGAACTGTTGGCTTTGGTGTCCCCCTATATTACCAGGCAGGACACCGTTATGCGGGAAGCCATCAGTGCTGAGCAGAGGCTCATCGCCACGTTGCGTTACCTGGCGACAGGGAGAAGTCTTCAGGACTTGAAGTTCACGACAGGCATCTCCCCCCAGGCTCTGGGCCTCATAATCCCAGACACCTGTTCTGCCATTATACAAGTCCTGCAGGAGGACTATATTAGGGTAAGTTTTCTCCCTTAACATCACATTTTATGTATTACATGTATGCTAATGTATTGTATTTCTTTCATCCTTCCCTAATTACCATGATTGTAATATGCTGAGAATGTCCCCTTTGTCCTCATGCATGCTGGAAGCTTTAGATTGCCCCTTTTTTCTCCTCCATAAATATTTCCCTTCACTAACTTTTCCAGCAGGGGCGCCTGTTGCTCCAAATGTTTGGGGGTCCCACCCCAATTTATGAACTAAACTTCCTCCTTTTTTGCTCAGGTGCCTATTAAACGCCCCCAGTTGTCCCCTCTAATGCAGCCATTTTGTTCCCTCCAATGCAGCCATTTAGTCCCCTCTAATGCAGCCATTTTGTTCCCTCTAATGCAGCCAGTTTCCCCCCAGCCCTGCACTTACCTTCTTGTGGTCAGCGCCATCCTTCTTCTGTCCTTGATGTGTTCTCCTTCCCTTGATGTTGCATCAGCCAATCATGTTACCATTAAACAGACTTGATGAACATGATTGGCAGAGCAGCCTGCCAGTGTTTCCCCAAGGAATGTCCCCCCCCTGCGTCCCCTATTTTACTTTTAGGAAATCAATTACATCCCTCAGGTTGTAATGTGCAAGACTATTTTACTACCTGTTTCTGCTATGCAATTTGAACCCCCTAAATGCCGCAGTTATTCATATGTCGGTCGCTTAACAAGAGGCCATCCACCTGAATAGTGGGCGGCATAGACAATACATAGGTTAATGCAACGCATGAACCTATGTATTGTTCTGAGTGATGGGCACAGGAGAGAGGGGGCAGTGCTCCAGCGCCCACTCTGGACGCACCGCCACTGCAATGCTATCCTGTGGCCAAACACATCTCCCCCCCCCCAAAATAATTTAGTAATGGCCCATCAGAGGGGGTGATGAATATGATAAATGAGCCTTCCATTATACTTATTTTAAACACCTTAATAAACGTAGAATTTGATTGATGTTGGTCTCTAATGTATTTTCTGAAAATTTCCTTGTAATGTATGATTTTTCTATTCTAATATTATTTCATCTTGTTTCACTCCACAGCTTCCTTCCACGCCACAGGAATGGCAGACTGTGGCATCGGAGTTTGCCACGCGGTGGGACTTCCCCAACTGCGGTGGTGCTATAGACGGGAAGCACGTCCGCATCGTGCCGCCAACCCGTTCTGGGTCCTACTACTACAACTACAAGGGGTTTCATAGCATTGTGCTGATGGCGGTGGTGTCAGCACGGTATGAATTCCTCTATGTTGATGTAGAGAAGAATGGCCGGATGTCCGATGGGGGATCCTTCATCCAGACGGAGTTTGCCCCCCGTCTCCAGAGTGGCGACCTTGCATTGCTACCGGATGCAGGGAATATTGAAGGACTCCCCTTTGTTTTTTTGGCTGATGAAGCCTTCGGACTCGGACGGCATCTTATGAGGCCATTTCCTCAGAGGACCCTGACCCCAGACAAGAGGGTGTTCAATTACTGGCTGGCCAGGGGCCGAAGAGTTGTCGAAAATGCCTTCGGCATAATGGCCAGCCGGTTCCGCATTTTTATGACTTCCATCCACTTGGCGGACTACAAAATAAACTATGTCGTATTATGCTGCTGTGTGCTACACAACTTTCTGAGCCAAAAATCAAATTCCTATATGGCCTCAGTTTTGCCAGAGGCTGGACTTTCCCCTGCAAATCCCCTGCCGGGCCTGGAATCTGCCCGTCCTGGCTTACCCTCCCAAAATGCCCGTGAGGTTCGGGACAAATACATGGAGTATTTCACGGGTAGGGGGGCAAAACCTATGCCAGCCTATGTCTAAGGATCCAAATAAAAAGCTTGTTTAAACCTTTAATTATTTGTTCTTTCCTGTCTCCTAGTTTGTCTTAGTGCATTTGTAGTGCCAAGTGTATTTTACTTTAGTAACTAACAACCATTTCACTATGTAACCTTACAAAATAACCAAATAAGGTTAGAGGGTATTATAAAAAGAAGCTACACGTTGTTTGTGGTCAAATATTTTACTCTGTGCACATTCACACCTTTTTTTTTTTCTAATTTTTTGGGTTGGCCTGGCCACAAACCGGCAATTGTTTTCTTAGGAAAATACAAAAATAACAGTTGCATTCCAAAAATTACAACATTGGATACCTCTGAGCAATCTGAGACATTCACTTACACAAACTATGTCTCTATGTGCCCGTCCTAATATGGGGTCCTGCCACCCCTTGCCCAGCCAAAAATTGAATATGCACACATTTGGGATTTTTTTCATCTAGGAAGTTTACAATCCTGATCCCTATTGTCAACATGTGCTATCTGCCATCAGGGGTGATCAATGGACGTGTTTTGGGGGTGCAACCCCTTCCTCAGTTCACCGACTTTAGATACGAGGAAGGGGTTGCACCCCCAAAAGACGTACATGGATATCCCCTGATGGCAGATAGCACATGTTGACACACTGTGTGCAGATTCAATTTTTGGCTGGTTTGATTGTCAAAAATATTCTAAAATGTGCAATAACAAACATGTAAAAACAAATGTGTTTGGATGGCTTATTGAATTCTCCCCAAAACATTGAGAATGTCTTTAAATGTTTGTTCCATCACATGGATTCTTTGTTTAATTAGGTCCAGTTCCGTGCTACATTCCATCACTTGCTGGATGAGGCGAAGGGCACTGTCAGCAGAGAACAGTGTACTATCCTTCACAACATTTACATCCCCTAAAAACAAAAAACAAAAGGTATTATAACTCTGCAGGCCTAAGAAAAAAGTTTGGTTTGGTATGGCGCACTTTGGAAAGGGCTGTATAGAGATCTATAACGAAGGAAAGGAGGGGGAGGGGTAATGCACTGGGTGGAGTTGTGAAGGCTCAGTTATTAATAGTTCAATAGTAAATATGTATGTCCATGTATGGAAGAAAAGTTTAGGGTGAGATTGCTGAGATTGATTAGATGGCTGCCAGTTCAGATTGGAAGCTAGAAGAGGCTCTGGAACAGACAAGACGAAAAAGGGAACGGCGCCCTCTAAATGCAGCAAATAAAAAACAGTTTTTAATTAAAAGATTAAAATACACTCACATTTGAGCAGTGGTAATCGAGCGTGTCAGGGGTTGACAGGAACTTCATCCGCAGATCCTCAGGGGTGATGGTGGTTTCACGGGCAGTTGGGCTGGAGTCCTCGATCCTGTGTCTCTTCCTGCACTGGATGTTGAGCAGCGCCGGCCGGAAACTTGGATCTGGACTGTGTGTGCTCCGTGGGGTCCTGGGGTCATCACTTCCGGGTCAGAGGTATGCGGGAGGTGCTTCGCGTTCAGGACATGCGTGTCCCTTCATCAGGCTAGTGACTGTTTTTTACTTGCTGCATTTAGAGGGCGCCGTTCCCTTTTTCGTCCTAACTCTGCAGGCCTACATCTCTTACCTGAAGCTGTGGTGACAGATACTGACCTGTTGTGGTGACCAGATCCACAACGTCATCCACCTCTCCTTCCTGCACTTCTCCTTCCTCCACCTCAACTTCCTGCACATCTTTCGGTTGTGGGTCTTTGGGAGTTTGGGGTTGCTTGGAAGTTGTGGGGTGCATGTGCTCCCTGGAGTGTTCTCCTCCCAGTCTTCTCTCCCCTATGAGAATCAAACAAAAGGTATATTTATCACACTGTAAATCTCAATGTTAAAATAAAAACAGGCTAAATTGCTTGGAAGTGGGGTACAAGTGTGTGTTTGGGCGGAATTTAAAGAAGAATGCATTATTTCTGACCAAGAATATGTTTAGTATTCACCTTTGGATGTCATTTTTTTGACATGCAGGCACCACAAAAATTCACTGATGCACCTGTGTGGGACACCCAAAAAAGGCGGGTCTGGTGGCCCACACTATAGTGCTCCAAAGTACAGATGTGGAAGCAGCTGCTGAGTGTCGTCTCCTTTACACTGATAAAAGTTTGCATTTCATTCTCTTTACAAACACATCATCTAGCCTAAAAATTTCGCCACAATATTTGACCAAAAATGGCAGATGTCTAATTACTTTTGTGGCTATAAAATAAGCCAAAACCGCGGATAGTGGCCGAACGAAGTGTCTGTAACGTAACGAACGATTACTGTGCCCAACCAAGTTCAAAATATTACATTTTGGAAGGGAGTCCAATATGAGAAACCAAAATAAAGAGCAACATGTAAGTTTAGAAAAGGATTAATAGCAGAAAAGTCTACATTTTACTTACTTTTTGCTAGCATTCTCTTTATGCTCCTCAACTGCTCTGGCTCCCTCAGTTTGAGGTCTGACCACCTCTTTCTGAGCTGCTCATTTGAGCGTTTCACCCCGAAATTCGTCTACAGACTCTTCACGACTTTAGTGAGGATTTTGGCCTTCCTTCTATTTGGTTTGCTATACGGCCCATGCTTTGCGTCATAATCAGACTTGAGCAAGATGTCCACCATCTCCGCCATCTCCGCAAAAGACATATTTGATGCCTTGAATCTCCTCCTTGATCGTGACGTTTCCTCGGTTTCCGGGCTTGTCTCCTCCTCGTTAGTTGCGGAATTATCAGACACCTGCTGTAACTCCGCCATATCTGTCTGCGCGCCGAAAGAGAAGGGGCGGGGAAAAGATGTTAGTTAGAACGTCATGGGCGGGCGACGTGTGCAGAGCGACGTGTTCGAAATTTGACGCATGCGTGGTGTGTATATAGCAAACACACATGTGACTATAGTACGTTCGGTGTGCGGAGAGAGGAGTTCAAGTGACGGACGTGCGAACGAAGGTATGTGATTTTGTGACTTGTACAAATTGTTGCCCTATACTGTCTTGAGAATGTTGGAGGATATATATGGTGACTAGGTTGTTGAGGAGGTTAGACTGTTTGCCTCACATTAGTTATATATAATTTATTTAACTTGCAGATACAATATGAATGTCTTTATAAGTGACAAGGATTTCCTGGCGGAATTTATTGACCGGGTAAGGGAGCTGCCCGCTCTGTGGGAGACGAAAAACCCCATCCACAAAAAAAGAGGGGTGAGAAAAGCAGCGCTGGAGAAGCTGCTCCCATTTGTGCATACCAAGGTGCCCACAGCCACAGCAAAACAAGTGGACACTAAAATTGGGAGCTTGAGAGGTACCTACAGGACTGAACGCTCTAAGGTGCTGGCTTCTCAGAGGTCAGGAGCAGCAGCAGGTGATGTTTATGTCCCGATTTTGTGGTACTACAACAGGATGTCCTTCCTGGATGACCACATTGAGACAAGGCCATCACTCTCCACTCTTCCCCCCAGACTTCCCTGCAGCCAACCTGAGCCTTCTCTGGAGCAAGAGGAGGCAGCCATCCTGGATGAACCTGATTTGGCCATCTGGAGCCAGGTATAGTATTAACTGAAAATGTATTGGGATAAACTTAATGTTTGACAAATATGTCAAGATGACAAACATAAAATATTTTGGATTCCACAAGTGAAATCAAGATCTGTAGATATTAGTCTGCACTTAATTGGGTGCTAAATAGTCAATCTGATGTAGTGGTAAATTTAAAGCAAGGATTTCTGGATTTACATTCTAATTGCTTCAATCAGGATTACAAAGTTTGATGCAAAGATTAAACCAACATATTAAACTATGTCCCTTTTTCATACACAGGATGAAATCAGCCAGGAGGAGGGTCTGGAAACTGTCAGGCAGGAGGAGGAAGGGCCCAGTGGCAGCCAGGAGGTGGCAGGGCCCAGTGGCAGCCAGGAGGTGGCAGGGTCCAGTGGCAGCCAGGAGGTGGCAGGGCCCAGTGGCAGACAGGAGGTGGCAGGGCAAAGGAGAAGCACCAGATCCCAGGTGCCTCCCACCCGGCTTCCCAAAAGAGGCAGGAGGGACAGGAGCACGAGTGAGGCAGCAATGGCCCTTATTCGTGAGGCCCATGCCACCCTCCAGGAGCCCACATCCCCTGAAGAGGCCATTGCCGGCCTAGTGGAGGCTAAGTTCAAGGTGATGAGCATGGAGCAACGCCTCCTATGCGAGCCCCTGCTCATCACCTTGCTCAACAAGGGGGTGATGGAGAAAATTACCCCCAATACCGCCATATGTGAGGTGGCACAACTGACCCAACCTCAACCTCCACCTCCCCCTTCTTCTTCTGCCCCACCCCCTTCTGCTACACCTCCCCCTTCTTCTTCTGCCCCACCCCTTTCTGCTACACCTCCACCTTCTTCTTCTGCCCCACCCCCTTCTGCTACACCTTCACCTTCTTCTTCTGCCCCACCCCCTTCTGCTACACCTCCACCTTCTTCTTCTGCCCCACCCCCTTCTGCTACACCTCCACCTTCTTCTTCTGCCCCACCCCCTTCTGCTACACCTCCACCTTCTTCTTCTGCCCCACCCCCTTCTGCTACACCTCCACCTTCTTCTTCTGCCCCAACCCCTTCTGCTACACCTCCACCTTCTTCTTCTGCCCAACCCCCCTTCTGCTACACCTCCACCTTCTTCTTCTGCCCCACCCCCTTCTGCTACATCTCCTCCTCCTCCTCCTGACAGGAGTACCCCTCCAGTGGCCCAGCCTCCAGCCACACGCAGAAGGAAGGCTGCAGAGAAGGCTCCAGGGAAGGTTGCAGGGAAGGTTGCCAGGAAGAAGAGGAAGTGATGGCCTTGCTTCATTGTGGTCGGACAGAAGGCAGCCTGTTGTAGTACCACACACTTGGGACATATATATCACCTGCTGCTGTTCCTGACCTCTGGGAGGCCAGCATCAGATTGTGTTCAGAAATGTTGGCCTTCTCTCAAGCTCCCAATTTTAGGGTCCACACAGGGTTGCTGTGTGCTCTGGGGTCCCTGGGATGCAAAAATGGCAGCAGGTTCTCCAGCGCTGCCTTCTCTTTATTTTAGTTCGAAACATGAATAAATGTGATTTTTGTTTAAAGCGGAGGTTCCGCGGCAAATCTTTTTTTTTTTTAGCTTGCATGCAAAGTATTTTTAGATCACCAATTAGTACTCACGTGTTTGGTGATTTTTAACCTCCCCTGTCTTTTTTCTGGCAAAAGATGCACTTTTAAAATCAGCCGTCAGAATTTTCCATTTTGCTTGTGGGCATTGTGAAGCCCACAAGCACTGACTTCCTGGTAGCGGTGGACGGTGTTCTGCAGAAAAAGTTCCCCGGCGGATAAGGTTCCCCCCCCCTGTACTGCGCATGCGCGGCACAAACCTCAACGGAGTTTCTGAAAGTAGCCGAACATGTAGAGCTGCGAGTTAGCTCTACACGGCGCCTGCGCAATGACTAGGAGCCATGTAGAGCTGACTGCGCAGGCGCCGTGTAGAGCCGACTCGCAGCTCTACATGTTCGGCTACTTTCGGAAACTCCGTTGAGGTTCGTGCCGCGCATGCGCAGTACAGGGGGGGGAACCTTATCCGCCGGGGAACTTTTTCTGCAGGACATGTCACATCTGGGCGAACTCCCAGATTACATTGCGGGAGAATAGAAATGCCTACTCCCGCGGGAGTGAGTACCCGGAAGCCGGAATTAAAATGACAATAGTACGGTATGTACAGAAAAAAAAAAAAAGTGGCTACTGTACATGTTTGTAGTGTAAGGAGTGTGGTCATATATGGATGTTATTTTGGGTGGAACTCCGCTTTAAGTTCATACTTGACTATGTGTATTTGTAAAAATTAAAAATCTAGCTTTGGAGTAAGCAGATACATTTGACTGACAAAAAAAGGGACAGATAACAACCCCCCCAAAAGAATAACTAAATCTGATTTGCAAAAAAAGATGGTGGAAAATTTAACTAATATAGATTCCAAAATTAAATGGGAGATCACTATCAAAACATTGCGAAATTATAATTAACATCATTTAGAAAAATATAACAATTTAAATTAGTCCGAAAAAATTGCACGATATAATACACATAAATCTTCTTAAGAGCAGCATGAAAAAGGTTAAAAAAAAAATAGTCATAACTCGGTGTGAATATCAGCAGCAAAAGAAGGTCACTCGTTTTGATTAATGTAACATTCTAACGAAGATTTCAATGCAGAACATTTAAACGATGCAATAATTTGGAGCGTGACGAATGTGCTCTCTCCATTACGAAGGCTTGTTTTACCAGAAGATGCGCTCCCGTCTCATAGTTGCTTGTGAGCATGCGCGCTTTTGGAAGAGTCGTAAAAGCATACACACGAACCATTTTCTCGTCACAAAACAGGCCGACGAGAAACACGACGAGGAAATCTGGAATCCTGACGAGAAAATAGAGAGCAGGTTCTCTATTTTCTCGTCGAGATTCTCGGCAATTTTCTCGTCATAAAACCATACACACGAACGTTTTTCTCGACAAAAAAGCTCTCGCTGCACTTTTCTTGACGCTTTTGGACGAGAAAATCGGTCGTGTGTACGAGGCCTCACTGAAAAAACTCCTGCTATAAGTGTGTAAACAAGTGATCCAAAATCTTGGTGATAGTCTTCTCTTTATCAATCTTGATATAGACTAAATTCTGTGAATGTGGTTCCACTAGTAAATCAATACTACTATGTCCATGTATAGTCTCACAGAACTCTCACCTCTAGATAGATATAATAAAGCATAGTCACTAAATGTGCTTTCTTCTATGCTGGTTCTGCTCAAGAGGATGTTCCAACCAATATCCAACAAATCTCCACCTCCTCTCCACTGTGAACCTAGATTGAGAAAGAAGGGAGGCGGGGGGGGGGGTCGTCTCCAATGTGGATACCAGAACAGGGATGGGAGAAAAGAAGAAAGGCCTCCAATAGTGTAGTAATGATTGTGAACTTTGTTTATTTAAAAAGTATGTCAAATGCTCGTACATCAAACATAAAATAAATGCGCTTGGCAAAAACACACAGCGGCGTGATACGCCGTCTTACTGTTCCTCCGGGTACTTTGTGAGGTTACCGCAAACCGGAAGTACCCGGAGGAACAGTAAGACGGCGTATCACGCCGCTGTGTGTTTTTGCCAAGCGCATTTTTCACTGTATTGCATTGAATTGTATTGTATTTCACTGTATTGCACCTCATTTACCTGATTTAGAAGTGTAGGTATGTATGTGTAGCTTTTAGCATGAAAACAATTTTTAACATAGTTAATAAAGTTGACTCATGCAACAAAACCTTTTTCATATTTGAAATAATCAATAAAAGGTGAGTGAGCCTGGATATATCGGACATGTAGAATCCACGCTGGCTAAATTATTCTGTTCCAGGACCCACAGCTACTACAGCCACTCTTCCTCTGGTCTGACTCCCTACCTCTCCCGTCAAGTTTCTATGGCAAAGGAAAAGCAGAAATCCACCTCTCCCAGCTGCCTATGGACAGCCTACAGGACACAGTCCCCAGCAATATGGCGCAGGACTCTCAGCCACTGCAGCAGCCGGCTTTGGGGAAGCAGACACAGGAACCAGACCACATACAGCAGAATGAGGGAGATGAGCCAGCACTTTCTTCTATAATCATGGGGGTTGAATCTCCTTGTAGGGATTTCTTACATTTTATAAAGCACTCTGTGAATTGGTGGTCAGTCAGGGAAGCACTGAAGATAGCCCTCCACCTATTCCTGATGCCCAGGCTGTAACACCATTGGAATATTCTGGGTATCCCATTATTCTGGCTGGATGTTTTGCTCTCCTTGAACAAGGCTTAGAAAATGGTAGCAAACAGATCACATCAGAATTAAAGGGTGAATTTAAAGATCAAGGCTCCCGCAATGGAAGTATACAAAATAAACTTGATGCCACCAGTGGCAGAGCCAATCAAAACACCTCCCACATTCTGGATTTGCAACAACTGGACCAAGCTCTCAACAAAATTGATCATTTTGAGAACAGATCTTGTCACTAAAACTTCCATGTTCACGCGTGCCAGAAATGTTTCACTAACTCTGATGAAGTGATCCAAGAGCTGATCCGAGTTCTAATTCCTAATATCCCTGACAGATTGGAACTGGACAGAGTCCATAGGGCTCTCATTGCTGCACGTACAGATGAACACTCCAGAGACATTATTGTTAAACCACATTTTTAGTCTGTTACAAAACAGGTGATGGCTAAAGCTAGAGAATCCACAGATCTTTATCTCAGGGGCCACCTTATCCAAATCTTTGCGGACATAACGCCTAATATGATCCAAAAATGGAGAGTCCTGAAACCTCTACTTCAGCCCCTCTTTAGCAAAGGATTAAATATTGCTGGCTCTTTCCTTTTTGTTTTTCATTCACTTTGCAAAACAAGCCTCACTCAACATTCCAGGAGGGTGAAGCTTTACTAAAGAAATTGTGTTTCATCTCCACCGAACCAGTTGGCTCACCCAACCAGTGCCCATCCTCTGCGGCTCCACCCTCACCTGTCTGGCGCAACACCAGATGCTGCATGAAACTTCTAACCAGTCCTCCTTAGATGTGCCTTAGTTTTTTATTTTTGTAACTGGGCCTCCTTTTTCATCACTTATTTACTTGCAGGTCCCCAACTAGTTTTTTTTCCCCCTTCATTCTCATCTTTTCTGATGTTCAACATGCCTGCCTGCTTGGAATGACTATATTTTTCACTTTTTAAACACCAGGAAGCCCTAATTCTCATTTGAGGGGTTTGGCTTCAGCACATGGATGTTTGCTTCACTTCCAGTCTTAGGAGTCTCAGGAGCTTAGGAGACTTTCTCACTACAAGATCCTGCCCATATATCCTGGGGTCACATACCACACGGACTTTATTCTCTGCTATATCCACTGAACAGTACACAGAGGAGTGTTGAGTTTCCTCCCTCAAGAGGACATTAAGGGTAGTTAGATGCCTTAGCTATGCAGTTTATTAGGTGCTTAGCCCCCGTGTTTGTTTGACCTTCTATAGCTTACAGGTCTTTGGGACCCTCAGTGGGACTTTACAGTAATACTGGTTCCACTACCCAAATTATGACGTACAATTATTCTGTTTCTTTCTTCCCTCCAGCAGGTTATGGTTTACTGTTTAATATTTTTGCATTACATTTACTAGTTAACAAGCTCATGCTTGGCTGTGTGTGTGGTAGGCCTGCGCCCCTGTTTGACTTGGCATCTAGCTTTGTACTGACACCTTTTTTTCTCAAAACGTTGTTTCTGACCCTAATCCTCTTAGGGTACCTCTTCTTCACTTCTCGTCTTCTGTGTTGCTCTTACTTGGTCGACTCCCGTCTCCCAACAGGATCAGGTTATGGTCTGGTTGCCTCCCCTCTGCACTATGCTATTTGGTATATGATATCCTATTTTTTTGTAGTTTATTATGGCTGGGTTATCTACTACACGTCCACTTAAAATCCTCACCCACAATGTCCAAGGCCTAAATTCACCTGTTAAGTGCCACAAGGCTTTCCAACATTATCACTCACCTAACGCTGATATACTGCTCTTACAGGAAACACATTTTTCAAACTCTTGTGGATAATGCTACACAAAAAGTTGGCTATTATTCTTTGGGACAAACAGGTCATGTTTGACAAGACCTGGTTACATCACCTACAATCCATCGAGTAGGCTTGGAGAAAGGGAGGGGCGGGACCCAGGCCGAGGGAGGGCAACTCCCTAAACTCTTTGCTCTCTCATTTTCGTACCTTACCTTGCAATTTTGTTTTTCTTTCCCTTCTCATCTTTTTTTTTTTTAGCAAGAGAATTCCCTTCTCATCTTTACTTCTCTGTTACTCTCATAGCATTTTATTTTTCTTTGCAAGCTTCTAGTCTCTCCACATGTGTGGAACAGATGTTTTTTGAATAGACATTCTGCCCATCTACATCTTACTTGCTGATTGATTACTTGTTTGGGCATCTATTTTTTTTTTATAGCAGTTAGAATGTTGCAGGGCTTTGTGATGACCATTAACTTTCATAATCTTGTGGATGTTGAGACCCGGGGGCTTTGAAATGTGTTCTCTTACTCTTTATTGAATGTATATAGAGTATGGGCTTAAAGAATTCCAATCTATGATCCCTTCCTCGCTCAGCCTCTGTACTGAAAGCATTTCTACATGATCATTTGTATCTTTATTCTTTTTAAAACAATAAAAATATTGTAATATTAATATTAATATATAAAAAATGGAGTCAGGCGAAGGGAGTGCATAGAGAGGTAGCAAGATTAGCAGTGACCAGTGTTACTCCGTGGTCAATGGTTAATAATATATATTGATTTTCCATTCCTGAAGCAGAGAAAAAGCCTGCTAATTACTGCTACTATACAGTCATTAATAGTAATAGTATTTGTAGTTGTATCAACAGTATTTCAGTAGTATTCCCATGGTAACAGTGCACACAGCATTTTATAAGATATTGATGCCACTTTACTTTACTTTACTTCGTAATTTGGGAAATGGGTATGGTGGGCATATTGCCCCCATGAAGTCAAAGCTTATGGGCAAGATGTACTAAAAGCTAATAAAGGTTATTGCTTAAAATCCGTGATAAAAATGTAATTCGATTACAAAGCATATTTATAATACTTTCATTAGTGTCAATAGAAATATATTACTCATAAATCACCCGATATTCAACTGCTGAAATATCTCCTAAATGCTATCACTATTCAATTCAATAAAGGTTTTCTCTGAAAAAACATACAGTATTTATATCACCAGGCAGAGGCAGATATTGATAGTGTTTTTATAGGATTTGCTGAAGAATTAAATTGTTCAAGTATAGAGACAAGATGAATGGGTTTTATAAAGTTCATAAAATAAACTACAGTATATTAAAAAAAACTACAATATATTTTTTAAATATATGAATAAAATATGATAATATATTATGCAATTAAAATGTATTATTAGGGTCAGTTACTAGTGGCATTATTTTTATAATCAATATAATATAACCAATGTGATCTGGTGCGGGTGTCAATAGATTCCTAATGACACCCCAAAAACGGACTGCATCGAATCGCATTATACTGCAGTACCGAGCAACCCGTTTCAAGTGCATTTTTAAAGTAGTGCATGCACTACTTTTGATGAGATCCAGTGTGATTTCAGCCTATTCAAATGAATTGCTAAAAAATCCAATCTCACCGAAAATGAAAGTTCGCTTGCCTGTCCATCTATCTATCTATTTATAATCATCCCTAAATGCATGAATCACAGTTGCTTTTTGTCTGTGGTGGCATATTTAGGGCCAGTTTCAACTGTTGCCATTTGCTTGTGATGTGATAAGAAACAAAACCACAAAAGAACAGCAAGGAAAAGTTTGTACCATTATATATATATATATATTTTTGCAGATTGCAGTTTTGCAGCATGCTGTTTTTTTTCCACTGGTTTTCAGAACTTGTGGTTTTAAACAGCCCAATATAAAAACAGAAAGCATATCAAAGTAAAATGTTTGTTTTGTCAAATCCAAACAGTGTAAATGAACCCTTAGGGGAGAAACCCAGGCTTTGGGATCAGCTAAAGTGAGTGCTGTTAGTATACAGTAGGGGGGAAGGATTGCCTGATGTAGTTCCTCGGTTTGGCCATGAGGCATTACCATAGTTAGCTATGAGAGTAGGCTAAGGGACTTCTTGAAGTGGATGGGCAGAGTAGTATCCTAAGCAGCTGCTAGGGGCTCCCATTGTAATAGTGGGGTGTGACCATATATAATGGGGTAATGCCAGCCCTGCATATGCCAGTGTGGAGCATCTTGGGAAGCAGGGTTCAGTTATAAATACCAAGGTGAAAAACAAACTTGTCCACCGCCCCCATCTATAGCTGGCCATCGCAGTAAGCAGCATTGGAAGGCTATGAGTGTCCCCACAATGGGCACTCATAGGTTAGTGTACAGATTACAGGGTGCCTTGACGTGGCTCTGTGGCTAACGCATGCGTTTGTAAATGCGTGCAGACAAAACCCCTGTTTTTACTGCATACTGTTAAACAGGTTAATTGGTTGTCTGCGAACTGGTCGGTAAGTAGGCTTGTTTTTTTCCTGGGCATTCCCCAGGCCTTGTTGTTACCTGTTTCAGCCTTCCAATGCTGCTTACTGCGATGGCCAGCTATAGATGGGGGCGGTGGACAAGTTTGTTTTTCACCTTGGTTTTTGTATTGGTCCAGCAACGCACCAACTCCTTTGCAGCCATTGTGCTACATGCTGAGTGTTTGGTGTGCTTCTGTACCTTTAAGGAGGAGTGGCTCCCCTTCAGTCCACCTGTCCTGTTCTATCCATCAGAATGCATGTGCCTCCATTGTGGGGACACTCATAGGTTAGTGTAGGACCACAGATTACAGGGTGCCTTGACGTGGCTCTGTGGCTCACGCATGCGTTTGTAAATGCGTGCGGACAAAACCCCTGTTTTTAACGCATAGTGTTAGACAGGTTAATTGGTTGTCTGCGAGCTGGTCGGTAAGTAGGCTTGTTTTTTTCCTGGGAATTCCCCAGGCCTTGTTGTTTTCAGTTATAAATAGTCTTGGCAGTTGAGATCCATATTCTAGAACTCTCTCACAGAACGAAATTAGCTACTATATCCCAGGAATTGCTTCAGAATCGTACCAAACTTTTAGCTTTAGCTTGAACAAAGCTCATTGAGACAAAGGAAGACTTTCAATAAACTCTTCTATGAACACAGGGACATAGCCCTCTACCAAAGCTATACACACTTTTATCCCTAATGATCCCCACAAAGCACCTAGTGCATCAGTGTGACCAATTTGCTCAAGCAGAACCATTTATTATTTTGGAAATAGCCCATGTTAATAAGGCCCTTGCCCACTAGCAAGGGCCTAGGCCCGTGGCTATACTTTTTTTTTTTTTTACAAAACTTTTACCTCAGCTCTAGCTCCAATCCTGGAGATCACATTTAATGTAATTTCTTCAGACTATCCATTAATGCACACATAACAAGAAGCCCATATCACTCTCTCCCTTAAACCTAATAAGGATCCTGCCTTCTAGTTATGTTCTAGTTAGATCTATGTTATCAATGTGGACCTTAAGATTTATGCTAAATTGTGTCTCTAGACTCACCCCTCATATCCCACATCTTAAATCTCAAGAACAAGTCGGGTTTGTTCCCAATTGAGAGGCTTGTGACAATACACTTAAAACTGACCCTTCTTAAATACGCTCAATAGTAAATTATCCCCCTATGCCTTCTTTTGACATTTGATCTCCTGGACTGATCTTTTCTATATGCCATTTTTGGCACAGATAGGTATTCACCCATTTATTCTACATTGGATAATGGCAATTTATCACCACGCGACAGGCAGAATACAAATAAATGGTATGCTATTACCTGTTATTATTACTCATAGTGGCACCTGACAAAGCTGCCTGCTCTCCTTATATTATATATATACTTGCTATGGAACACCTAAGCCTCGTACACACGATCGGATTTTCATTTTTTTTTGTTTCATAAAGATTTTATTGAAAAACAGCGTAATTACACATTACAGCAATATCAACCGTAATAAGAAGAAAAAAAAGGGTAAACCTGGAGATCCAGAGGTTCTGGCTCCATGTACAATACAAATACATGTTATGCAGTTGTGGCAATGCCCATGTACAATGTTCAGTTGGGAGAAAAAGAAACCCTGGACTGCCGCACTCTGTATAGACAGTTATTTATTCCAAAATTTCAGGTAAAAAATCCAAATTCAAAATAAATCCATAAATCCAAAACAACAAATGCAGATAGTGTGCATGCAGGGAAGGGTGGCTAACGCGTTTCACGTCACGGATTGACGCTTACTCATGAGTAAGCGTCAATCCGTGACGTGAAACGCGTTAGCCACCCTTCCCTGCATTGGATTTATGGATTTATTTTGAATTTGGATTTTTTACCTGAAATTTTGGAATAAATAACTGTCTATACAGAGTGCGGCAGTCCAGGGTTTCTTTTTCTCCCATGCATCAGTGCAGAGCCAGCACCTGTGTGAGTGACCGGGCGGAAGCAGCTATTTGGTGAATTCTCAAGCTTTTGAGCGGTACGTTTTTCCTTTCCTCTACAATGTTCAGTTATATAAAATAAACAACATCATCTCAGATAATAACAAGAATATATCTCAAGTCCTCGGTGAGGGATCGTGTTAATGAAATTGCACTCAGATGCTACCAGGACCTTTAATAAAAGGGGCAAGTCATGGCCATTACCACAGTAGACCAGAACCTGTGGTTCGATTTCTACCTCTATCTCTAAGGGTCTGCATATTTTATAGAGTATGGGTGGGGGGGTCAACCAGGATAACCCCGTCCTCCCATACTCTCCTTTCGTCAAAATCAAATAGAAGAGGAAAAGCGAAGGGAGAAGAGGGAAACAAAAGGAGGAAGATCTAGGGGAGAAATGTAAAGAAGGGACAAGAGAGAGAGAAAAAAAAAAAGGGGGAGGGAGGAGGAAGGGGCCGGGGAGAGGGGGGGTGAGTATGAGGAAGAGAGCGTCTGTCATAGAAATCCTGTCAGCTACAGGATTCCTGGACTTCCTGATTCCCAATCTCGGGCATGTCCGCGGGCACGACGGCGCGCGCGCGCACGCTCTTAGCGGGGGCGCGCGCACGCTCCACAAAGCGCGCCAGAAGGGCTATTTAAACATGCCTGTGACAGACAGTCCCTGCTGTCTGCTCTACAGCGTGTAGTACCCAAAGAGACCTGATTTGTGAATTTACCTGCATCCGACCCGGCTTACCTTGACCCTTCCAGTTTCCTGCCTGCCTCTGACCTCCGGCATTGTTTGACCAATCTTCTGCCTGATCCTCCAGTACCTTGCCGCCAGCCAATTCTACCGACCCGGCTTGCCTGACCAATCTCTCCAGTTGCTTTGTCCTGGTTCCAGTCCAGTCTGCCTCTTCAGTTCCAGTCCAGTTGCTCTGTTCCATGTTCCGGTTCAGCCTGCCATACTTCCTGGGTGCCTGGATCCGTCCCAGTCTTCAGACTCTACTCTACCTTGAGTCATCCTGCCAGGCACTCGTACCCCTTCTACCTCCGTGCCTCCTGTCTTCAGTACCAGGGGCCGCCGGTGGAAGTCGTAAGAGAGGCCTCCCTCTGCAGATCCGGGCTCGTCACCACCAGGTACGTGACAGTAGCAGACAGCCATGTCTGAGCCCGGGCAGGGAGCCTCACCTATGGAGGAACTCTGTCGGCACCTGGCAGGTTTGTCTGAAGCAGTCAAGAGTCTTCAACAAGGCTACACCCGCTTGGAAGGACAAGTGCGGGCCCTCTCCAATCCTTCTGCCATCCAAGAGGGGCCCCACGCCTCTGCTTCCACAGCCGGAACAAGTTCCTCACCCACAGTGGTCATGCTTCCTCCTGAACCTAAGGTTCCTACACCCGAAAGATTTTCCGGGGATCGGAGCAAGTTTAGGGCCTTCCGGAATTCGTGTGAACTGTACTTTGCCCTACAGCCCCGTACCTTTTCTCTAGAGGCCACCAAGGTGGGCTTTGTGGTCTCTTTGCTCGCTGGAGACCCTCAGAGCTGGGCCCACCATCTCTTTGAACAGAAGGATGAATCACTAAACAACCTCGCTGCTTTTTTCGATGCCATGGCCCAGCTATACAAAGATCCCCAACTCTCAGTAACCGCAGAAGCCGCCTTGCGTTCCCTTCAACAAGGACGCAGACCAGCGGAGGACTATGTGGCAGAATTCAGGCGGTGGAGTGCGGATACCAATTGGAATGATGCCGCCCTCCGCCATCAGTTTCACTTAGGACTTTCCAATTCCTTGAAGGACGAGCTTGCTAGAGTCGGTGTACCACAGACACTCAACCTGTTGATTGATCTAACCATCCAGATTGACCGACGTCTGAGGGAACGGAGGGCTGAGAGGACCAATGGCTTCTCCCGCCCAACCTGGATGCTTCCTCGGGCTCCTAGTCACCTGTACTCGGCTCCTGCTACACCTCCAACTCCCACATCTGACACGCCTGAACCAATGCAGCTCGGGCTCCTTCGTCCATCCCTCGCTCCTGAGGAACGCCAGCGCCGCCGAATAAATAATCTGTGCCTGTACTGCGGGGAACCCGGACATTTCGTTAGAACCTGTCCCCTGAAGCTTCGTAAGTTTCTTTCAGTTTCTTCTAACATGACTAACCTACAAGCCAAAACCACATCTCACCTTGCCCTCTCTGTTTCATTACAGCTCCCAGGAAGGACTTTGCAAGTACCCGCCATTATTGATTCCGGAGGATGCAGCTGCTTTATGGACTCAACCTTTGCCATTAAACACCAAATTCCCCTTCGTACCAAGACCCACGGACTTCGTGTCCATCTGGCTGATGGTTCCGTCATTAAGTCCGGACCTGTGACCCAGGAGACCACTCCTATACCCGCTACCATTTTTACCACCTCTGGAACCCACCAAGAATACTTATGTCTGGACATCATCTCTTCTCCGTTTGTTTCCCTTGATCCTTGGTATGCCTTGGTTACAAGCCCACAATCCCACTATCAACTGGACTACGGGAATAGTTGCCTTTCCTTCTTCCTATTGCCAGCAGTCCTGTGGCTCATATAAACCTCCTGGGCCGGCCTCGTTACTATGCATTGATACAGAAGATGGCACCCGTCAATCTATCCCAGAAGTTTACCACGACTTTCTTGACGTATTTAGTAAACAAAAGGCAGAGACTCTACCGCCCCATCGGGCCTACGATTGCCCCATCGACCTACTTCCTGGAGCAAAGATTCCGTTCGGTAGAGTCTTCCCTTTAACAGAGGTAGAACAAGGGGCTTTAAAAAATTATGTTGATGAGAACTTGCAAAAGGGGTTCATCCGCCCTTCCACATCCCCAGCAGGCGCAGGCATCTTTTTTGTAGAGAAAAAGGACCACACCCTTCGACCTTGTGTGGATTACCGGGAATTGAATAAAATTACAGTAAAAAATCGCTACCCTCTCCCCCTGGTACCAGAGCTATTTCAGAGACTAGGAACTGCCACCATCTTTACCAAACTTGATCTCCGCGGAGCCTACAACTTGATCCGTATCAAAGAAGGGGACGAATGGAAGACCGCCTTCTGTACCCGGTATGGACATTTTGAGTACTTGGTAATGCCATTCGGGTTGTGTAACGCCCCTGCCACTTTCCAGTATTTTATCAACGATGTTCTACGGGACTTCCTAGACCTCTTTGTTATTGTTTATCTTGATGATATCTTAATTTTTTCTTCCTCCCTTGATTCTCATCGCAGACATGTCAAAAATGTGTTGGGACGGCTCCGCCAGCATGGCCTGTATGCGAAGGCCGAAAAATGTGAGTTCGAGCAAGAGAGTATATCATTTCTGGGGTTAATCATTTCCAGTGAGGGCATCAAGATGGATCCTCAAAAGATTACCGCAATCCTGGACTGGCCAGAACCGGTGGACAAGAAGGGAATCCAACGTTTCGTTGGATTCGCCAACTTCTACCGCAAGTTCATCAGGGGGTTTTCAGCTATTATCGCACCCATTACTCAACTCACCAAGCAAGGAACACGTTTTCACTGGTCTCCTGAAGCCCAAGAAGCTTTTGAACGCCTGAAGGCCCTATTTACCTCGGCCTCTATCTTGAAACACCCAGACTCCTCACTACCATTCGTACTTGAGGTAGACGCCTCCGAAATAGCGGTAGGAGCAATACTGTCCCAAAGACAGGGAGTCAAAGCCTTGCTCCATCCAGTAGCCTTCTTCTCCCACAAGCTTTCTGCAGCGGAGAAGAACTACGACGTGGGGGATCGGGAGCTACTAGCGATCAAGTCGGCACTAGAGGAATGGCGGTACCTGCTGGAGGGCGCGGCTCATCCGATTCTGATATTCACTGACCACAAGAACCTGGAGTACCTGAAAGCCGCGAGAAGATTGAATCCACGGCAAGCCAGGTGGGCACTCTTCTTCTCCCGGTTCTCTTTTCATGTTACTTATCGTCCTGGGGCCAAGAATATTAAGCCTGATGCCCTGTCTCGGATGTTCCATAAGTCCAAGGAGACTTCTCCGCCTGATACCATCCTTGCCCCCGGAAATTTCCTTCTTCTACAGGAGAACCTGTTCACTCAAATCAAACAAGCTTCCACCGGGCAGAGACAGTTCTCTGAGCCGGAATTGCAGGTTAAGGATGGACTATTGGGATACCAAGACAGAATCTACGTACCTGAGAAATTAGGAGAAACCGCATTGGAACTCTGCCACGACCACGCCCTGGCCGGACATTTTGGCGTTGCCAAGACCACTGACCTGGTACAGCGCACCTTCTGGTGGCCTCGAGTACGTGAAGACTGTAGGAGGTTTGTAGATTCTTGTACAATTTGCACCCAAAACAAGGGTTCCAAATCCAAGGCCTGGGGACTACTAAAACCCTTACCCGTTCCAGATAGGCCCTGGAGAATGTTGTCCATCGACTTCATTGTCGAGTTACCCCCGGCTGAGAACCATTCCACCATCTTCGTTATAGTGGACCGTCTGTCCAAGATGGCACACTTTATCCCTATGAAAGGGACTCCCTCCGCTCCTGAAACTGCACAGGTATTCATCAGAGAAGTAGTCAGACTCCACGGGGTACCAGCCAATATTGTTTCCGATCGCGGGGTTCAATTTGCCTCTCGATTCTGGAGATCCCTTTGCAAAACCTTAAAAATCAAATTATCGTTTTCCTCTGCTTACCATCCACAGACCAACGGACAGACGGAGAGAACGAATCAGACGCTCGAGCAATACCTGCAATGCTTCTCCTCTTTTGCTCAGGACAACTGGGTTTCCCTACTTCCGTTGGCCGAGTTTGCGCATAACAATTCCATTCACTCCGCTACCTGCCAGACTCCTTTCTTTGCAAACTATGGTTTTCATCCTACTTTTCTGCCTAATTCCCTTCCTGAGTGTCCTGTACCTGCAGTCCAGGAAAAGTTAAATTTTTTCTCGGTCAATAACCAGCTTCTACAAGAGGCCAAGACCAAGACTCAAGAACGCAACAAGACAATCTATGACAAGAAGAGACGGGGTGAATTAGTGTTGGTACCCGGCGACCAAGTATGGCTATCTACCACAAACCTAAGAATGGCATGCCCTTCTAAAAAACTGGGCCACAAATTTTTAGGTCCATTCCCTGTTAAGAGGAAAATTAATGAAGTAGCTTATGAATTGGAACTTCCTGACTCTCTTAGAATCCATCCAGTCTTTCATGTCTCTCTCCTAAAACCCACAGTCTCCAATCTGTTTCCAGATCGGAAGCCGGATCACCCTGATCCGATCATTATTGACGGTGAGCAGGAATTCGAAGTAGAAGCTATCATGGACTTCAGGAGAAGAAATAACCAGAACCAATTCCTAATTAAATGGAAGGGCTACGGACCCGAGGAAAACTCATGGGAACCCGAGGAGAATATCCATGCCAGGAGTTTGGTACAGGCTTTCAAAAGGACTCACCCTGGAAGGTTCACCCGGCTGGGCATCCGGAGGCTGCCCCTTGGGGGGGGCAATGTCATAGAAATCCAGTCAGCTACAGGATTCCTGGACTTCCTGATTCCCAATCTCGGGCACGTCCGCGCGCACGGGCACGTGCTTAGCGGGGGCGCGCGCACGCTCCACAAAGCGCGCCAGAAGGGCTATTTAAACATGCCTGTGACAGACAGTCCCTGCTGTCTGCTCTACAGCGTGTAGTACCCAAAGAGACCTGATTTGTGAATTTACCTGCATCCGACCCGGCTTACCTTGACCCTTCCAGTTTCCTGCCTGCCTCTGACCTCCGGCTTTGTTTGACCAATCTTCTGCCTGATCCTCCAGTACCTTGCCGCCAGCCAATTCTACCGACCCGGCTTGCCTGACCAATCTCTCCAGTTGCTTTGTCCTGGTTCCAGTCCAGTCTGCCTCTTCAGTTCCAGTCCAGTTGCTGTGTTCCTGGTTCCGGTTCAGCCTGCCATACTTCCTGGGTGCCTGGATCCGTCCCAGTCTTCAGACTCTACTCTACCTTGATTCATCCTGCCAGGCACTCGTACCCCTTCTACCTCCGTGCCTCCTGTCTTCAGTACCAGGGGCCGCCGGTGGAAGTCGTAAGAGAGGCCTCCCTCTGCAGATCCGGGCTCGTCACCGTCAGGTACGTGACAGCGTCTCGGATGTGAATGCTTGAAGAGGGGGTGGGGTAACCACCAGCTACCCTCTCCGTCTATTTCTGTTTGGTAATAAGAACATACTGTCAAGATCATACCTCAGTTGTCGAACAAGCAGCACTCTGTGTAAGAGTCCCAGTCAACTATTAGTCTATAAGAGATTTTGAAATTCCGCAGAATTCCGAAATGTAAACCAGTCGTCCCAGATAGTGGCGAAGTTGGAAATTCTATCCTGCGCAGTGTATATCAGCTCCTCCATCGCTGCAATGTGCTCTATGCGTGTCACCCATTCTTTCATAGCTGGTGGCACCGTGGCCCTCCAGTGGACGGGTACACATAGTCTGGCCGCGTTGATCATATGGATCGCCACAGAATTGCGATACCGTTTCTTAGATATTGTGGACAGATGAAGAAGATACTGTGCTGGCGAAAACTCCAGTGACAGCGAAGAGACCGCAGTCGTCACATCATGCACCCTCTGCCAGTATGGTTGGATCAGCGAGCATTTCCACCAAATGTGGAGGAAAGTACCCAAGTCCTGTCCACACCTCCAGCACCGATTTGACACATTCGGGAAGAATTTGTGGATCCGATCCGGTGTCCTATACCACCGCGTTCTAATCTTGTACCCATTTTCCTGTGTGTGTACATTCAGCGAACCTTTATGGATATACCAATGAACCCGCTCCCAGCTCTTCTTCTCAATCAGTGTTTCAAGTCGGGCCTCCCAAAAGGTCTGTTCCGCCTGCATGGAAGCAAAGGGTTCTTTGAACATTGATGCGTAAAGCATTGAAATCACATGCCTCTGGGGAAACGTGCTAGAGCACAACGACTCAAACACTGTAGATGTTTTCGTAAAGCATCCTCTGGTCCTCGGGCTATCCAGAAAGTGCTTTATCTGGAGGTAAGCAAAAAAAGGGAAGGCTTTGGTCAGGGATAGTGATGCTAGTTCTCTCAGGTTAAGAAACCTATCCCCAGAGAAGAAGTGTTTGGCTAGCATATCCACGTGTGGCCATTCTTTTGTCAGGTAAGAACTTTCTAGCCCCGGCATAAAGTCCGGGTTTCCTCTAAGGGGAGTTAACTTACACTCTGTAGCCGACACTGCATGCGTTCTACACGCTTGTGTAAATGCAGAAAGAGTTGCCCCTACCAGAGGGTGAGATTGAACGCTAGGTGTCCAATGTTTGCTGGAAAACCAGGGGACTTTCCCAAGTTCAGTTCCCGTAATCAAATTTTCCAGGAGTACCCACCCTTTACGGCGTGCATGAACCCTCCAGTCCACTATCCGTGTTAGCTGTGTAGCCCAGTATTACCTCTGTATATCTGGGAGACCAATGCCCCCATCCAATTTCGGGAGAACCAATTTCGCCCAACTAATTCTTGGTGCCTTGGCTCCCCACAGAAACTTCCTACATAGTCTCTTATACGTCGCAAAGAAGGAGGGTGGTAAGGCGATCGGGATTGTCTGTAATTTATATAGCATTCGAGGAAGCACTGTCATTTTCAATATGGAGGCACGTCCGAACCAGGAAATCGTGGGGACATCCCACCGACGCATGTCTTGCTGTATAGCATTTAAATCCGCTAGGAAGTTCTTGTTGTAAAGATCTGTGAGTTTACCCGGAAGCCGAATACCCAGGTAGGTAATATCATCGGTTTTCCATCGAAAGGGGAAATTCTCTTGGCAGAGGCCAACCAGCGATGAGGGCAGCGAGATATTCAGAGCAAATGATTTGGAATAGTTGATTTTCAAGTGTGAGATAATTCGGAATTGTTCAAGAACATGCAGCAAATTAGGCAGGGATGTCAAAGGGGAGGAGAGAAAGAGCAAAATATCATCGGCGAAAGCTGCGAGTTTATATTCCTTATGGCCTATTTCAATACCCTTTATGTTAGTATTCGCCCGAATGCAGCGAAGAAGAGGTTCCAGCGTGAGAATATACAGTATAGGAGAAAGGGGACAACCCTGTCTCGTACCATTGTGGATGGAGAAGGCCTCAGACAAGTGACCATTGACTCGCACTCTCGCTCGTGGATTCGTATACGGAGCTCCGATATAATCCTTCATTCTGGTTCCTAAACCCAAAGTGTCTAAAACGGAGTCCATGTAGTCCCAGGCCACTCGGTCGAAGGCCTTCTCCGCATCCATTGACAGAAAAAAAACATCGTGTTTGACAGAAGTGAGCCAATGATGTAGGTTGAGGGCCTTGATGGTGTTGTCCCTGGCTTCTCTGCCGGGGACAAAGCCCACCTGATCTAGACCCACCCATGTCGGAACATGATGAGCTAACCGATTCGCAAGAATTTTGGAAAAGATTTTCACATCAACATTTAGGAGCGAGATCGGCCTATAATTCGCTACATCCGCCGGATCTTTAGTCTCCTTGTGTATTACTGAGATATAGGCTTCCAACAGGGTACTAGAGGTGCATGTGGCTTCTGATAGGGAGTTGAGGGCTCGAAGGAAACCTGGCGCTAGAAGATCCGTGAAACATTTGTAATATTGTGCCGTGAATCCATCAGGTCCCGGGCTTTTGCCGGGTTTTGTGGTTTTTAAGGCTTCTACCCATTCTTCAGACGACAACGGGGTATCCAGGGATTGCCTATCTTCCAGGTATAGTGCCTGTGGGCAATAACTATGCAGAAAGTCCCTTATCAAGTCTTTCCGCGTGTCCGCCAGGACACTATTTTCCTCATTTGCCTTAATATTATATAGTTTGCTATAAAAGGTTTGGAACTGTCGAGCAATATCCTCATTTTTAGTATGGATCCCTCCATGTTTGTCCCTCACATGGTGTATTGTGGAGGTGAGCACGCGTTTCTGCGTAAATTTTGCTAATAACCTCCCGGGCTTATTCTCTTGCTCATAGAACAGTTTCTGCGACAGCATGTGTCGCTTTGGAGCTCTTCTGTATAATTCCTCGCGTAAGAGTGCTCTCGTATCTGCCAGTTCGGTCGCTACTCCAAGCGCCCGTGCACCTTTGTGTTGCGCTTCCAGTCTGGAGATCTTTTCTGCTAGGGTCTGAATAAGAGCTATGTGCTCCCTCTTTCTCCTAGCTGCCATGGAGAGCAAGTGTCCCCTCATCACACACTTATGTGCCTCCCATTGAGTCATGGGGGACACATCTGGTGTGTTGTTATGTTGGAAGTATTCACTAATGGCCTGTTTAAGAGTGGCTACGTCTGCAAGATCCGTGAGAAGGGAAGCATCCAATCTCCAAATCTTAGTGGAAGTCTCCCTCTGCGGGAATCGCAGGGTCAGGGTAACCGGGTGGTGGTCTGATAAGACCATATTTTCAATCGTCGCCTCATGTAGATAAGACAGATCTCTCTGGGAAATGAAGATGTAATCCAGCCTCGAGTAGCGCTGGTGTGGGGATGAGAAAAGGGTATAGTCTCTTCCCCGAGGGTTTAAGATACGCCATGTATCATGTAGAGCCAGAGATGCTAGCCCCAATTTCGCTTGCCTTAAGGCTGAGAAAGGGAGGGACGAGGTTCCCGTGGATGTGTCAAGAATCGGGTCCATGGCCATGTTAAAGTCTTCACCCAAAATTAGGAGACCGGACTGAAAAGATGTGAGTTTCAGGAGCGTATCTTTCAAAAAAGGGATTTGCTTAGAGTTTGGGCAATATATATTTGCGAGTGTCACTGGTCTGTCCTTCCAGCGCCCTTTCAGAAAAATGAATCTACCTTCTGGGTCCACTATCTGGTCCGTTAGATGAAATGCGAGCGACTTTGCGAGCAGAATCGCTACCCCTTTCATCTTAGAGCCAGCACAGGTCGCATGATAAGCATCTGGGTATCTTTTGTTAGTGAGACGTTGGATGGCGCTCGATTTAAAGTGAGTCTCCTGAAAAAATATGATTTGAGCCCTGTGTCTGTGGGCTTCTGCCATAAGGGTACTACGCTTCTCAGGAACATTGAGGCCCTTGGCATTGACAGAAAAAATCTTGAGCGACAGAGGAGCTGAAAACTGCATAAAAGAGGCCATATGGGCGAACCAAATATGGTGTCACCCACTTCTTCCAACTACAGACGGAGAGAGTAACTGGGAGAGGGAAGGGGGAGAGAAAAGGGGGGAGAGAAAAGGGGGGAGAGAAAGAGGGGGAAAAAAAGGGGGGGAAGCAGGAAAAGAGGACAGACAGAAAGAGAGACAGAGAGTAAGTACAATGCTTGTCTTTAAACCGTATTAATGGTATCCGGAGTCAAACCGGAATGTCTTCCACAGCAGGTAAGGAACCCCCAAATAAGGGGTTGTGGACCAAATACCGGAGGTAGTCAAAGTCCCGCTGAACTACCTATAGAGGATAGTGGGCAAGCTGATGCTAGGATAAACTGATGCTATGCCGGCAAGTACAAGAGGGGAACCCGCCTCTCTTGAGGTAGGGACTAAAACTAACACCCGAACGTTCCCACCTACTCCACCATCCAGATACTACAGACTTAATATGTATCTAGTTCAACGTAAAATGAAAAACTAACCATGAAAAAAGGAAAACTAAAGAAAAACTCCCCTCGGGTAAAGGGTAGGGTAAAGGGCTACATCGCCAAAGCCTGTGCATTAAAAGGCAACCGGTCTTCCACGACATCACCCCTCACTCTCAGAGCCATTTCCCAGGAATACAGCCTGGGAATAACATAAGTGTCACAATGCTTCTTCTCCTCACATTTTCATTAACTTTAACAGAAATTTTGACATATCACAGTGGCCTCAACAGCTCCGGACACCCAACCTAGTCGGGTGTCCCAGGTGTGGGGCCCCTGCAGGCCGCTCCCCACTCGAATAGACCCCCTAAAGAGGCAATCAGGGCCCAGGAGCACCAGAGATCAGCTATAGTGCAAAATATTGGTAAACAATAACAATTTTAAAAGTACAAATACAAGGAAAGAGAACTATGTGAAAAACCTTATACCTCCACGCTAACATGGGGAGGGCTATTCTAAAGAAAGGATCCCCATTCCCCAGATCTACAATCAAACTTCATTAGAGGGAGTCGCAGTCCCTGAGTCCCAGTGTGATTGACCACGTGTCCAGTGGCCAAAAGGTAGTGTGTTGGCATGGTTATCAGAGGGCGTATCTCCCAAGGCCCCCGGCCCCGCCCAAGTCAGAGACCCGGAACCGCGCCCTGAGGGCCTCGGGAGGCACAGCCCAGTAACATCAGGAGACCAAGCATGGCGTACAGCAGTCATGAACCAATCCCCACCCACATCTCCATCTACATTGAGCCTAGAATCAGAAGGCACAGTCGCACTAAGGTTGCATGGTCGCATCAACAAAAAAAAAAGGGGTGGGGGGAGGAGGGAATTGGGGAAGAAAAAAAGGGGGGGTGGAAGGGGAATGGTGGGGGGAGTGGAGAGGGGGGAGAAGGGGAAGGAAGGGGAGTGCAGGCGGGGAGGATAAAGGATGAGGGGCAAGGGAAACCCTGAAGGGAGGGGGATGGAAACATCACATATATCATATATGATAGATCAAAGAATCTGTTATAACAGTAAAGCATTTAAGGTCTGTATCTCACGTGGTTGTATTAGTGACAGGTATGTGAAGTCTATCCAAATTTGTGACATCCGATCGGCATACCAGAACTGTAAAGGCTAACAGTTTAAGATCCAGGCTGTGACCCCCAAGGAGCAAGTGCCTAGCCCACGAAGATAGTCACACGCAACAGCAGGAAGAGAATGTAAGCCTGGGAGGTAAAAGCTCACCTCCCCATCTTAGTGCTCCAAGGCCTGGGGTTGTGGGAGTCAGATCTGTCACAGTGTTATCATAGTCTGGTATTGCCATCATGTAGTCCCAAGCGTGGGACAAGCTTGCAATGCAACCACCGGGGATAGTGTCATATAGCACAGACTGATGCCCATTCCACTACTGGGATCTAGTCAGGGCAAAGAGAGTATAGAAACCTGCTATGGATCAGGGTGAGGTTGACCATGCACACCATAGTGACCAGTCATGTGCGCATGGAAGTATGGGAGCGTGAGTGCAGTGAAGAGATAGGGATCAGCTTACCGGGCCATGCTTAGCGTCATCAAAGATGCTCCGTCCGTCGTCGAACCGACGACGGTGAAGCCCTCGGGCTCTCTTCTGTCTCCATGTCTCCTCGAAGTCTCGGTGGGGTGACATCAGAAGGTCTGCGACGTCTTTGCTGATTCCTCCGAGATCGTGGGGTGTCATCCGACTGGGTGGGGATCCAGGGATCAGGTTGAAAGAATGCACCGTACCAATCAGGAACGTCGACCGCAGGGATGCCAAGGGTGTCGCAGAACTGCTGCAGGTCTGTCGGAGTCCTCAGCGAAGCTGTTCGGTTACCAGCTGTTGCCTGGAGACAGAAGGGGAACTTCCAGCGGTAAAGGATATGTCTGTCTCTCAAGACTTGTAGAAGCGTCCGTAAGTCTCGCCTGTGTTGTAAAGTAATGGCCGACAGGTCCTGGAACAGTTGTATGCGCGCCCCCTCATATTCCAGATTAGCGTGATTGCGTGCCAGCCGCAGTATCTCTTCCTTCTGCAAGAAAATAACTAGGCAGCAGACGGTGTCTCTAGGTGGGTCTGTTTCTCTGCCCCTGGGCCACAGCGCTCTGTGGCATCTCTCCATCTCCACTGGGGCATCTGGCGGTCGGCCAAGTAGCGTATTAAAGATTGCCCAGACAGCCTGTTGTAGCTGGGGTCCCTCCACCGACTCCGGTATCCCCCTTACACGTAGATTGCGCCTGCGCCCCCTATTGTCCAGGTCTTCCATGTGCCTGTGCATGTCTACAAGGTGCTGTGCATGAGAGGTGGAGGCCCTCTGTACTTGTTGGATGGCTGCCCCATGTGTCATGGCGGCCGACTCCACGCGCTCCATCCGGGTGGCAACTGCTCTGATCTCTCCCTTCAAATCAGAGATTGCGGCAAACATGGCATTTTTTATATCCAGGGCAACCTGCTGCAGATCCGCCATACACAGAGGGGGCGAGGGGTATCCTGCATTCATTCCTTGCGGGAGTCCCGAGGAGGCAGCGGAGGAGGCCGTGGGCAGTGTTGTACTCGAGTCCGAGGCCTGGGATGCGGCCTGCGTGTCCGCCGGTAGTGTGCGGAACATCGCCGGAATAGTTTTGTTGAGCTGCGTGGAGGAGTCCAGCTGTGACCGGGCAGTAGGCTGACTTCTCCCGGTCATCTGGAAGGCTTAGACCCGAGGGGTTTCGCTAATGGGAAGCTTGTCTGCAGTTCTGAACAGCGGAGCTTTCCTTCTAAGCTGCCATCTCACTCCGGTGCCAGACCACGCCCCCTGCCAGACCACGCCCCCCGATCAGATTTTCTGATGGGAATTGTGTGATGACAGACTGTTGGCCTTGAATTAGACCGTTTGTACGCTCCATCAGACAATTGTTGTCAGACTTTCCGCTGACAAATGTTGGATGGCAGGCTTATAAATTTCTCTTCCGTTCATGGACAGACACAGCAGCATCTTGACATGGGTATTATCCTCCTGTTAGGAGATTGACTATTGCATCTCGCTGCTCAGTTTTTTTCTGCCTAGCATAGGAGAAGGACTTGGGTCCTGGGATATTTTTTCAACTTTTTTGATCCTGAGATCTACTATCAACTGCCGACTGTGTGACAGGCTGGATCCTCGATCCTTGTAGTCCCCCCAGTTTTGGCCAGCAAACGTGTGCCGACCTTTTAGCTACGCGCTGGGTCATCCACGACATGCCCGTCGCTCCACGGGTGGCCGGTGAGCTATATGCTCCAGGACACACATATGACAGCCATGCCGTAACCACGCGGACATTGGGTCTGTCTGGAATGCCTTCAGCGGGTCCTCGCAGGATGGGTAAGTAGCAGTCCCCCTGTTCCGGCAGGGTGGTATGGCTGGGCATTCCCGGGGAGGTCGATAGAGGGTTCCACCCTTCCTTTCCTCTCTGCCTTCCTCCCCTCCTCCCTAGGCTCTGGGAAGCTAGGATGGCTGCGATTTGGGGGTCCACCTGGGGGGCTCCATCCTGTGGCTGGGGGCTGCGCGGCGAGTCCACTCTCTGGGGGGTGCTGTCTGGTGCTAGGTGTGGGGGGGGGACCTCCTTAAGGGGCCCCAGGTGTTTGCTGCCATTGTGTACTGTGTTAGTTTTTTTCCCTCAGGCGGATGGCCGCCATTTTGGCTGCGCCCAGCGCTGTTTTATATAGGCATCAGCGCCCATTTTCTTGTAGCCCGCACGCTCTGCTTACAGAGCGGCGGGTCGGCGGCCATCTTGGGAGTTGTTTTTGCCTCTAGTGGGCAGAATATCGGCACAAACGGCTCCAGCACACCGTTACTGTGGACGGCACAGGGAGAGAGCACCTTAGGAGGCTGAGGCGGACGGCGGCTGTGCAGTACCTGGTCCGGGTGGTGAGTCCTCTGGGGGGTCCCTCGTCTCTTTGCGGCAGCTAGGAGGGTGGGCCGTGCATTTTGCCTTACGTCCCTTGGGGTGTCAGGTGGGTGGGTCAGCATGGCGTTGGAAGCAGGCGCCTCTTCCCCAGACATTCCTGAATTGGCAACTGGTGCCCCTGCATCTGTTATTTCTGTGGACGCTATGTCGGCGGTCCTGGAGGCTTTTGTTGCCAGGGTGGAAGCGGCGTGTGGGAAAAAAGGGGGTAAAAAGCTCCCCCTCCCCCCGCCGTCTTCCGGGGACAACTCTGATGCAGAATCGGGCCCAGCTACTGCTCCCGACCCTGGTTCTAATGCGTCAGAGGATGCGGACCTTGACCATATGGACAGCGAGGATGACTCTGGATCAGGGTCAGCGCATGATAGGGCGCTTGTAGGAGCACTTATCACCGCGGTGCAGGATACTCTAAAAATGGAGGATACGGCGGAGGCAACAGATGTCGGTCCCCTTTGGATTCCGTAAGCCGACCCACACTGCCAAGGTGTTTCCTTGTGTACCTTATCTGGATAAGCTCTTGTACAAGGAATGGGATCGGCCGCAAAAGGTCTTTTCAGCCCCAAAATGTTTAGCGGTCCGTTACCCCTTTGAGGAGAATTTCCTGAAAAAATTTACTTCTACCCCCACAGTGGACCCCCCCTGTGTCCAGACTAAACAAGGTGATTACGATACCAGTGGAAGGGGCTCCTGCTTTTAAGGACCCCGCAGACAGGAGGGCTGAGGCTGTGGCTCGCTCCCTGTTCACGGTGGTGGGGTCAGGTGTGCGACCGGTCGTGGCCGGGGCTCTAGTGTCTCAGACACTTACCGAATGGGCAAAAATGTTGCACCAGGGGTTGGAGGAGCATCATGCTCCCTCGAACTGTGTGGCACTGGTCGACCAGTTGGTACAGGGTCTTAAATTTGTCTGCGAGTCAGCCCTGGATACGATTCCTTTGCTCTCCAGAGCCTCGGACTATGCGGTGGGTGCTACGCCGCCTGGTCTGGCTGAAGTGTTGCCACGGACCAGTCTTCTAAGAAGGCCCTGGTGGATTTACCCTTTAAGGATTAAAGGCTTTTTGGGGCCTCTCTGAATGACATTATAAAATATGTCACGGGAGGCAAGAGCACTCTGCTCCCGCAATCCAGTAAGGGTAAGGAGCCTCGCTGTAGGCAAGGGCCCTCCTTTACAAGCATTTTTTTTCATCCTCCCAGTGCTGCAGGTAAGCGCTCCCTGGCCGCTAAGGCGCCTGCTGAAGGGCAAAAGCGCCCCTGGTTCTGCAAGCCCAACAAGCCTGCGGACAAATCCGCGTCCGCATGAAGGTCTGCCCCCGTCTTCGTGACTTCGTGGCTCGGTGGACGTCTCTACTCTCCGACCGGTGGGTTTGCAAAGTAGTTTCCTCGGGGAACAAGATAGAGTTTCTCTCTTGCCCACCGAACAGATTTTTTCCCTCCAACCTCCAGCATCCTCCGAGTCGTCGGGAGGCCCTGTTTGGGGCAGTTCAGGATTTTCTGGTGCAGGAGGTGATCGTACCAGTCCCATTGCAGGAACGGTTTCAGGGTTTTTACTCCAATCTGTTTGTGGTCCCCAAGAAGCAAGGGGTCCGTCCAATCCCGAATCTCAAGGCCCTCAATTGCTTTGTGAAAGTGCAAAGGTTCAGGATGGAATCAGTTCGCTCTGTTGTTGCTGCTCTCCATCCGGGGGATTTTCTGGCATCCTTGGACATCAAGGACGCATACTTACATGTCCCCATATGCTCCAGGCATCAGAGATTTCTGCGCCTTGCGGTCGGGGAATACCGCTATCAATTTGTGGCTTTCCCCTTCGGCCTTGCATCGGCACTGAGGGTATTCACCAAGGTGCTCGCCCCGATTCTGGCCTTGCTGAGACAGCGTGGAATCGCTATCATAGGCTACCTGGACGACCTTCTTCTGAGAGCCTCTTCAAGCACAGAATTAGGGGAAGATGTGTCTATCACCTGTCAGATCCTCCGAGATTCGGTTGGGTGCTGAACATTCAGAAGTCAGTGTTGGTACCGTCTCAATGCCTAGAATACCTGGGGTTGGTTCTGAACTCCTCAGAGGCAAGAGTTTTTCTACCTGTGAAGAAGTTACAGACGCTGTGGGCTGCCGTGCAGCGGTTGACATCCCAAAAATGGTTGTCGCTCCGCTTTTGCATGCGAGTCCTGGGACTCATGGTAGCCTCCTTCGAGGCGGTACCGTATGCTCAATTCCACAATTGAGTGTTACAGAGGGAAATTCTGTCGCATTGGGACAAATGCCCATCGTCTCTGGATTGTCAAATCCGGGTGAGCCACCTGGTCAGGACCTCCCTGGTTTGGTGGCTGACTTCTCCGACTCTTCGGTCCAGGAAGTCGTTCCTTCCTTTTCACTGGACGGTGATTACAACGGACTCCAGCCTCACCGGTTGGGGAGGAGTATGGGGAGTTCAGTCGGCCCAGGGTCGCCCGCCTGCCGATCAATGTTCTGGAACTTCAGGCAATCTGGCTTTGCCTCTTAGAGACTACAAGGCAGTGGCGTATGTCAATCATCAAGGAGGGACAAGAAGCTCGGCTGCAGCGGTGGAGGTCGCTCACATCCTGAGGTGGGCAGAACGGAGCGTCCTGGCTCTGTCGGCCGTGTAGTTTCTGGGCGTAGAAAACTGGCAAGCGGACTACCTAAGTCGCCAGACGCTGGACCAAGGGGAATGGTCACTACACCCGGAGGTGTTTCAGCTTCTGTGTCTGAAATGGGGCACGCCAGACATGGATCTCCTGGCGTAGTGACTCAATCGGAAGGTGTTGAGGTTCGTGGCCAGGTCAAAAGACCCATGGGCGGACGCAACAGATGCGTTGGTGGCGCCATGGGGTCAGTATCGGCTACTTTTTGCCTTCCCTCCTCTGAAGCTTCTTCCCTGTCTGCTTCGCAGAGTGGAGGCCGAAGAGATTCTGATTATCCTAATTGCTCCAGATTGGCCTTGGCGTACCCGGTACGCCGACCTAGTGCGTCTTGTAGCAGATGTTCCTTGGCGGCTTCTGCTGCGAGAGGACCTTCTGTCGCAAGGTCCCATATTTCATCCTGCTTTACAGTCGCTGGCTTTAACGACATTGCTATTGAAATCCAGGTGCTAAGGGATCGAGGTCTGTCGGATTCAGTGATTCCTACCATGTTGCGAGCACGGAAGTCAACCTCCCGGAAGATTTACCATCGTACATGGAAGGCTTACATCTCTATGTGTGAGGAGATGAGGTGGCATCCGCGTGCATATTTGATTTCCAGGGTCCTGCTGTTTTTACAGCGTGGAGTAGACCAGAAACTCGCCTTAAGTACAATTAAGGGGCAGATTTCAGCCTTGGCTGTCTCCTTTCAACGACCCTTGGCGGCGCACTCTCTAGTGAGTACGTTTGTGCAGGGGGTTCGACATGTGGCTCCTCCGGTCCGCCCGCCACTGCCTCCGTGGGACTTGAATCTGGTCCTCTCGGTACTTCAGAAACCACCATTTGAGAACATTAGAGATTCCTTTACTGACTCTCTCCCAAAAAGGTGGCTGTTTTGGTGGCTATTACATTCAGACGGGTTTCTGAATTGGCGGCCTTGTCATGCAAGGATCCCTACTTGATCTTCCACAAGGATAAGGTGGTGCTGCGTCCGCAGCCGTCATTCCTTCCTAAGGTAGTTTCCGCCTTTCACCTCAATGAGGACATTGTACTTCCGTCTTTGTGTCCTCAGCCGGCGCATCCCAGGGAGGCTGCGTTGCATTCATTGGACGTTGTCCGAGCCCTGCGGGTGTACCTGTCTGCCTCTGCTCCGTTTTGGAGGTCGGATTCACGGTTCGTGTCGGTGGTTGGTCCTAAGAAGGGTCTGGCGGTCTCGTCGGCCACCATCTCTCGTGGATCAGACAGATCGTGATTCAGGCCTATGCTCTGAAAGGGCGAGCGCCTTACTTCCCGGTGACGGCGCATTCGACCAGGGCAATAGGTGCCTCTTGGGCTTTCCGACATCAAGCGTCTGTTTCTCAAGTGTGTAAGGTGGCGACTTGATCGTCTGTTCACACCTTCACAAAATTTTACAAGGTTGACGTGAGTGCATCTTCGGATGCTTGCTTCGGCCGCAAAGTTTTGCAGGCGGCTGTTTAAAGTTGCAACTCCTCCGTTGAGGAGCTTTGGTTGTTTGGGGTGATGTTGGTTTAATGCTGTTTTTCCCACCCCTCGTTTTTTGACACTGCTTAGGGACATCCCATATGTCAAGATGCTGCTGTGTCCGTACATGAATGGAGGAGAAAATAGGATTTTTGTACTCACCGTAAAATCCGTTTCTCTGAGTTCATGGACGGACACAGCACCCGCCCCTCCTTTTTTATGTTTGTACTGCTTGTTTACGAACTGAGCAGCAAGATGCAGGGAGAGGGGATGTACCCAGGGGACCGCTACCCGGGGCGGTACTGTACTGTGTGATGTGTTTTAACACTTAACATGCTGTTTGTCTGCCTAGTCAATCTCCTAACAGGAGGATAATACCCATATGTCAAGATGCTGCTGTGTCCGTCCATGATTTCAGAGAAATGGATTTTACGGTGAGTACAAAAATCCTATTTTTCCACGGACAATGGTCTGTTGTCAGATTTTCCTATCGTGTGTACACAAAGATAAAGTTTGTAGAGCTAAAACATGGAACAAAATAGGTATGGGGCAGCACCTGCATCCCTGTGAACATTTTTGGAAATCCCAGAAATGGGAGGGTGTGTGCATGGGACTATAACGGTGCTTGTATTGATTATACCAATGAATAGAATAGATAAAAAAAGAAAATTGATAAAAAAATAACAATTTATTCATGGGTTACAATACATTTAAAAGATATTGAGGAGAAGTACAACGCAGTGCACTTTGTCCTTGTGAGTCACCAACATAACAGTCCTACATGTTTCGCCTAATCTAGGCTTCTTCAGGGACGTTTGGAGACTCTATGTCAACCTAAAAATAATATAAACAATTCATAGTTATATAATTTTTAAACATCAAGGTTAAAGAAAAATGTATTACTCAAATAAAGTACATAATACATTGCTGGAGAATAAAGGTATATATAAGGCAGTACCTCTGAAATCCTGATGGCCCTTACAACCAGATAAGTGTCCCTGTGGTGGAGCAAATATACTGGGAACACTATATGGAGTAGCCAGTATCTGTGTTAGGCAGTGTCCGGGTTCAAAACAGCCTGCGCATAGGATCCACAAAATCCAAATAAGGGGATATTGGGTTAGCACCTAGGCTAGTCCAATCTAAAATATATATCAAAAGAAAAAAGAGAAAGGGACAAAAGGACTCTCTTAAGAATGCTTGTCAAATAATGTGACTACACTCAGATCTACTATATATAGTACAATATAACAAAAAATAAAATTTCATTAACTTACATATTGATATAGCAATGGGTGCATATTCTGGGAGCCCAGGAATAACAGCATAAGGGGCAACAGGTACATGTAACAAATCCACAGCACCTGGTTCAATGTCTATAGATAATGCCAGAGGCAGAGAAAAAGGAGAGAAAGAAGAGGAGTCAAACAAGGCCTGGTATGAAAACACTTCAGGCTCCAAAGAAAACATAAAGTGGCCCTGCAGCCCATCAAAGGTGGGGCATTTACCTTGAGATCTCTTCACAAAGGTTTTGATTGTTCATTGCAGAGATGCAGCTGAAGGCTTAATCCAAGCCAACAAAATATATCTGATCTGCATGAACAAAAAACGATTCAATAATTTGTATAAAAAGCAGCCCAGCAAAAAGTGGGCTTGATGCTTTGGGTGTGGATACATACCTGTTTACTCCGTGCGGTTAGCGTGGCTCCCAGAAAGGATCCCATGACAGAGTTGTTACCAGCATGGGTCCTATTTATATCCCAAGTGTGCAATTGAATGGCAGCATACTACAGGCGCTGGGTGATGATGTCAGCAAAAAAAAAACAAAAAACCTGCTGGTGAGAGAAAGGTCACATGTGCAGAGAGATCCATCAGATGGAAAGCGGTACGCACGGCAGCGCCCCCGTATGGGCTACGCAAATGTTGCCAATGCTGTCTCAGTGCATGCGATCATCTCCAGCAGAACTGGGTCACCGTTGCGGACAGTCATAACACCCGTGCCTCCGCTCAGGTTCAGCGGCATAGATGCATACTGATGACTGCCCCCTAGCGCCCGTAATGGATCTTTGTGGTTGTCACAAGCTGGTGAACCTAAAAACTGCAAGCGCAGATGTCGGTGAATGCAATAACTATCAAGCTGCAATGGTATGCAGCAGGGAAGGAAAATTATACAAACAGATAGGGTAAATGTTTAATGATAAAATTTGGAAGTATAGCCTGCTATAATGTCAGGACATATACGTGTAAGGCATTCGGAAAGTGAGAGGTACTGCTTGGTAACTTACAAAAAATACATCAATTTGATTAAATAAAGGAACAAACCAATGAAAAAGATTACTTGGACTAGTAATATTAATTATATGCATATTTCTGATATTTATAACATTATTGCTGAGAGCAGCTGGGATTACAGTGGAGGTGGTAATCCTGTATCCCTGTGTGACAATAGCTCTCCTGTGTAGAAATCGGCCAGAGAGTGGCCATAAGTGGGGGGGAGGGGGGATGGGGAAATGGAGGGAAGGGAAAATGGGATATCCCTGCTGATGGCCCTAGGCGTACCCAGAGAAATGTCTCACGGTGTGAGACAGGGAAAGAACGGGCAAGGATGAAAGGAATTCGCAGAGGTTTGCCAGAGGGCTCGAATCCAAGCTCTACCATATTGTGGATAGTTATTACAAAAAGGGTTTGTAACTGATGCCTTCGTTTAGGCCCGGGTATTTTGTGGCTTGGAGGTGATAGATCCATTTTGCTTCAATTTGGAGCAAACGTCGATCAACGTCTCCACCTCTCTCATTGGAGGAAAGATGTTCCAAGGCAAAAAAGACTATCATTTTGAGATTGTGGTTATGAAAAAGGCCCATGTGGCGACTGATGGGTGTTTCCATCAGTTTTTTGGAAATTGCAGAGACATGGTCCCGAATCCTACAAAAAAAAAATCCTTTTTGTTTTACCTATGTAGAATGCCCCGCAGCTGCATTTCATGAGATAAATAAAGGGATTTTTATAACAGCTTACCTGTAAAATCCTTTTCTTGGAGTACATCACGAGACACAGAGCGACTTAGTCATTACTAATGGGTTATATAGATACCTTCAGGTGCTGGCACTGGCAACTTCCAAAACCGGAAGTACCCTCCCCTATATAAGCCCCTCCCATCCGGGAGCACCTCAGTTTTGTAGCAAAGCAATAAGTGTCCCAAAAAGAGGGGTGGGAGCTCTGTGTCCCGTGATGTACTCCAAGAAAAGGATTTTACAGGTAAGCTGTTATAAAAATCCCTTTTTTGTTTCGTACATCACGGGACACAGAGCGACTTAGTCATTACTAATGGGACGTCCCAAAGCAATGCCAAATGAGGGGAGGGATACACTATACATAAGCTGGGCGCCATCAGGCATGAGGATCGTTTGCGGCCTGCAACACACTGCGCCCAAAGGCGACATCCTCCTGACTTCTAACGTCTACCTGGTAGAATCTAGTAAACGTGTGTACTGAAGACCATGTTGTGGCCTTACAGACTTGAGCCAGGGAGGCCTGGTGATGCACTGCCCATGAAGTTCCAACTGCTCTTGTGGAGTGCGCCCTAACTTTGAACGGAGGCGGTCTCTTTCTCAAGCCATAGGCTTGTATTATGACCTGTCGAATCCACTTGGCTAAAGTAGATTTTGATGCTGCCTGACCCTTTCTGGGGCCTTCCGGCAGAACAAACAAAGTATCCGTTCTACGAATCTGAGCAGTGGCTTTTAGATAAGCTTTAACTGCTCTTACTACATCCAAAGAATGCAATAACTTTTCCTCTACCGAGCTAGGTTTGGGGAAAAAAGAAGGAAGAACCACATCTTGGTTCAAATGAAACCTCGATACCACCTTAGGAAGAAAGGCTGGATGAGGACGTAATACTACTCTGTCCTTATGGGCAACCAGATATGGCTCCTTACAGGACAAGGCGGCTAATTCCGATACTCTTTTAGCCGAACAAATGGCTACTAAGAAAATCAATTTCCTGGTGAGAAGAACCAAGGAAATGTGTTGCAATGGTTCAAACGGTTGTTTCTGTAGAACCGACAGAACCAGGTTTAAGTCCCATGGACATATGGGAATACTAACCGGAGGGCTAATACGCATCACTCCTTGTATGAAAGCTTTGACTAAAGAATGCAAAGCCAAGGGCCTTTGAAAAAATATTGACAAGGCCGAAATCTGACCCTTGATAGTACTCAAGGCAAGCTTCCTATCTACAGCCCACTGTAGGAAGTCCAGAATCCTACCTATTACGTACTTACGTGGATGCCATTTCTTGGCCTCACACCACGTGATGTACGCCTTCCAGATCCTATAATAGATCTGCCTGGATACCGGCTTCCTGGCATTGATCATGGTAGATACCACAGGATTAGAGAGCCCTCTCTTTTTTAGAATGTGGGCTTCAATAGCCAGGCCGCCAAACCTAGGGCTGGTAAGGAAGGGTGGTATATCGGTCCTTGCGAAAGCAGGTCCGGACGATGTGGGAGGGTCCAAGGACTCCCCACTGACATTTTTACAATCTCCGCATACCATGCCCTTCGGGGCCACGCTGGAGCCACCAGAATCACTGGTTTCTTTTCTACCCTGATTCTGCGGATTAATCGCGGTAACAATTGTGGCGGTGGGAATGCATATATCAGCTTGAACTGATCCCAAGGGAACACTAGGGCATCCGAGCCGCAAGCTAGGGGATCCCTTGTGCGAGACACAAATCTGTCCACCTTTGCGTTGAATCTGGATGCTAGCAGATCTACATCCGGTGTTCCCCACCGCTGGCATATTGCCTGGAAAACCTCGGGGTGAAGAGACCATTCCCCCGGGCATAATTGCTGGCGACTTAAAAAGTCCGCTCTCCAATTTTCCACTCCTGGGATGAAAACCGCGGATATGGCTGGGACATATCTTTCTGCCCATTCCAGGATGCAATTCGCTTCCCTCTGGGCTGCACGACTCCTGGTGCCACCCTGGTGATTGATATATGCCACTGCTGTGGCATTGTCTGATTGAATTCTGACAGGGGACCCTTGGAGTTTGGATGTCCATGCTACTAGGGCATACCGGGCTGCTCGTATCTCTAAGAGATTGATGGGCAGGGCCTTCTCTGCTTCTGACCACTTGCCCTGGAGAGACCATTGCTCCAGTACTGCCCCCCAGCCTATGAGGCTGGCATCTGTAGTGACCACCTTCCAAGAAACCGGACTGAAAGGTTTCCCTTTTTCCAGATTCTGGGGCACCAACCACCAATGGAGGCTCTTGCGAACGGAAGGGGACAGGGACATTGGTAAGTCTAAAGCCTGAACTTTTTTGTTCCAGGCTGACAGTATGGCCCTCTGCAAGTTCCTTGAATGGAATTGACCGTAGGGTACTGCTTCGAATGAAGCCACCATTTTTCCCAGCAGCCTCATGCACAGGCGTATGGATGGTTTTCTTTTTGTACCCACTAAGTGGGTCAAATCTTTTAAAGACGACACCTTCTCTGGAGGTAAGAAAATCTTTCTCTGATTTGAATCCAGCCTTAGCCCTAAGTATTCCAGACTTTTGACTGGTCTTAGAGCTGACTTGTCCCGGTTGATAATCCTACCGTGATATTCCAGATACTTGATTGTCTTGTGAATAGCTACTTCCAGCTTTTCCACTGAGTGGTCTATTAGTAGCAGGTCGTCTAGATATGCCATTATCGTTACACCTTGTGTTCTTAGATTGGCCAATAGTGGGGCCAGAATTTTTGTGAACACTCGTGGCGCTGTGGCCAGACCGAAAGGTAAGGCTCTGAACTGAAAATGGCGCCCTTCTACTGCAAAGCGTAGAAATTTCTGGTGGGCCGGAAAGATGGGAATATGCAGATAAGCATCCCTTATGTCGATCGAGGCTAACCATTCCTGCCCTTGCAGGGCGGTGGCCACCGATCGGATCGACTCCATCTGAAAAGTCCTGATATTTAGGAACTTGTTTAGCCCTTTTAGATTTAATATGGGCCTCACGTCCCCATTTGGTTTGGGGACTGTGAAAAGGTTCGAGTAAAACCCAAACCCGCTTTCTTCCAGGGGAACCTTCATGATTACACCTTGGAGCAATAGTTGTTCTAGTGCCAGAAGGAGGGATCCTCTCTTCTGGGGATCGCTTGGCACGTTTGACCTCATAAATTGGGCAGGAGGAGTGTCTTTTAACTCCAGCTTGTATCCCAGACTTACTGCGGAGAGCACCCATCTGTCTCTGATGGTGTCCCGCCAGGTCTCTGTGAACAACTGAAGTCTTCCCCCCACCCGATTAAGTGGGGGCAACCCTTCATGACTTGGGGGGAGGTTTTGTACCTCTCTTGACCCAGGGTTTCTTGTTACCCTGTGATTGTCCCTGATTTCTGCCCCCTGAATTTGACCGCGGAGGCCGTCGAAACTGTTTCACAGCCGATGTGCCAGGGACTGGAGAAGTAGGCCTCTTAAAAGAAGGACTTCTACTCTTGTTCTTAACCGGTAAGAGTGAACTTTTACTGGCAGAAATTTTCTGGATATATTTGTCCAGATCTTCTCCAAATAAGCGTTCTCCATGAAATGGGAAGCTAACCAGCAATTTCTTACAGGGAGCTTCAGCAGACCAGTTTTTGAGCCATAGAAGCCTACGCATATGTACTACAGACAGCGTAAAGTGGGAGGCCTGTTGGATTGTATCCTTTATGGCGTCCACCGCAAAACACAAGGCTCTAGGTAGGTCAGCTAGGGCAAGAGCCTGCTGATCTGGTAAGTCCCTTAAGACTTGTTTCAACTGATCTTTCACCGCTTGGCAGACTCCAAGACCTGCTACTGCAGGTTGTGTCACCATGCTTGCTGTAGAGAAAGCAGATTTTAGTAAAGACTCCAATTTTTTATCTATTGGGTCTTTGAACATTGGAACATTATCTACTGGACATGTCAGTGATTTGTTCACACAAGAGATGGCTGCGTCCACTGTAGGGACCCTCCATTTTTTTATGAACTTATCCTCCATGGGATAGATCACTGGAAATCTCTTGGGGGGAGTAAATATTTTATCAGGATGCTCCCAATCCTGGTAAATAAGCCCTTCCAATAAAGGGTGGATTGGGAAGGAACAGACAGCCTGGGGAGCTTTCAGCGACCCCAGCGAGGAAACCGTAGTGGTTGATGGTTCCGCCAGAGGCATTTTAAATGCTGATCGGACCATGTTAGTCAGAGACTGAACCCATAATCTTTCAGCCTGAGATGCTGAGAAAGGTTCTTCCACTGTTGATTCCTCTATAACTGAATCAACCTCATCCTGATCCCCTTCAGGTAGGTCGATCTCTGTGTGGGGCTGTTCCTCCACTAACAGGCACTCTGAAGGAGGAGACGGAGATTGGACGCGCTTTCCCTGTGACAGGGAAGCAGCGATCAATGCTGTTAATCTCTCTTCCAATCCTCCCAGAGTTGAGGATAAAACCTCCTCTGTTATATATACAGGAGCAGGTGGACTGGGGACAGCCGCAGCACCAGGCACTCCTGCGGGGTTCCTACGGCTACTGACCTCTGAATTTTCAGGGGAGATTGGTGCAGTACAAGCATGCCCAATATCCTCAGAGCCCGATAGAGACCCCTTTGGCTTCCTGGAAGACTTATTTCCGGAGCGTCTGGACGACATATCCTTTAAGCACAAAGCTGAGGTATTCCCGTCGTCATACACCAATTTTGCTGGTAATAGTCTAACACAGTTGCTGCTATATACCAGCTGGTGTCCACTAAAGTGCCTTTCTATGGGGATGCCTGCATCAACCGCCTCTGTGTGCCACCGTTTTGTTGCTAGCTCTGTTTGCATCCAGCTGACACTTGTACTGTGTCTTTTATACATGCTGGGACGCCTGCACATGCGCAGAAGCGCCGCGGCGTGCATCGAGCGTCATCCACCCGCCCCGCCCCTTTTTTTTCATAGGAGGCGCGTGCACGCACCGGCGCGCGCGCCCGTGCACCATTGGCGCCCTTTTCGAAACCAAGCAGGGACTAGGAGCCAGGGCCCTTTTTGCCGGAGGGCCTGTGCGGTGGATGAGCGCAGCAACAGGGCAGAGGAAGTGGATTCCCACAGAGAACTTACCAACTGCCTGGATCTTTTGACTTGAGAAAACCAAAGATCCACATGACAAGAAAAAATGGACCACAGCGGCCTCTAGTGGTTTAACACAGGTACCGCGGTCCTCTTTTTTTTTTTTTTTTTCTTGACTACTATTAAAATTTTACATTTTCCAGTAGTTACAGGCATACACAGATATTAGCGGGAATACCGTTAGGTAACAGACAGAAAGACAAATTAGGCTTGGGGGTCCCCCAATAGAACCAAGTTCCTGGGGGCCCCCACTTACCTGTTCCCCGCCGCAGGACTCTGTTTGGTCCACAGAAGCCCAAACTTCACCTATCACGGCAGGCATTGTAATTAAACCTTCAGGGACCGGGTTCCCAAGGATTCCACTCCCCTGGACCTGTATAGCACCCTGCACAGAAAACATCTTGGTCGTGGGTATGACCAGAGCTCTGGATCCCAGGGTCCAGCCCTCCTAAGAGAGGCATTACAGGCAAAACCTTGCTCTTCTGTTGCAAGGCCCGGGTACCGACCGTTTACTATGAAGCTTTTTTGGTGGGATCCGGAACAGCTTACTAAGGCCCGTAAAAGAACCTGTACGCAAGCCCAGTGAAAACACATGTTACTCTTTGGCCAACACCTTAGACACTGGCAAAAAAAACTGAGGTGCTCCCGGATGGGAGGGGCTTATATAGGGGAGGGTACTTCCGGTTTTGGAAGTTGCCAGTGCCAGCACCTGAAGGTATCTATATAACCCATTAGTAATGACTAAGTCGCTCTGTGTCCCGTGATGTACGAAAAAGAAAATTCCTGTTGTCTGGCATGTAACTCTACATTTGGGTGCCCAATCATCTCCATTGGGTAGGTTAATGTTTTGGCCTTTTAATATGTAACGGCAAAAGTTACATTTCCCACATGGGTAGGTACCTGTCTTCGTAGGTTTAGGGATAGTGTCAGCAGCATAGTGACTGGATACTGTGATATCTCGAATAGAACGCAAACGTTTGTATGTTATCTCCGGGTAAGGTTTAATGTATCTGCTGACCCTTTCGTCAGAGGTCAACAGATACCAAAACTTACTGAAGATTTTTTTGATGGACCCATGTTGGCGATTGTATCGTGTAATTATTCTGGTTGAGTCAGACTTCTTTTTTTCCTTGGTATTTATAAATCATGGTGTTCCTGTCCAGATTTTTAACTTTATTGAAAGCCTTTCTTAAGCATGTCTTAGTGTATCCTCTATGTTTCAAACGTGCATAGAGTTTGTTGGATTCTCGTTGAAAGTCAGTTTCTTCAGAGCAATTACGCTTAAGTCTGAGATACTGACTGTAATGTATGCTGGAAATAAGTGACTTGGGATGCGAGCTTGTAGCATGCAGCAAAGTATTGCCAGCAGTTGGCTTTCTATATAGTGTGGAGCAAAGGGTGCCTTTTTCATTCACAAAAAGTTCAATATCTAGAAAGGTAATTCTTTCTTGGCTAAAGTTGTAGGTAAATTTTAAATTATAGGTATTAATTTGTAAATGCTCTAAAAAGCATACAAGTTCGTCTTTTGATCCCGCCCAAATCATCATGACATCGTCGATGTAACGATGCCATGTGAGTATGTGATCAAGATTGAATTTCAAGTCATCGTTTGCAAAAAGATCACGCTCCCACCCCCCCAGGAAGAGGTTCGCATATGAGGGGGCGCAACCCGCCCCCATGGCTACCCCCTGCACCTGGAGGTAGTGGGAGCGTTTGAAAAGAAAGGTGTTATGAGTGAGGATAAATTCTAACATTTCAATGATAAAGTTATTGTACTTACGGCAATCTTTATCGCGTTCGTTCAAGAAACTATGTACCACTTGTATCCCAAGGAGATGCCGAATTGAGTCATAAAGTGCTTCAATATCAATGGCCACAAGCCATGCGCCCTGTGGTATCGATAATCCATCAATAATTTTAAGGAGTTCAATGGTGTCTTTCACGTGCGAGAATAAACTGCGTACGTGAGGATAAAGGTATTCATCAATCATCCTATTGACATTTTCTGTTAATGAACCACAGCTGGAGATGATGGGACGTCCGGGAGGGGGTATGATACCTTTGTGCACTTTAGGGAGTGCATAAAATGTTGGTGTAATGGGTTTTTCTATGTTAAGGAATTGGAAGGTATTAGCATCAATTACTCCTGATGTATGTGCCCGGGTAAGAATTTCTTTGTATTTTTGGAAACTAGATGAAATAAAAGAGGCGGGCACAGGTCTGTACCAATCTCTGTTCTGTATGATATCATAGCACATTTTCTCATATCCCGATTTGTTCATTACAACTACATTGCCCCCTTTGTCTGATGGTTTTACAACCATATCGTCATTGTTGCGTATGGTATTGAGAGCTATTTTCAATTCGGGTTTGAGGTTGGAGGGGGGTCCCCATCTCCAATTGGTAGCCTCAATCTCCTTAGTAACCTGCAGGACAAACGCCCAAATATTGGGGTTGCCCTGCAGGACTGGGAATGAGCGTGACTTTGGCTTATAGGACTTCGGAGCAACATATATAGGTTTGAAAGATCTGGTTTGTATTGGACCTCCAGGAGCAAACCCTGTGTACACAAATCCGTCAGACAAAAGTCCAAAGTACAAACACGCATGCTCGGAAGCAAGGACGAGCCAGAAGCGGTCGGTCTTGTAAACTAGCGTTCGCAATGGAGAATTAACATTCGTGACTTGGCAAATTATCAAAAGACGCAATGCAGCGCACATTTTCTTCTTCTTTAATGGGATAATAATGAAGCTGCTTTGCTGGTGATACTGACGAAGTTCTGCCAAACGTATTTAAAAATACTTATTTTTTTTATAGGGATATCAAGAATAATATTATAATGTTTTTTTTTTTTTTTTTTTTGGTCAAGTTACCACAACACCATTATCCCGTAGTTTTGAAGATCAAAGATACAACTATGTTGGTGTTCCTTGTTCATTTTCCATTGTATTTTTTAAATGTAACTGCCTACTCCCAAACTGTCATTTGAAGTAAAACACATATCCAAGTATTATTCTACACAATTGTTTTTTATTGTGCATTATTCAAAAATAAAATAAAAAATTAATTATAGATGCTATCTGACATCCAAATCTAAAGAACTTAACCAAAAAGTGCATTCTGTGCATACAAAAATAAATTAAGTATAACAAATAATAAATAACAAAATAAGTATAACAAATAAAATCATAACTCCAAAAAGAAAAAAAAAAGCTAATTAGTAATTGAAAGGCTGAAAATCCCCAGCCCAGGGGGGTTGTTGGGGATCTTATGGCTGGAATTGCCACTGTCCGCCATGCTGCTGTGGTGGGTGAGGTGCCTTTGGTGGCTGTGGAGGTGGGGCCTCCAAATCAGAAATGTGTTTATTTTCTGTAATTTGTCCCCTCCCCCCTTGTTGAGAAGCTGCAGCATGAGTTCCTCACACATTCTCCTTTGCTCCACATCCATCTGCCTTAATTTGTTTTCCGTCAGACACCCAAATGCCTCAGCCTCATCTGGGTCAGTACGGAGCGCAGTAGTGGCCTGGCTGAGGAATGCAGCTGTGGCCTCCTCCAGATTTCTGCTCTTCCTGGCCCTTTTAGCAGGAGGGCATAGGGGTAGATGGAGTCTGCGACTCCATCTGCCTTCTGACCGCTGTGTCCTCCTGACTAGTGATGAGCTGAACACCCCCGGGTTCGGTTCGCACCAGAACCCGCGAACGGACCGAAAGTTCGCACGAACGTTAGAACCCTATTAAATACAATGGATGCGAACGTTCGAAATCTAAAGTGCTAATTATAACGACTATTATGCATGTTATTGTCCTAAAAAGGGTTTGGGAACCCGGGTTCTGCACCAGGGGACATGTATCAATGCAAAAAGAAGTTTTAAAAACGGTCGTTTTTCGGGAGCAGTCATTTTAACCACTTGCCGCCTGCCCTATAGCGGATTGACGGCGGCAAAGTGGTTTTAAAATCCTGACTGGACGTCATATGACGTCCTCAGGATTTTAAGCCACTGCGCGCCCCTGGGGGCGCGCATCGCGGCGATCGTTGTTGCAGGGTGTCAGTCTGACACCCCGCAACTCCGATCTAGGTAAAGAGTCTCTGACGGAGACTCTTTACCACGTGATCAGCCGTGTCCAATCACGGCTGATCACATGTAAACAGGAAAAGCCGGTAATCAGCTTTTCCTCACTCGCGTCTGTCAGACGCGAGTAGAGGAGAGCCGATCGGCTGCTCCTCTGACAGGGGGGGTTTGTGCTGATCAATTATCAGCACAGCCCCCCTCGAGGATGCCCACACTGGACCACCAGGGATGCCACTGGACCACCAGGGATGTCCATTACAAGGTATGCCTCCCTAGACCACTAGGGATTGAAATCAGTGCCCCCTAATGGATGCCAATTAGTGCCCCTAATGGATGCCAATCAGTGCCCACAATGGGCATCACTGATTGGCAGGCATTATTGTTTGGCACTGATTGGCATCCATTAACACATTACAGTGCCACCTATCAGTGCCCATCCATGCCACCTATCAGTGCCCATCCATGCCCATCCATGCCACCTATCAGTGCACATCCCTGCCGCCTATCGGTGCCCATCCGTGCCGCCTATCGGTGCCCATCCGTGCCGCCTATCTGTGCCCATCCGTGCCGCTTATCTGTGCCCATCTGTGCCCATTCGTGCCGCCTATCTGTGCCCATCCGTGCCACCTATCTGTGCCCATTCGTGCCGCTTACTGGTGCCCATCCGCGCTGCCTATCGGTGCCCATCTGCGCTGCCTATCGGTGCCCATCCGCGCTGCCTATCGGTGCCCATCCGCGCCGCCTCATTGGTGCCCATCAGTGCCGCCTTATCAGTGCCCGTCAGTGCAGCCCCCATCAGTGCCCATCAGTGAAGGAGAAAACTTACTAATTTACAAAGTTTTGTAACTGAAACAAAAAAAAAATTTTTTTTTCAAAATTTTCGGTCTTTTTTAAATTTTTTAGCAGAAAATAAAAATCGCAGAGGTGATCAAATACCACCAAAAGAAAGCTCTATGTGTGGGAACAAAATGATAAAAATTTAGTTTGGGTACAGTGTAGCACAACCGTGCAATTGTCATTCAAAGTGCAACAGCGCCGAAAGCTGAAAATTGGTCTGGGCAGGAAGCTGTATAAGAGCCCTGTATGGAAGTGGTTAATGATGCACAAAGTGAAAAAAAAAGTAAAATATTTTTTTAAATATCGTACCTGGGGGGTGTCTAAAGTATGCCTGTGAAGTGCCACGTGTTTCCCGTGTTTAGAACTGTCCCTGCACAAAATTATATTTCTAAAGGAAAAAAAGCCATTTAAAACTGCTTGCGGCTTTAATGTAATGTCTGGTCCCGGTAATATGGATGAAAATCTTTAAGAAAAATGGCATAGCTACCCCATCACCCCCCCCCCCCTTACCCCAGCCCATTACCAGCCCCTTTGGGTCTTGTATGGATATTAAGGGGAACCCTGCACACAAAATAAAAAAGGCCCTATATACTCTGAACAGCCGTATACAGGCGGTGCATACAAGACAGGGACTGTAGGTTTGTTCTTATGTAGAATCTGTTTGTAATTTTGAACAGGTACATTGTTTAAGTGTAGCTCCAGCCAAAAAATCTATTTTTAAGCTTTTTGGAAAACATAGGGAAGGGTTATTACCCCTGTAACATTTGTTTTGCTGTCTGTGCAGTGTGAACCTGTTCAGAACAGTTCACCTCACTTTCCGTCCTACTGACAAATGTTTTTTGAAAATTTGGGGTTTTTATTGAAACAAGAATTGGTGATAAAGCATCAGTGGAGAGGAGACACTTTTTTTCCCATATTAACTCTTACAGGAGAGATTTTGCCTTCCTAGGGGTAGATTTCCTCTCACTTCCTGTTGTATCCTTCCGTTTGCAAGGAGGAGTCGTTTGTAAGTTGGATGTTTGAAAGTAGGGGCCTGCCGTATATACTCTGCTGAAATTTGCCCCTTACGTGTTGGTGTTGCCACAACACTGTGAGGCCTCACAGTTACTCTTGGTGGGCGCAGGAATGGGCCCTGCTGTGAATTATTAGATCAAGAATTGTAATTACATGCCCCTGTTAAACAGGGGCAGAAAAATTGGGCCTTAGGCACTGGTGCCACAACACTGCAACCCCTCACAGATACTGTACTTGGAGCACAGCAATGAGCCCTGTTGCAAAGTATTGCATCAAAAATTGTAATTACACGCCCCTGTTAAACAGGGGCTGAAAAATTGGGCCTTAGGCACTGGTGGCGGCACCCGGGAAACAAAAATGTTCTTCCAAGCTATCATCATCAATCGGATCATTGAGGAGGAGGAGGATAGTCAGTCAACATAACAGGACAGTCACTCAGCATCAGCATCAGTCTTGAAGGGATGTGACATTTGAAAATAAATTAGTCTGTTATATCAGCTTCAGGTGTTTGGTAGCTGGTGGTGATCCAAGACTGGTGACAAATCCTCCAGCAGCACTGAATGTGCGTTCTGAAAGAACGCTGGATGCAGGACAGGCCAGTAGCTCAATTGCATACTGTGCAAGCTCTGGCCAGTGATCCATCCTCAAGACTAGGGATGAGCTCGGTGTTCGAGTCGAACATAGGTTTGACTCGAACATCGGCTGTTCGCGCGTTCGGCGAACAACGAACGATTTGGGCCGTTCGCACCAAATTCGAGTGACGCGAACGGCCCACAATACACTGCGCCATCGCAGTGTAATCCCGGTGCTGTGATTGGCCAAGCATGCACTGTGATCCTGCATGCTTGGCCAATCACAGCGCTGGCAGCGAGGAGAGCAATGATTGGCCACAGGCAGGATGCCTGTGGCCAATTATTGCTGAGGGGGTTTAGTACACGCCCCACACTATAAAAGGCCGCCAGCGCGGCGGCCTCGTGTAGTGTGTTCCGGCGCAGGGAAAGAGAAGGATAGGCAGGGACAGTGTCATATTTTTTCTTTGCTAAACCTTGTGTGTAGGGACAGAGAAGGATAGGTAGGGAGAGTGTCAGTGTCATATTCTTTGCTAAACCTTGTTTGTAGGGACAGAGAAGGATAGGCAGGGAGAGTGTCAGTTTCATATTCTTTGCTAAACCTTGTGTGCTGAACCATATTGCTAAACCTTGTGTGTAGGGACAGACAAGGATAGGCAGGGAGAGTGTCAGTGTCATATTCTTTGCTAAACCTTGTGTGCTGAACCATATTTCTAAACCTTGTGTGTAGGGACAGACAAGGATAGGTAGGGAGAGTGTCAGTGTCATATTCTTTGCTAAACCTTGTTTGTAGGGACAGAGAAGGATAGGCAGGGAGAGTGTCAGTGTCATATTCTTTGCTAAACCTTGTGTGCTGAACCATATTGCTAAACCTTGTGTGTAGGGACAGACAAGGATAGGCAGTCGAGAGTGTCAGTGTCATAATCTTTGCTAAACCTAGTGTGCTGAACCATATTGCTAAACCTTGTGTGTAGGGACAGACAAGGATAGGCAGTCGAGAGTGTCAGTGTCATAATCTTTGCTAAACCTAGTGTGCTGAACCATATTGCTAAACCTTGTGTGTAGGGACAGACAAGGATAGGCAGTCGAGAGTGTCAGTGTCATAATCTTTGCTAAACCTAGTGCGCTGAACCATATTGCTAAACCTTGTGTGTAGGGACAGACAAGGATAGGCAGTCGAGAGTGTCAGTGTCATAATCTTTGCTAAACCTAGTGCGCTGAACCATATTGCTAAACCTTGTGTAGGGACAGACAAGGATAGGCAGTCGAGAGTGTCAGTGTCATAATCTTTGCTAAACCTAGTGCGCTGAACCATATTGCTAAAACTTGTGTGTAGGGACAGACAAGGATAGGCAGTCGAGAGTGTCAGTGTCATAATCTTTGCTAAACCTAGTGTGCTGAACCATATTGCTAAACCTTGTGTAGGGACAGACAAGGATAGGCAGTCGAGAGTGTCAGTGTCATAATCTTTGCTAAACTTAGTGCGCTGAACCATATTGCTAAACCTTGTGTGTAGGGACAGACAAGGATAGGCAGTCGAGAGTGTCAGTGTCATAATCTTTGCTAAACCTAGTGCGCTGAACCATATTGCTAAAACTTGTGTGTAGGGACAGACAAGGATAGGCAGTCGAGAGTGTCAGTGTCATAATCTTTGCTAAACCTAGTGTGCTGAACCATATTGCTAAACCTTGTGTGTAGGGACAGACAAGGATAGGCAGTCGAGAGTGTCAGTGTCATAATCTTTGCTAAACCTAGTGTGCTGAACCATATTGCTAAACCTTGTGTGTAGGGACAGACAAGGATAGGCAGTCGAGAGTGTCAGTGTCATAATCTTTGCTAAACCTAGTGTGCTGAACCATATTGCTAAACCTTGTGTGTAGGGACAGACAAGGATAGGCAGTCGAGAGTGTCAGTGTCATAATCTTTGCTAAACCTAGTGCGCTGAACCATATTGCTAAACCTTGTGTGTAGGGACAGACAAGGATAGGCAGTCGAGAGTGTCAGTGTCATAATCTTTGCTAAACCTAGTGCGCTGAACCATATTGCTAAAACTTGTGTGTAGGGACAGACAAGGATAGGCAGTCGAGAGTGTCAGTGTCATAATCTTTGCTAAACCTAGTGTGCTGAACCATATTGCTAAACCTTGTGTGTAGGGACAGACAAGGATAGGCAGTCGAGAGTGTCAGTGTCATAATCTTTGCTAAACCTAGTGTGCTGAACCATATTGCTAAACCTTGTGTGTAGCGACAGACAAGGATAGGCAGTCGAGAGTGTCAGTGTCATAATCTTTGCTAAACCTAGTGCGCTGAACCATATTGCTAAACCTTGTGTGTAGGGACAGACAAGGATAGGCAGTCGAGAGTGTCAGTGTCATAATCTTTGCTAAACCTAGTGCGCTGAACCATATTGCTAAACCTTGTGTGTAGGGACAGACAAGGATAGGCAGTCGAGAGTGTCAGTGTCATAATCTTTGCTAAACCTAGTGTGCTGAACCATATTGCTAAACCTTGTGTGTAGGGACAGACAAGGATAGGCAGTCGAGAGTGTCAGTGTCATAATCTTTGCTAAACCTAGTGTGCTGAACCATATTGCTAAACCTTGTGTGTAGGGACAGACAAGGATAGGCAGTCGAGAGTGTCAGTGTCATAATCTTTGCTAAACCTAGTGCGCTGAACCATATTGCTAAACCTTGTGTGTAGGGACAGACAAGGATAGGCAGTCGAGAGTGTCAGTGTCATAATCTTTGCTAAACCTAGTGTGCTGAACCATATTGCTAAACCTTGTGTGTAGGGACAGACAAGGATAGGCAGTCGAGAGTGTCAGTGTCATAATCTTTGCTAAACCTAGTGTGCTGAACCATATTGCTAAACCTTGTGTGTAGGGACAGACAAGGATAGGCAGTCGAGAGTGTCAGTGTCATAATCTTTGCTAAACCTAGTGCGCTGAACCATATTGCTAAACCTTGTGTGTAGGGACAGACAAGGATAGGCAGTCGAGAGTGTCAGTGTCATAATCTTTGCTAAACCTAGTGTGCTGAACCATATTGCTAAACCTTGTGTGTAGGGACAGACAAGGATAGGCAGTCGAGAGTGTCAGTGTCATAATAATTTGCTAAACCTAGTGCGCTGAACCATATTGCTAAACCTTGTGTGTAGGGACAGACAAGGATAGGCAGTCAAGAGTGTCAGTGTCATAATCTTTACTAAACCTAGTGTGCTGAACCATATTGCTAAACCTTGTGTGTAGGGACAGACAAGGATAGGCAGTCGAGAGTGTCAGTGTCATAATCTTTGCTAAACCTAGTGTGCTGAACCATATTGCTAAACCTTGTGTGTAGGGACAGACAAGGATAGGCAGTCGAGAGTGTCAGTGTCATAATCTTTGCTAAACCTAGTGCGCTGAACCATATTGCTAAACCTTGTGTGTAGGGACAGACAAGGATAGGCAGTCGAGAGTGTCAGTGTCATAATCTTTGCTAAACCTAGTGCGCTGAACCATATTGCTAAAACTTGTGTGTAGGGACAGACAAGGATAGGCAGTCGAGAGTGTCAGTGTCATAATCTTTGCTAAACTTAGTGTGCTGAACCATATTGCTAAACCTTGTGTGTAGGGACAGACAAGGATAGGCAGTCGAGAGTGTCAGTGTCATAATCTTTGCTAAACCTAGTGTGCTGAACCATATTGCTAAACCTTGTGTGTAGGGACAGACAAGGATAGGCAGTCGAGAGTGTCAGTGTCATAATCTTTGCTAAACCTAGTGTGCTGAACCATATTGCTAAACCTTGTGTGTAGGGACAGACAAGGATAGGCAGTCGAGAGTGTCAGTGTCATAATCTTTGCTAAACCTAGTGCGCTGAACCATATTGCTAAACCTTGTGTGTAGGGACAGACAAGGATAGGCAGTCGAGAGTGTCAGTGTCATAATCTTTGCTAAACCTAGTGCGCTGAACCATATTGCTAAACCTTGTGTGTAGGGACAGACAAGGATAGGCAGTCGAGAGTGTCAGTGTCATAATCTTTGCTAAACCTAGTGCGCTGAACCATATTGCTAAACCTTGTGTGTAGGGACAGACAAGGATAGGCAGTCGAGAGTGTCAGTGTCCTATTCTTTGCTAAACCTTGTGTGCAGGGAGAGAGAAGGATAGGCAGGGGACAGTGTCAGTGTCATTGTTGCTAAGCCTCCTGCACAGTATACACCTGAAGCTAGCCCTTATTGCTGTTTTTTCCTGGTGTGTTACACTGACAGGCATTTGCAGCACTTACAGCGGGCGGAGTGTGCTTCCTGCAAAATAAACACCTGAAGCTACCCCTTATTGCTGGTTTTCCCATCTCCCTGCAGGCCATTAGAATGTCTGGAAGGCAAACAAGGAGAGGCAGACAGTCAGGAGCCAATAAAAGAGGGCAAGCAGGCTCTGTGTCTGGGGGCAACAGTGCTGGTCGTGGATGCGGTGCATTGTCATCAGCACATGGCCATGGGACACGCTTGTCCTTCTTTTCGGCAGCTGGACATGTTGAGCCACATCATGCCGAAGACTTGGTAGAGTGGATGACCAAGCCCTCCTCATCCTCCTCATCCTCTCTCAACCAGGCTCAGGGTACTGGCAAAGCAGCTGCCAAAGCGTCCTCTTCCCTGGTATCAATGTCATCATCAGTCACTCCTTCCCTAGACCCACCATGTCCTCCTCCTGAGGAGTCCCCCGAACTGTTTGAGCACAGTGTTGGGTACATGCTCCAGGAGGATGCCCAGCGTTTCAAAGGGTCTGATGATGATACCCAGCTAGAGGAAGGCAGTAGCGTGAGAGCAGAGAGAGGGGATGCTCAAGAAGGACACCAATCTGGCAGTCATGTTCCAGCAGCTGCAGCATACTGCCAGATTGGCTCCAGTGATGAGGAGGGAGGGGATGATGAGGTCACTGACTCCACGTGGGTGCCTAATAGGAGAGAGGAGGAGGAGGAGGAGAATGAGGAGGAGGCACATCTCCAACGAGGCAGGATGCCCTTGGGTGGCCAGCGTAAGGGCAGCACACCGACGGAATCACACCGCAGAGCTCCGCCTGTGCAGGGCGCTGCCTCTGCCCGTTATTCAAAAAGTTCTTTGGTGTGGGCCTTTTTTGAGGCAAGTGCATCAGATCGCACAGCTGCTGTTTGCAACATATGTCTCAAGCGTATATCGCGTGGCCAAAACATCAGCCGCTTGGGCACCACATGCTTGACCAGACATATGTTGACCTGCCATGCAGCTCGTTGGCAAGCCTACCTTAAAGACCCACACCAAAGAACAAAGCGGACCTCTCCTTGCACCGCATCAGCTGGGATCTCCAACCCCACTATACCTTCAGTCCTCTCTGAAACCTGCACTGAGAGGAATGAAGGTGTAGAATTAGGTGTGTCACAGCCAAGTACTTGCGGCCACTCTGCTAGCAGTACACCGACGTCCGATTCTAGCAGGCAAATTTCCCTGCCCCAGCTGCTGGACCGTCGAAAGAAGTTCACTCCCAGCCATCCACATGCCCAGCGGTTGAATGCTAGCTTGGCTAAATTGCTAGCGCTTCAACTGCTGCCTTTTCAGTTGGTAGACTCAGCCCCCTTCCGTGAGTTTGTGCAATGTGCGGTTCCTCAGTGGCAGGTTCCCAAACGCCACTTTTTCTCACGGAAGGCGATTCCGGCTCTCTACCGGCATGTGGAAGCCAATGATGAAATAGGAAACTACATTTTGGGACTTTTAGTTGAAACACACTGCTAACTTATGAACCAACTATGATAAATATTGTTTATTAATAGCAAATAAGGCATGACATACACATAATAAACAAGGATAAAACATGGTATTAATAGATTACAAAAAATATATAGTCTAGACAATGCAAGATGGTACCTAATTGTCTCAGCATAACATACATGGTAATGTATGGTAATCATAGGTCTCGCTAAATAAAATCTAGACAATACATGGTTGTAACATGTTGGCTCTAGAATAACATACATGATATTGGGCCTTGGGCATGGAAGCCAAATTTGCAATGGTAACATATAGAAAAAGTAACAATAGTGGTTGGTCCATAAAAAATGTTATATATCAGATAGTAGAACATGTACTGTGCCATATCATCATAAAGAGAGCTCTACGCGTTTCGTGGTATACATAACCACTCGTCAGGAGCAGATACACAGTGCAAGGGTATCTATAATGGAATGAAAAAATGCCAAGGTAAGATAATAATAGTAGAAAACATAATGCATAGAAGAAAGAGGGGGAGCAAAAAGGTCCCAAACACTCTCACCTATTGGTAGCATATTGGTGAAGCTATAAGCTGGTAGCAATGGTAGAACATGGGCTATCTGAAACATCTCCCATGTTCTACCATTGCTACCAGCTTATAGCTTCACCAATATGCTACCAATAGGTGAGAGTGTTTGGGACCTTTTTGCTCCCCCTCTTTCTTCTATGCATTATGTTTTCTACTATTATTATCTTACCTTGGCATTTTTTCATTCCATTATAGATACCCTTGCACTGTGTATCTGCTCCTGACGAGTGGTTATATATACCACGAAACGCGTAGAGCTCTCTTTATGATGATATGGCACAGTACATGTTCTACTATCTGATATATAACATTTTTTATGGACCAACCACTATTGTTACTTTTTCTATATGTTACCATTGCAAATTTGGCTTCCATGCCCAAGGCCCAATATCATGTATGTTATTCTAGAGCCAACATGTTACAACCATGTATTGTCTAGATTTTATTTAGCGAGACCTATGATTACCATACATTACCATGTATGTTATGCTGAGACAATTAGGTACCATCTTGCATTGTCTAGACTATTTATTTTTTGTAATCTATTAATACCATGTTTTATCCTTGTTTATTATGTGTATGTCATGCCTTATTTGCTATTAATAAACAATATTTATCATAGTTGGTTCATAAGTTAGCAGTGTGTTTCAACTAAAAGTCCCAAAATGTAGTTTCCTATTTCAACATACTCAGGGATGGAGGTATATAGTAGATATTGCCTCATTTAAAGTCTCAACCCTAGCTGTAGTTTAGTCAATTTTTCTCATGTGGAAGCCAATGTCTTGGCCTCGCTGGACAGGGCGGTCAGCGGTAAGGTGCATATTACCGCTGACTCATGGTCCAGCAGGTATGGACAGGGACGTTACCTTTCTTTCACGGCCCATTGGGTCACTCTTTTGGCAGCTGGGAAGGATGCAGGACAAGGTGCAGTAGTGTTGGAGGTTGTTCCACCGCCATGCCTCCAAAATGCTACTACTGGTTGTGACACACCTCTGTCCTCCACCCCCTCCTCTTCTTCTTCCTCCGTGGCCGCTTCCTGTGCTTTGTCCTCGGAACCAGCGGTGCTCCGTAGGCGTTCAAGGGGCTACGTAAGTACGCAGGCAAAAAGATGCCATGCCGTGCTTGTGCTGGTGTGTTTGAGGGACAGGAGCCACACTGGGGCAGAGGTTCTGTCTGCTCTGCAGGGGCAGGCCGAGAGGTGGTTGATGCCACGCCAGCTTAAGCCAGGAATGGTAGTTTGCGACAATGGCACCAACCTCCTCTCCGCTCTCCGACAGGGACAACTGACCCATGTGCCCTGTGTGGCTCACGTCCTTAACCTGGTGGTGCAGCGGTTCTTGGGCAGGTACCCAGGCTTACAGGATGTCCTGAGGCAGGCCAGGAAAGTCTGTGTGCATTTCCGCAGATCTTATAATGCCAGTGCTCGCCTGGCTGAGCTGCAAAAGGAGTTGAACCTGCCCAAGAACCGCCTTATATGTGACATGCCCACCAGGTGGAACTCAACGTTGGCCATGCTGCAGCGGCTGCACACACAGCAGAGGGCCATCAATGAGTACCTGTGCGACTACGGCACCAGGACAGGGTCAGGGGAGCTCGGGTTTTTTTCACCACGCCAGTGGGGCATGATCAGGGATGCATGCACTGTCCTGGCACCATTTGAGGAGGCCACGAGGATGGTGAGCAGTGACAGTGCATGCATCAGTGACACTGTACCTCTTGTCCACCTGTTGGAACATACGCTGCGTGGAATAATGGACAGGGCACTTGAGGCAGAACAGAGGCAGGAAGTAGAGGACTTCCTTGCCTCTCAAGGCCCCCTTTACCCAGACAGTGTTCCTTCTGTCCCACCCATCGCACAGGAAGAAGAGGAGGAGAAGGAGGAGGATTGTGTCAGCATGGAGGTGGAGCCTGGCACTCAGCATCATCAGCAGCAGTCTTTTAGGGATGATTTACAGTCCCAAGAAACCAGTGGACTTGTACGTGGCTGGGAGGAGGTGGCTGCGGATCATGTCGTCCTTAGTGACCCAGAGGACTCCGGACTGAATGCCTCAGCTAACCTACGCTGCATGGCCTCCCTGATCCTGCAAAGTCTGCGGAAGGATCCTCGTATTCTTCGGATCAAGGAGAGGGGCCATTACTGGCTGGCCACTCTCCTTGATCCACGGTACAAGGGTAAGGTTGCGGACCTTATCTTACCGTCGCAGAGGGAGCAGAGGATGAGACAACTCCGGGAGGCCTTGCAGAAAGGTCTGTGCAACGCGTTCCCAGAGACTGGGAGGTTACAAACTTCTGGTCTTGGACAACGAGTTGCTGAGGCTTCGGTCAGTCAAAGAAGGAGCGGTGGGGAAGGTGGCCGTCTGACCGAAGCGTTCAGACAATTCTTTAGTCCGCAGCCTCAAGGTATGATCGGTTCCAGCAACCATCGCCAGCGTCTGATATACATGGTGCAGGAATACCTAGGGGCAAGGTCAGACTTGGACACCTTCCCCACCGAAAATCCTCTGGCTTACTGGGTCTTGAGTAGTGATGAGCCGAACACCCCCGGGTTCGGTTCGCACCAGAACCCGCGAACGGAACGAAAGTTCGTACGAACATTAGAACCCTATTAAATACAATGGATGCGAACGTTCGAATTCTAAAGTGCTAATTATAACAACTATTATGCATGTTATTGTCCTAAAAAGGGTTTGGGAACCCGGGTTGTGCACCAGGGGACATGTATCAATGCAAAAAGAAGTTTTAAAAACGGTCGTTTTTCGGGAGCAGTCATTTTAATGATGCATAAAGTGAAAAAAAAAAAGTCAAATATTCCTTTAAATATCGTACCTGGGGGGTGTCTAAAGTATGCCTGTGAAGTGCCACGTGTTTCCCGTGTTTAGAACTGTCCCTGCACAAAATGACACTTCTAAAGGAGAGAAAAGCCATTTAAAACTGCTTGCGGCTTTAATGTAATGTCTGCTCCCGGTAATATGGATGAAAATCTTTAAGAAAAATGGCATAGCTACCCCATGACCCCCCCCCTACCCCAGCCCATTACCAGCCCCTTTGGGTCTTGTATGGATATTAAGGGGAACCCCGCACATAAAATAAAAAAGGCCCTATATACTCTGAACAGCCGTATACAGGCGGTGCATACAAGACAGGGACTGTAGGTTTGTTCTTATGTAGAATCTGTTTGTAATTTTGAACAGGTACATTGTTTAAGTGTAGCTCCAGCCCAAAAATCTATTTTTAAACTTTTTGGAAAACATAGGTAAGGGTTATCACCCCTGTAACATTTGTTTTGCTGTCTGTGCCCCTGTTCAGAACATTTCACCTCACTTTCCATCCCAATGACAACTGTTTTTGAAATGTGGTGTTTTTCTTGAAACAAGGATTGCTGATAAAGCATCAGTACAGAGGAGACACCTTTCTCCCATATTAATTCTTACAGGAGAGAATTTTCCTTCCAAGGGGTAGATTTCCTCTCACTTCCTGTTGTCTTCTTGCGTTTGCAAGTAGGAGTCGTTTGTAAGTTGGATGTTTGAAAGTAGGGACCTGCCGTATATACTCTGCAGAAATAGGCCCCTTAGTTGTTGGTGTTGGCACAACACTGTAAGCACTCACAGTTACTCTTGGTTGGTGCTGGAACGCCCTGCTGTCAACTATTATATCAGGAATTTTAATTACATATAATTGTTGAACAGTGGTAGTAAAAATTGGGCCTTTGATGGTGGTGCTGGTGCCACAACACTGTAAGCCCTGACAGTTACTCTTGGTGGGTGCAGCAATGGGCCCTGCTGTGAATTATTAGATCAAGAATTGTAATTGCATGCCCCTGTTGAACAGGGGCTGAAAAATTGGGCCTTTCGTGGTGGTGGTGGTGGTGGTGGTGTTGCCACAACACTGTAAGTCCTCAGAGTTACTCTTGGTGGGTGCAGGAATGGGCCCTGCTGTGAATTATTAGATCAAGAATTGTAATTACATGCCCCTTTTGAACAGGGGCTGAAAAATTGGGCCTTTCGTGGTGGTGGTGGTGGTGGCGTTGCCACAACACTGTAAGCCCTCAGAGTTACTCTTGGTGGGTGCAGGAATGGGCCCTGCTGTGAATTATTAGATCAAGAATTGTAATTACATGCCCCTTTTGAACAGGGGCTGAAAAATTGGGCCTTTCGTGGTGGTGGTGGTGGTGGCGTTGCCACAACACTGTAAGCCCTCAGAGTTACTCTTGGTGGGTGCAGGAATGGGCCCTGCTGTGAATTATTAGATCAAGAATTGTAATTACATGCCCCTTTTGAACAGGGGCTGAAAAATTGGGCCTTTCGTGGTGGTGGTGGTGGTGGCGTTGCCACAACACTGTAAGCCCTCAGAGTTACTCTTGGTGGGTGCAGGAATGGGCCCTGCTGTGAATTATTAGATCAAGAATTGTAATTACATGCCCCTTTTGAACAGGGGCTGAAAAATTGGGCCTTTCGTGGTGGTGGTGGTGGTGGCGTTGCCACAACACTGTAAGCCCTCAGAGTTACTCTTGGTGGGTGCACCAATGGGCCCTGCTGTGAATTATTAGATCAAGAATTGTAATTACATGCCCCTGTTGAACAGGGGCTGAAAAATTGGGCCTTAGGCACTGGTGGCACAACACTACAACCCCTCACAGATACTGTACTTGGAGCACAGCAATGAGCCCTGTTGCAAAGTATTGCTTCAAACATTGTAATGACACGCCCCTGTTAAACAGGGGCTGAAAAATTGGGCCTTAGGCACTGGTGCCACAACACTCCAACCCCTCACAGATACTGTACTTGGAGCACAGCAATGAGCCCTATGGCAAATTATTGCTAAAAAAATTGTAATTACACGCCCCTGTAAAACAGGGGCTGAAAAATTGGGCCTTAGCCACTGGTGGCGGCACCCATAAACAAAAATGATCTTCCAAGCTATCATCATCAATCGTATCATTGAGGACTCGGAGGAGGAGGATAGCCAGTCAACATAACAGCACAGGCACTCAGCATCAGCATCAGTCTTGAAGGGATGTGACATGTTAAAATCAATTAGTCTGTTATATCAGCATCAGGTGTGTGGTAGCTGGTGGTGATCCAAGACTGGTTCATCTTGATGAAAGTCAGTCGATCAACCGAGTCGGTGGACAGGCGCACCCTGTGATCCGTGACAAATCCTCCAGCAGCACTGAATGTGCGTTCCGAAAGAACGCTGGATGCAGGACAGGCCAGTAGCTCAATTGCATACTGTGCAAGCTCTGGCCAGTGATCCATCCTCAAGACCCAGTAAGCCAGAGGATTTTCGGTGGGGAAGGTGTCCAAGTCTGACCTTGCCCCTAGATATTCCTGCACCATGTTTATCAGACGCTGGCGATGGTTGCTGGAACCGATCATACTTTGGGGCTGCGGACTAAAGAATTGTCTGAACGCATCGGTCAGACGGCCACCTTCCCCACCGCTCCTTCTTTGACTGGCCGAAGCCTCAGCAACTCGTTGTCCAGGACCAGGAGTTTGTAACCTCCCAGTCTCTGGGAACGCGTTGCACAGACCTTTCTGCAAGGCCTCCCGGAGTTGTCTCATCCTCTGCTCCCTCTGCGACGGTAACATAAGGTCCGCAACCTTACCCTTGTACCGTGGATCAAGGAGAGTGGCCAGCCAGTAATGGTCCCTCTCCTTGATCCGAAGAATACGAGGATCCTTCCGCAGACTTTGCAGGATCAGGGAGGCCATGCAGCGTAGGTTTGCTGAGGCATTCGCTCCGGAGTCCTCTGGGTCACTAAGGACGACATGATCCGCAGCCACCTCCTCCCAGCCACGTACAAGTCCACTGGTTTCTTGGGACTGTAAATCATCCCTAAAAGACTGCTGCTGATGATGCTGAGTGCCAGCCTCCACCTCCATGCTGACACAATCCTCCTCCTCCTCCTCCTCCTCCTCCTCTTCCTGTGCGATGGGTGGGACAGAAGGAACACTGTCTGGGTAAAGGGGGCCTTGAGAGGCAAGGAAGTCCTCCTCTTCCTGCCTCTGTTCTGCCTCAAGTGCCCTGTCCATTATTCCACGCAGCGTGTGCTCCAACAGGTGGACAAGAGGTACAGTGTCACTGATGCATGCACTGTCACTGCTCACCATCCTCGTGGCCTCCTCAAATGGTGCCAGGACAGTGCATGCATCCCTGATCATGCCCCACTGGCGTGGAGAAAAAAAACCAAGCTCCCCTGACCCTGTCCTGGTGCCGTAGTCGCACAGGTACTCATTGATGGCCCTCTGCTGCGTGTGCAGCCGCTGCAGCATGGCCAACGTTGAGTTCCACCTGGTGGGCATGTCACATATAAGGCGGTTCTTGGGCAGGTTCAACTCCTTTTGCAGCTCAGCCAGGCGAGCACTGGCATTATAAGATCTGCGGAAATGCACACAGACTTTCCTGGCCTGCCTCAGGACATCCTGTAAGCCCGGGTACCTGCCCAAGAACCGCTGCACCACCAGGTTAAGGACGTGAGCCACACAGGGCACATGGGTCAGTTGTCCCTGTCGGAGGGCGGAGAGGAGGTTGGTGCCATTGTCGCAAACCACCATTCCTGGCTTAAGCTGGCGTGGCGTCAACCACCTCTCAGCCTGGCCCTGCAGAGCAGACAGGACCTCTGCCCCAGTGTGGCTTCTGTCCCCCAAACACACCAGCGCAAGCACGGCATGGCATCTTTTTGCCTGCGTACTTGCGTAGCCCCTTGAACGCCTACGGAGCACCGCTGGTTCCGAGGACAAACCACAGGAAGAGGCCATGGAGGAAGAAGAAGAGGAGGGGGTGGAGGAGAGAGGTGTGTCACAACCAGTAGTAGCATTTTGGAGGCGTGGCGGTGGAACAACCTCCAACACTACTGCACCTTGTCCTGCATCCTTCCCAGCTGCCAAAAGAGTGACCCAATGGGCCGTGAAAGAAAGGTAACGTCCCTGTCCATGCCTGCTGGACCATGAGTCAGCGGTAATATGCACCTTACCGCTGACCGCCCTGTCCAGCGAGGCCAAGACATTGCCTTCCACATGCCGGTAGAGAGCCGGAATAGCCTTCCGTGAGAAAAAGTGGCGTTTGGGAACCTGCCACTGAGGAACCGCACATTGCACAAACTCACGGAAGGGGGCCGAGTCTACCAACTGAAAAGGCAGCAGTTGAAGCGCTAGCAATTTAGCCAAGCTAGCATTCAACCGCTGGGCATGTGGATGGCTGGGAGTGAACTTCTTTCGACGGTCCAGCAGCTGGGGCAGGGAAATTTGCCTGCTAGAATCGGACGTCGGTGTACTGCTAGCAGAGTGGCCGCAAGTACTTGGCTGTGACACACCTAATTCTACACCTTCATTCCTCTCAGTGCATGTTTCAGAGAGGACTGAAGTTATAGTGGGGTTGGAGATCCCAGCTGATGCGGTGCAAGGAGAGGTCCGCTTTGTTCTTTGGTGTGGGTCTTTGAGGTAGGCTTGCCAACGAGCTGCATGGCAGGTCAACATATGTCTGGTCAGGCATGTGGTACCCAAGCGGCTGATGTTTTGGCCACGCGATATACGCTTGAGACATATGTTGCAAACAGCAGCTGTGCAATCTGATGCACTAGCCTCAAAAAAGGCCCACACCAAAGAACTTTTTGAATGACGGGCAGAGGCAGCGCCCTGCACAGGCGGAGCTCTGCGGTGTGATTGCGTCGGTGTACTGCCCTTACGCTGGCCACCAAAGGGCATCCTGCCTCGTTGGAGATGTGCCTCCTCCTCATCCTCCTCCTCCTCCTCTCTCCTATTAGGCACCCACGTGGAGTCAGTGACCTCATCATCCCCTCCCTCCTCATCACTGGGGCCAATCTGGCAGTATGCTGCAGCTGCTGGAACATGACTGCCAGATTGGTGTCCTTCTTGAGCATCCCCTCTGTCTGCTCTCACGCTACTGCCTTCCTGTAGCTGGGTTTCATCATCAGACCCTTCGAAACGCTGGGCATCCTCCTGGAGCATGTACCCAACACTGTGCTCAAACAGTTCGGGGGACTCCTCAGGAGGAGGACATGGTGGGTCTAGGGAAGGAGTGACTGATGATGAGTCTGACATGGATACCAGGGAAGAGGACGCTTTGGCAGCTGCTTTGCCAGTACCCTGAGCCTGGGTGAGAGAGGATGAGGAGGAGGAGGAGGGCTTGGTCATCCACTCTACCAAGTCTTCGGCATGATGTGGCTCAACATGTCCAGCTGCCGAAAAGAAGGACAAGCGTGTCCCATGGCCATGTGCTGATGACAATGCACCGCGTCCACGACCAGCACTGTTGCCCCCAGACACAGAGCCTGCTTGCCCTCTTTTATTGCCTCCTGACTGTCTGCCTCTCCTTGTTTGCCTTCCAGACATTCTAATAGATGGCCTGCAGGGAGATGGGAAAAAAGCAATAAGGGCTACCTTCAGGTGTCCTTCTCTGTCCCTTTACTTAAGGATTTCTAAATATGGTTGAGGATGATTGCTTTTGCACAGAATAGCACAACGACAATTTCCCTGACTGTCCAAAAAACAAGGATTTCAAAGATGGTTGATGAGGAATGCTTTAGCACACTATAGCACAAGGAGAATTTCCCTCACTGTCCTTCCCTGTCCCTAGAAACAAGGATTATCACAGTGAAAGAAACTGACACTCTTCCTACCTATAGTTTTCTGTCCCTAGAAAAAATGTTTTTTTAAAGCACTCTATAGCACAAGGAGAATTTCCCTCACTGTCCTTCCCTGTCCCTAGAAACAAGGATTATCACAGTGAAAGAAACTGACACTCTTCCTACTGTGAGGGGGTTAACTCGGTAGCGGGTGTGTGTGACCCCCTGGTTGGGCTCCCCACACAAAAACAGGGCCAGCAGACGGAGTTTGTGGTTTTCCAAATCAAAAGGTGCGGTTTATTTTTCTATGTACAGTGACAAAAACACAGCAAAGCCAAAAAGAAACATAAACAAAATAAATCCTGGTCAGCTTGACCTTTGACTAAACATGCAGGTTTCCTAACTAACAACTGGGATCAGCCTAGTGCTGTCCTAGTCCCTAAGTCCCTGATTTAGTCAATGTCCAAATAAATAGCCACACAGGCTTTGTCTCACCGCACAGGGGTTCACTCTCCCTAGACAGTCCACACAGGTCTGGGTCCAGGCATGAGCAAACACCTAATGAATCTGGGAGTTTTTGTAGAGGCCTTAAACGAGCTGACAAGCTTCAGCTGATCTCATCAACTCCCTGCCTGCACGACGCCCAGCCCTCTCCCTAGTTGTATAAGTCGGCATAAAGCCTGAATCTGGGAGAAATATATCTACCCCCCTGGATGCAACCAGGTGACTTTACCTTCCTGCTGTCACATACCCCCCCCTCTTGTTTTAACCTTGGGGTTGGAACACCAGCAATCAGGCATTCATGTACTCGAGACAAAGCATCCACATTCCCCATTTGAACGCCAGGGCGATGCTTTACTGTGAAGTTGAATTCCTGTAGGGCCAGGAACCACCTATTCACTCTTCTATTTGTCTCCTTGTTTTGAGCCATCCACTTTAACGGAGCGTGATCCGTAACCATGTCAAAGTGCCTACCTAGCAGATAGTACCGAAGGGAATCTAGAGCCCACTTCACCGCTAAACACTCCTTTTCGACCGTGGCGTAATTTACCTCATGGGACTTCAACTTCCTGCTGAGGTAAATGACTGGGTGCTCTTCCCCGTTCCAGACCTGGGACAATACTGCTCCTAACCCCACATCTGACGCATCACTTTGTACGACAAAGTCTTTAGAGAAGTCGGGTGAGTACAACACTGGCTGGCTACATAAGGCTTGTTTCAAGAATTGGAATGCTGCCTCAGCCTCGGGGGTCCATTTAATCATGCCCGACCCTTTCCCTTTCGTCAGGTTGGTTAGGGGCACAGCCTTAGAAGCAAAGTGGGGAATGAAGCGCCGATAATAACCCGCGATTCCCAGAAAGGCCCGTACCTGCTTCTTGCTGTTGGGACGTGGCCAACTCTGGATGGCCTCGACTTTGTTGAGTTGGGGTTTTATCACTCCCCTGCCAATGGTGTACCCAAGATATTTGGCCTCCTCCTGCCCAATGGTACATTTCTTGGGGTTAGCCGTAAACCCCGCTTCCCGGATAGAGTCTAGGACTGCTTGCACTTTTGGCAGATGTGAGGCCCAATCTGTGCTATGGACAATTACGTCATCCAGGTAAGCCGCAGCATACTTCCGATGGGGCCTCAGTATCTGGTCCATTTTCCGCTGGAATGTGGCCGGTGCATTCTGTAACCCGAACGGCATTCTCTTATATTGGAACGCCCCGTCTGGGGTTACAAATGCGGTTTTCTCTTTGGCCGACTTGGCCAGGGGAATTTGCCAATACCCTTTTGTGAGGTCAAGAGTTGTCATGTATCGGGCTGTTCCCAGCCGGTCGATCAACTCATCTATACGTGGCATGGGGTAGGTGTCAAATTTTGTAACTTTGTTCAACTGACGAAAATCGTTACAAAATCGCCAGCTCCCATCCGGTTTAGGCACCAACACAATGGGACTAGACCAATCACTTTGGGACTCCTCTATCACCCCTAAGTTCAGCATTTTCTGTACTTCCTCCCGTATTGCCTCCCGTCGGGCCTCTGGGATCCGATAGGGTTTTAACTTCACCCTTTCACCGGGCGGGGTAATAATATCATGCTCTACCCCAGATGTTTGTCCCGGCAGCTCAGAGAACACCTCCTTGTTGCGAAGCACAAACTCCTTAACCTCCTGCTGTTGGGGTTGTGACAAGGTGGCTGCCAGGCTCTGTTGATGAGCTTGCTGCTGGGCTGCAAGGCTCCTTTGCAAACCTGCATTTGTCTGCTGTTGATTGGCATTTGCTAGAGCCAGCTGTTTCAGTATCTCCTCCATGCTGGCTTAAAAAAAACTGCCCGCATTCTCCACCAACTGTGAGGGGGTTAACTCGGTAGCGGGTGTGTGTGACCCCCTGGTTGGGCTCCCCACACAAAAACAGGGCCAGCAGACGGAGTTTGTGGTTTTCCAAATCAAAAGGTGCGGTTTATTTTTCTATGTACAGTGACAAAAACACAGCAAAGCCAAAAAGAAACATAAACAAAATAAATCCTGGTCAGCTTGACCTCTGACTAAACATGCAGGTTTCCTAACTAACAACTGGGATCAGCCTAGTGCTGTCCTAGTCCCTAAGTCCCTGATTTAGTCAATGTCCAAATAAATAGCCACACAGGCTTTGTCTCACCGCACAGGGGTTCACTCTCCCTAGACAGTCCACACAGGTCTGGGTCCAGGCATGAGCAAACACCTAATGAATCTGGGAGTTTTTGTAGAGGCCTTAAACGAGCTGACAAGCTTCAGCTGATCTCATCAACTCCCTGCCTGCACGACGCCCAGCCCTCTCCCTAGTTGTATAAGTCGGCATAAAGCCTGAATCTGGGAGAAATATATCTACCCCCCTGGATGCAACCAGGTGACTTTACCTTCCTGCTGTCACACTACCTATAGTTTTCTGTCCCTAGAAAAAATGTTTTTTTAAAGCACACTATAGCACAAGGAGAATTTCCCTCACTGTCCTTCCCTGTCCCTAGAAACAAGGATTATCACAGTGAAAGAAACTGACACTCTTCCTACCTATAGTTTTCTGTCCCTAGAAAAAATGTTTTTTTAAAGCACACTATAGCACAAGGAGAATTTCCCTCACTGTCCTTCCCTGTCCCTAGAAACAAGGATTATCACAGTGAAAGAAACTGACACTCTTCCTACCTATAGTTTTCTGTCCCTAGAAAAAATGTTTTTTTAAAGCACACTATAGCACAAGGAGAATTTCCCTCACTGTCCTTCCCTGTCCCTAGAAACAAGGATTATCACAGTGAAATAAACTGACACTCTTCCTACCTATAGTTTTCTGTCCCTAGAAAAAATGTTTTTTTAAAGCACACTATAGCACAAGGAGAATTTCCCTCACTGTCCTTCCCTGTCCCTAGAAACAAGGATTATCACAGTGAAAGAAACTGACACTCTTCCTACCTATAGTTTTCTGTCCCTAGAAAAAATGTTTTTTTAAAGCACACTATAGCACAAGGAGAATTTCCCTCACTGTCCTTCCCTGTCCCTAGAAACAAGGATTATCACAGTGAAAGAAACTGACACTCTTCCTACCTATAGTTTTCTGTCCCTAGAAAAAATGTTTTTTTAAAGCACACTATAGCACAAGGAGAATTTCCCTCACTGTCCTTCCCTGTCCCTAGAAACAAGGATTATCACAGTGAAAGAAACTGACACTCTTCCTACCTATAGTTTTCTGTCCCTAGAAAAAATGTTTTTTTAAAGCACACTATAGCACAAGGAGAATTTCCCTCACTGTCCTTCCCTGTCCCTAGAAACAAGGATTATCACAGTGAAAGAAACTGACACTCTTCCTACCTATAGTTTTCTGTCCCTAGAAAAAATGTTTTTTTAAAGCACACTATAGCACAAGGAGAATTTCCCTCACTGTCCTTCCCTGTCCCTAGAAACAAGGATTATCACAGTGAAAGAAACTGACACTCTTCCTACCTATAGTTTTCTGTCCCTAGAAAAAATGTTTTTTTAAAGCACACTATAGCACAAGGAGAATTTCCCTCACTGTCCTTCCCTGTCCCTAGAAACAAGGATTATCACAGTGAAAGAAACTGACACTCTTCCTACCTATAGTTTTCTGTCCCTAGAAAAAATGTTTTTTTAAAGCACACTATAGCACAAGGAGAATTTCCCTCACTGTCCTTCCCTGTCCCTAGAAACAAGGATTATCACAGTGAAAGAAACTGACACTCTTCCTACCTATAGTTTTCTGTCCCTAGAAAAAATGTTTTTTTAAAGCACACTATAGCACAAGGAGAATTTCCCTCACTGTCCTTCCCTGTCCCTAGAAACAAGGATTATCACAGTGAAAGAAACTGACACTCTTCCTACCTATAGTTTTCTGTCCCTAGAAAAAATGTTTTTTTAAAGCACACTATAGCACAAGGAGAATTTCCCTCACTGTCCTTCCCTGTCCCTAGAAACAAGGATTATCACAGTGAAAGAAACTGACACTCTTCCTACCTATAGTTTTCTGTCCCTAGAAAAAATGTTTTTTTAAAGCACACTATAGCACAAGGAGAATTTCCCTCACTGTCCTTCCCTGTCCCTAGAAACAAGGATTATCACAGTGAAAGAAACTGACACTCTTCCTACCTATAGTTTTCTGTCCCTAGAAAAAATGTTTTTTTAAAGCACACTATAGCACAAGGAGAATTTCCCTCACTGTCCTTCCCTGTCCCTAGAAACAAGGATTATCACAGTGAAAGAAACTGACACTCTTCCTACCTATAGTTTTCTGTCCCTAGAAAAAATGTTTTTTTAAAGCACACTATAGCACAAGGAGAATTTCCCTCACTGTCCTTCCCTGTCCCTAGAAACAAGGATTATCACAGTGAAAGAAACTGACACTCTTCCTACCTATAGTTTTCTGTCCCTAGAAAAAATGTTTTTTTAAAGCACACTATAGCACAAGGAGAATTTCCCTCACTGTCCTTCCCTGTCCCTAGAAACAAGGATTATCACAGTGAAAGAAACTGACACTCTTCCTACCTATAGTTTTCTGTCCCTAGAAAAAATGTTTTTTTAAAGCACACTATAGCACAAGGAGAATTTCCCTCACTGTCCTTCCCTGTCCCTAGAAACAAGGATTATCACAGTGAAAGAAACTGACACTCTTCCTACCTATAGTTTTCTGTCCCTAGAAAAAATGTTTTTTTAAAGCACACTATAGCACAAGGAGAATTTCCCTCACTGTCCTTCCCTGTCCCTAGAAACAAGGATTATCACAGTGAAAGAAACTGACACTCTTCCTACCTATAGTTTTCTGTCCCTAGAAAAAATGTTTTTTTAAAGCACACTATAGCACAAGGAGAATTTCCCTCACTGTCCTTCCCTGTCCCTAGAAACAAGGATTATCACAGTGAAAGAAACTGACACTCTTCCTACCTATAGTTTTCTGTCCCTAGAAAAAATGTTTTTTTAAAGCACACTATAGCACAAGGAGAATTTCCCTCACTGTCCTTCCCTGTCCCTAGAAACAAGGATTATCACAGTGAAAGAAACTGACACTCTTCCTACCTATAGTTTTCTGTCCCTAGAAAAAATGTTTTTTTAAAGCACACTATAGCACAAGGAGAATTTCCCTCACTGTCCTTCCCTGTCCCTAGAAACAAGGATTATCACAGTGAAAGAAACTGACACTCTTCCTACCTATAGTTTTCTGTCCCTAGAAAAAATGTTTTTTTAAAGCACACTATAGCACAAGGAGAATTTCCCTCACTGTCCTTCCCTGTCCCTAGAAACAAGGATTATCACAGTGAAAGAAACTGACACTCTTCCTACCTATAGTTTTCTGTCCCTAGAAAAAATGTTTTTTTAAAGCACACTATAGCACAAGGAGAATTTCCCGCACTGTCCTTCCCTGTCCCTAGAAACAAGGATTATCACAGTGAAAGAAACTGACACTCTTCCTACCTATAGTTTTCTGTCTCTAGAAAAAATGTTTTTTTAAAGCACACTATAGCACAAGGAGAATTTCCCTCACTGTCCTTCCCTGTCAGTAGAAACAAGGATTCGCACAGTAAAACACACTGACACTCTCCCTACCTATAGTTTTCTGTCCCTAGAAAAAATGTTTTTTTAAAGCACACTATAGCACAAGGAGAATTTCCCTCACTGTCCTTCCCTGTCCCTAGAAACAAGGATTCGCACAGTAAAACACACTGACACTCTCCCTACCTATCCTTCTCTTTCCCTAAACTAAAGGAATCCAGGTTAAGCAAGAAAAAATAAATGTCACTGTCCCTGCCTATGCTTCTCTTTCCCTGCTCCGGAACACACTACACTAGGCCGCCGTGCTGGCGGCCTTTTATAGTGTGGGGCGTGTACTAAACACCCTCAGCAATAATTGGCCACAGGCATCCTGCCTGTGGCCAATCATTGCTCTCCTCGCTGCCGGCGCTGTGATTGGCCAAGCATGGGGGGTCACAGTGCATGCTTGGCCAATCACAGCGCCTGGATGACACTGCGATGGCGTAGTGCATTGTGGGCCGTTCGCGTCACTCGAATTAGGCGCGAACGGCCCAAATCGTTCGATCTTCGTCGAACGATCGAACAGCCGATGTTCGAGTCGAACGTATGTTCGACTCGAACACTGAGCTCATCCCTAGTCTTGAGGATGGATCACTGGCCAGAGCTTGCACAGTATGCAATTGAGCTACTGGCCTGTCCTGCATCCAGCGTTCTTTCAGAACGCACATTCAGTGCTGCTGGAGGATTTGTCACGGATCACAGGGTGCGCCTGTCCACCGACTCTGTTGATCGACTGACCTTCATAAAGATGAACCAGTCTTGGATCACCACCAGCTACCAAACACCTGAAGCTGATATAACAGACTAATTTATTTTCAAATGTCACATCCCTTCAAGACTGATGCTGAGAGTTTGTCCTGTTATGTTGACTGACTATCCTCCTCCTCCTCAATGATCCGATTGATGATGATAGCTTGGAAGGCCCAATTTTTCAGCCCCTGTTTAACAGGGGTGTGTTATTACAATTTTTTATGCAATGCTTTGCAGCAGGGCTCATTCCTGCACTCCAACTAGAGTATCTGGGAGTGGTTGCAGTGTTGTGGCACCAGCACCAGTGGCTAAGGCCCAATTTTTCAGCCCCTGTTTAACAGGGGCGTGTAATTACAATTTTTGATGCAATACTTTGCAACAGGGCTCATTGCTGTGCTCCAAGTACAGTATCTGTGAGGGGTTGCAGTGTTGTGGCACCAGTGCCTAAGGCTCAATTTTTCTGCCCCTGTTTAACAGGGGCATGTAATTACAATTCTTGATCTAATAATTCACAGCAGGGCCCATTCCTGCGCCCACCAAGACTAACTGTGAGGCCTTACAGTGTTGTGTCAACACCACCACCACCACCACCACCAAAGGCCCAATTTTTCAGCCCCTGTTCAACAGGGGCATGCAATTACAATTCTTCATCTAATAATTCACAGCAGGGCCCATTCATGCGCCCACCAAGAGTAACTGTGAGGGCTCACAGTGTTGTGGCAACACCAACATGTAAGGGGCAAATTTCAGCTGAGTATATACGGCAGGCCCCTACTTTCAAACATCCAACTTACAAACGACTCCTCCTTGCAAACGGAAGGATACAACAGGAAGTGAGAGCAAATCTACCCCTAGGAAGGCAAATTCTCTCCTGTAAGAGTTAATATGGGAAAAAAAGTGTCTCCTCTCCACTGATTCTTTATCACCAATTCTTTATCACCAATTCTTGTTTCAATAAAAACCCCAAATTTTCAAAAACATTTGTCATTAGGACGGAAAGTGAGGTGAACTGTTCTGAACAGGTGCACACTGCACAGACAGCAAAACAAATGTTACAGGGGTGATAACCCTTCCCTATGTTTTCCAAAAAGCTTAAAAATATATTTTTTGGCTGGAGCTACACTTAAACAATGTACCTGTTCAAAATTACAAACAGATTCTACATAAGAACAAACCTACAGTCCCTGTCTTGTATGCACCGCCTGTATACGGCTGTTCAGAGTATATAGGGCCTTTTTTATGTTGTGTGCGGGGTTCCCCTTAATATCCATACAAGACCCAAATGGGGCTGGTAATGGGCTGGGGTAAGGGGGGGGGGGTGTGATGGGGTAGCTATGTCATTTTTCTTAAAGATTTTCATCCATATTACCGGGACCAGACATTACATTAAAGCCGCAAGCAGTTTTTTTTCCTTTAGAAATGTAATTTTGTGCAGGGACAGTTCTAAACACGGGAAACACGTGGCACTTCACAGACATACTTTAGACACCCCCCAGGTACGATATTTAAAGGAATATTTGACTTTTTTTTTTCACTTTATGCATCATTAAAATGACTGCTCCAGAAAAACGGTCGTTTTTAAAACTTCTTTTTGCATTGATACATGTCCCCTGGTGCAGAACCCGGGTTCCCAAACCCTTTTTAGGACAATAACAGGCATAATAGTCGTTATAATTAGCACTTTAGATTTCGAACGTTCACATCCATTGTGTTTAATAGGGTTCTAAAGTTCGTGCGAACTTTCGGTCCGTTCGCGGGTTCTGGTGCGAACCGAACTCGGGGGTGTTCGGCTCATCACTACTCAAGACCCAGTAAGCCAGAGGATTTTCGGTGGGGAAGGTGTCCAAGTCTGACCTTGCCCCTAGGTATTCCTGCACCATGTATATCAGACGCTGGCGATGGTTGCTGGAACCGATCATACCTTGGGGCTGCGGACTAAATAATTGTCTGAACGCATCAGTCAGACGGCCACCTTTCCCACCGCTCCTTCTTTGACTGACCGAAGCCTCAGCAACTCGTTTTCCAGGACCAGGAGTTTGTAACCTCCCAGTCTCTGGCAACGCGTTGCACAGACCTTTCTGCAAGGCCTCCCGGAGTTGTCTCATCCTCTGCTCCCTCTGCAACGGTAAGATAAGGTCTGCAATCTTACCCTTGTACCGTGGATCAAGGAGAGTGGCCAGCCAGTAATGGTCCCTCTCCTTGATCCGAAGAATACGAGGATCCTTCCGCAGACTTTGCAGGATCAGGGAGGCCATGCAGCGTAGGTTAGCTGAGGCATTCGGTCCGGAGTCCTCTGGGTCACTAAGGACGACATGATCCAGCCACCTCCTCCCAGCCACGTACAAGTCCACGGGTTTCTTGGGACTGTAAATCATCCATAAAAGACTGCTGCTGATGATGCTGAGTGCCAAGCTCCACCTCCATGCTGACACAATCCTCCTCCTCCTCCTCCTCCTCTTCCTGTGCGATGGGTGGGACAGAAGGAACACTGTCTGGGTAAAGGGGGCCTTGAGAGGCAAGGAAGTCCTCCTCTTCCTGCCTCTGTTCTGCCTCAAGTGCCCTGTCCATTATTCCACACAGCGTATGTTCCAACAGGTGGACAAGAGGTACAGTGTCACTGATGCATGCACTGTCACTGCTCACCATCCTCGTGGCCTCCTCAAATGGTGCCAGGACAGTGCATGCATCCCTGATCATGCCCCACTGGCGTGGTGAAAAAAAACCGAGCTCCCCTGACCCTGTCCTGGTGCCGTAGACGCACAGGTACTCATTGATGGCCCTCTGCTGCGTGTGCAGCCGCTGCAGCATGGCCAACGTTGAGTTCCACCTGGTGGGCATGTCACATATAAGGCGGTTCTTGGGCAGGTTCAACTCCTTTTGCAGCTCAGCCAGGCGAGCACTGGCATTATAAGATCTGCGGAAATGCACACAGACTTTCCTGGCCTGCCTCAGGACATCCTGTAAGCCCGGGTACTTGCCCAAGAACCGCTGCACCACCAGGTTAAGGACGTGAGCCACACAGGGCACATGGGTCAGTTGTCCCTGTCGGAGGGCGGAGAGGAGGTTGGTGCCATTGTCGCAAACCACTATTCCTGGCTTAAGCTGGTGTGGCGTCAACCACCTCTCGGCCTGCCCCTGCAGAGCAGACAGAACCTCTGCCCCAGTGTGGCTCCTGTCCCCCAAACACACCAGCGCAAGCACGGCATGGCATCTTTTTGCCTGCGTACTTGCGTAGCCCCTTGAACGCCTACGGAGTACCGCTGGTTCCGAGGACAAAGCACAGGAAGAGGCCATGGAGGAAGTAGAAGAGGAGGGGGTGGAGGAGAGAGGTGTGTCACAACCAGTAGTAGTATTTTGGAGGCGTGGCGGCGGAACAACCTCCAACACTACTGCACCTTGTCCTGCATCCTTCCCAGCTGCCAAAAGAGTGACCCAATGGGCCGTGAAAGAAAGGTAACGTCCCTGTCCATGCCTGCTGGACCATGAGTCAGCGGTAATATGCACCTTACCGCTGACCGCCCTGTCCAGCGAGGCCAAGACATTGCCTTCCACATGCCGGTAGAGAGCCGGAATCGCCTTCCGTGAGAAAAAGTGGCGTTTGGGAACCTGCCACTGAGGAACCGCACATTGCACAAACTCACGGAAGTGGGCCGAGTCTACCAACTGAAAAGGCAGCAGTTGAAGCGCTAGCAATTTAGCCAAGCTAGCATTCAACCGCTGGGCATGTGGATGGCTGGGAGTGAACTTCTTTCGACGGTCCAGCAGCTGGGGCAGGGAAATTTGCCTGATAGAATCGGACGTCGGTGTACTGCTAGCAGAGTGCCCGCAAGTACTTGGCTGTGACACACCTAATTCTACACCTTCATTCCTCTCAGTGCAGGTTTCAGAAAGGACTGAAGGTATAGTGGGGTTGGAGATCCCAGCTGATGCGGTGCAAGGAGAGGTCCGCTTTGTTCTTTGGTGTGGGTCTTTAAGGTAGGCTTGCCAACGAGCTGCATGGCAGGTCAACATATGTCTGGTCAAGCATGTGGTGCCCAAGTGGCTGATGTTTTGGCCACGCGATATACGCTTGAGACATATGTTGCAAACAGCAGCTGTGCGATCTGATGCACTCGATTCAAAAACGGCCCACACCAAAGAACTTTTTGAATAACTGCACAGGCGGAGCTCTGCGGTGTGATTCCGTTGGTGTGCTGCCCTTACGCTGGCCCCCCGAGGGCATCCTGCCTCGTTGGAGATGTGCCTCCTCATCCTCCTCCTCCTCTCTCCTATTAGGCACCCACGTGGAGTCAGTGACCTCATCATCCCCTCCCTCCTCATCACTGGAGCCAATCTGGCAGTATGCTGCAGCTGCTGGAACATGACTGCCAGATTGGTGTCCTTCTTGAGCATCCCCTCTCTCTGCTCTCACGCTACTGCCTTCCTCTAGCTGGGTATCATCATCAGACCCTTCGAAACGCTGGGCATCCTCCTGGAGCATGTACCCAACACTGTGCTCAAACAGTTCGGGGGACTCCTCAGGAGGACATGGTGGGTCTAGTGAAGGAGTGACTGATGATGACATTGATACCAGGGAAGAGGACGCTTTGGCAGCTGCTTTGCCAGTACCCTGAGCCTGGGTGAGAGAGGATGAGGAGGATGAAGAGGGCTTGGTCATCCACTCTACCAAGTCTTCGGCATGATGCGGCTCAACACGTCCAGCTGCCGAAAAGAAGGACAAGCGTGTCCCATGGCCACGTGCTGATGGCGATGCACCGCGTCCACGACCAGCACTGTTGTCTCTAGACACAGAACCTGCTTGCCCTCTTTTATTGGCTCCTGACTGTCTGCCTCTCCTTGTTTGCCTTCCAGACATTCTAATGGCCTGCAGGGAGATGGGAAAACCAGCAATAAGGCCTAGCTTCAGGAGTATATTTTGCAGGAAGCACACTACTCCCGCTGTAAGTGCTGCAAATGCCTGTTGGTGTAACACACCAGGAAAACACAGCAATACGGGCTAGCTTCAGGTGTATAATGTGCAGGAGGCACACTCCACCCGCTGTAAGTGCTGCAAATGCCTGTTAGTGTAACACACCAGGAAAACACAGCAATACGGGCTAGCTTCAGAAGTATATTTTGCAGGAATCACACTACGCCTGCTGTAAGTGCTGCAAATGCCTGTTGGTGTAACACACCAGGAAAACACAGCAATACGGGCTAGCTTCAGAAGTATATTTTGCAGGAATCACACTACGCCTGCTGTAAGTGCTGCAAATGCCTGTTGGTGTAACACACTAGGAAAACACAGCAATAAGGCCTAGCTTCAGGAGTATATTTTGCAGGAATCACACTACGCCTGCTGTAAGTGCTGCAAATGCCTGTTGGTGTAACACACCAGGAAAACACAGCAATACGGGCTAGCTTCAGAAGTATATTTTGCAGGAATCACACTACGCCTGCTGTAAGTGCTGCAAATGCCTGTTGGTGTAACACACTAGGAAAACACAGCAATAAGGCCTAGCTTCAGGAGTATATTTTGCAGGAATCACACTACACCTGCTGTAAGTGCTGCAAATGCCTGTTGGTGTAACACACCAGGAAAACACAGCAATACGGGCTAGCTTCAGAAGTATATTTTGCAGGAATCACACTACGCCTGCTGTAAGTGCTGCAAATGCCTGTTGGTGTAACACACTAGGAAAACACAGCAATAATGCCGCGTACACACGATCATTTTTCACGTCGTGAAAAATGACATTTTTTGTTTTCAACAAGAAAAACGACCGTGTGTGGTCTTTTTGTCATTTTTCACGACGTGAAAAACGGCATTAAAAACGACGAGAAAAATTAGAACATGTTCTAATTTTTCTCGTCGTTTTTCCTGACATTTCTTCCGCGGCAGTGTTTCCCATAGGGAAACACTGCCGCGGAGCCCATAGACGATCGTTTTTCTCGTCATTTTAAAAAATGACGAGAAAAATGACCGTGTGTGGGGAACAAGCTGTTCCCTCGTTTAAAATGTCATTATTCACGGTGGTTTTTTAACCGCCGTGAATAATGATCGTGTGTACGCGGCATGAGGCCTAGCTTCAGGAGTATATTTTGCAGGAATCACACTATGCCTGCTGTAGGTGCTGCAAATGCCTGTTGGTGTAACACACCAGGAAAAAGCAGCAATACAGGCTAACTTCAGGTGTAATATGATCAGGAGGCACACTCCGCCCGCTGTAAGTGCCGCAAATGCCTGTTGGTGTAACACACCAGGAAAACACAGCAATACGGGCTAGCTTCAGGTGTATAATGTGCAGGAGGCACACTCCGCCCGCTGTAAGTGCTGCAAATGCCTGTTAGTGTAACACACCAGGAAAACACAGCAATAAGGGCTAGCTTCAGGTGTATACTGTGCAGGAGGCTTAGCAACAATGACACTGACACTGTTCCCTGCCTATCCTTCTCTCTCCCTGCACACAAGGTTTATCAAAGAATATGACACTGACACTCTCCCTGCCTATTATTCTCTCTCCCTGCACACAAGGTTTAGTAAAGAATATGACACTGGCACTGTCCCCTGCCTATCCTTCTCTCTCCCTGCACACAAGGTTTATCAAAGAATATGACACTGTCACTCTCCCTGTCTATCCTTCTCTCTCCCTGCACACAAGGTTTAGCAAAGAATATGACACTGACACTGTCCCCTGCCTATCCTTCTCTCTCCCTGCACACAAGGTTTAGCAAAGAATATGACACTGACACTCTCCCTGCCTATCCTTCTCTCTCCCTGCACACAAGAATAGCACAAAGAATATCAACACTGTCCCTGCCTATCCTTCTCTTTCCCTGCTCCGGAACACACTACACAAAGCCGCCGCGCTGGTGGCCTTTTATAGTGTGGGGCATGTGCTAAACCCCCTGAGCTATAATTGGCCACAGGCAACCTGCCTGTGGCCAATTATGGCTCTCCTAGTTGCCGGCGCTGTGATTGGCCAAGCATGCGGGGTCACAGTGCATGCTTGGCCAATCACAGCGCCGGGATTGTACTGCGATGGCGCAGTGTATTGTGGGCCGTTCGCGTCACTCGAATTTGGCGCGAATGGCCCAAATCGTTCGATGTTCGCCGAACGATCGAACAGCCGATGTTCGAGTAAAACGTATGTTCGACTCGAACACCGAGCTCATCCCTACTCCTGACTGACACTTTCCTGTGTATAAAAATGGGACATAATTCGTTTTTTTTTTGTTTTGGTCATCAATCACACACAATTTTGATCTCACTGTTGCAAATTGAATGTGGACAAATAGAAAAGACTATCATTCTGACCCCAGTATTTTTCATTCTTGTACAAATAATCTTTGGGCACTGCTGTCTATTGATATGGAAACCACTTTGTTAAGACAGAAATATTTGAACAATAACGTCTAGCTATCATCATTGTATTTTTGGATACAAATATGTACAACAATGCTATACCTGGGACAAGCTGGGCTCCTCCACATCTTCATCCTGTGCAGTGTGCAGCAAGACCAGGGTGGACCTTCTTGTGCTCTCTTTTAAATGTACTCCTCAGGTTGGAAATTTTGGTCTTGACATAGTTGATGTCTGCCCTGGGGTACAAAGGCTTCACAAACTCAAGCAGTTTCTCCAACGCTGCCTTCCTCAAGATATTATTTGAGTAGTCTATACTTTTGACTTTCCAGAGACAGGGCAGCTCCCGGTACAGATCAATGAATCGTGGCAAAAAATCTGGCGCTGTAAATTTATCCACCATGATAAATGATCTGATGCCTGCAAGACAGAACACATGATAAAACATAATGTCTGGCTTAGCTCATAAACTGGTCCCAATCTAGGCCTCAATCTAAGCAGTATAGGCCACTAACCACTTATACCCCAATTTCCAATTGTCCGTTAGTTTTCTGGCTCCTTTTGTGTGTTGGCGATGGTGATCATTTTTCCTCCACTCCAAGATCGTTCAATAGACCGTGCATTATGGCTTTATATACACTGCGCATGCATAAAACTCCGCTCTCAGTGAGTCATGACTCTGGGGCGTGACCATCTCTCTTCTGCATGCGACACACACGGCGGAACATTTGGAAGGGACAACATGACAGATTCCGCGGATTCCAGGCAGCCCCGCGGTGGGGGAGCTTAGATGGTGGAGATGGTGGAGATGGTGCGCATCCTAGAGAAGCACGACTACGACTGCAAGCTGCGCAACTACGAAAGGCCCACCAGCCGAAAGGATCTTATTTTGGAGAAGGTCATCGCCGTTTTAAATGGCAAATTTTCGGTCCAGCGAACGAAGGACCAAATCAGAAAGCGATGGTCTGATCTAAAGCACCGCGAGCAAGACCAGATGGAGTCCATACATCACATAATCGAAAAAAGTAAGCAATATTTGTATCTAACCAATATGTATATGTGTAAATTAGATGTCTGTATATGTGCTTTCTCCAAGTAGGTCTCGAAAAAACTGATAATGTTTTCTCTAATCTTTGTCTGAATTTGTATTTTAAAGATGAAGTTAAATATAAAGCAGATATGAACATTTTTTTTTTAAACTTTTTTTCTCTTTTTTCAACAGGGAGGCACAAAGAAATGAGGCTATAGACAAGCCACCAGAGGGGACGAAGGGAGGCTACAGGGGAGACAACAAGGCCATCTTCCCCCCAAAATCGTAGGTGACAACTTCAAACATACTCATTTAGTCACGACAGGGGTGATTGTAGGTGGGCCAAAGGCCATGGGCTTAGGGCGGAACTTAAGGGGCAAAGAACACTTTCTGGTTGCTGCCTGGCTCATCAGTGCCCATTAATGCAGCCTTGCCAGTGTAGACATGGGTAGAGGAGGGGCCCAGGGGATCACAGTCACACAGAGTCATGCCTGCTAGAATGATCATCATATATCCCCTATCCCATAGGAGACAAAAGGGGAGGGGAGCAAGTGCAGGAGTTTTTCAATGTTGACACTTGTCCAGTGTTTGCCCTCTGTAAAATTACATCACCTTCTCTTTTCAATGCATTTTTCACTGAAAAAAAAGCACAGCGCAGCATGGTGGAGTCCACTAGTCAGGAGTAAACATTGTCATCAAACCAAGTGCAAGGTTGATCAACGAATGAAGCAAAATGGATGCTAGAAACAGATGTGACTTGGTGTGGCTTAATGAATGGTGTATTGTTTCTTTTTAGAGGAAAGTGAGTGTGGTCAGCTCAACCAGGATGTTTTTTTAGAGGCTGGGATCTGACTCCTGGACCCAGCACAGACCTTGCACTTGTGGATGTAACATCCCCTGACACAAGTCAAACAGAGGGCCAAAGAGACCCAGAAGTTGAAGAAAATATTTGTGAGCCTCTTGTTTGCGCAAGTAAGTATTCTTTGAATCTGGCTTCAAATGTGTATACATGTCAAGTGTTTAGATGTCCAAACCAAACACCCACTCCAAACATTAGCAAAGTATGTAGTGCCTTAACATTAGCATGGAGAAGGAAGAGGTGGAAGGAGCTGGCAGTGTTGCTAGGTACCCGAGTGTAACGACCAGGGCCGCCATCAGGGGGGAACAGGCAGTACACCTGTAAGGGGCCCGGGTGGCAACCCCCCTTTTTTTTGTAAGGGGCCCAAAGGTCCCCAGGGGCCCGGAAGTCCCTAGGGCCCCGGATGACAACCCCCCCTTTTTTTTTTATAAATGTTTTATTTATTTTTATTTTGTAAGGGGCCCAGAGGTCACCAGAGGCCCGGAGGTCCCCTGGGGCCCGGGTGGCAACCCTCCCCTTTATTTATTTTTTTATTTTTTTTTTATTTAATTTTTTTTGTAAGGGGACCAGAGGTCCCCAGGGGCCCGGAAGTCCCCAGGGCCCCGGATGGCAACCCCCCTTTTTTTTTATAAAAATGTATTTATTTTTTAATTTATTTTTTATTTAATTAATTTATTTTTGTAAGGGGCCCAGAGGTCCCCAGAGGCCCGGAGGTCCCCAGGGCCCCGGATGGCAACCACACTTTTTTTTTGTTCTTTTGTTGAATTTATTTATTTATTTATTTTTGTAAGGGGCCCAGAGGTCCGGAGGTCCCCAGGGCCCCCGGATGGCAACCCCACTTTTTTTTGTTCTTTTGGGGTTTTTTTGTTCGTCGGCACCCAAAGCCCCCTGACCTCAACAATTTGCGGCGACAGCACCCCCCGCTTCTCGATTCGCGGCGGCCCTGGTAACGACACCCCGTGTATGAAAGGGGTTAACGTAGTTTAGGATATTCCATTCCCGAACACAAGGCAGCTACCAGACATTCCAACCAGCCGAATAAGACCCCATACGAATTCTCCCCCCACAAACGAGACAAAGCTCTGTCTTGAGGGTCAAACAGGAATGAGACTTTTTTGCAAGCACATGGTAACCGATATCTCACTTCAAAACACTTCCCTCCCACCCTTGGGAAACAGGGCGGGTTAACCTGTCCAATGAACAAAAACAAAAAGAGTCTTGTAGCGCTAAAACCGGCAGCAATATGTAAAACGTAATGTCATATGAATATAAGGCCTCGTACACACGACCGAGTTTCTCGGCAAGAACCAGCAAGAAACTTGCTGGCAGAGATGTCTTGCCGAGAAATTTGTTCGTGTGTATGGTTTCTCGTCAAGAAAACCGACAAGTAATCTCGATGAGAAAATAGAGAACCTGCTCTCTATTTTCTCGTTGAGATTCTCGTCGGCATGTTTCTCGACGAGAAAAGTGAGTGTGTGTACACTTACCTGTCCTCCGGGAAGCCCGCGCATGTTCGAAATGAATTCGACGCATGTGCGGTAGCTTCCTAGGCATAGCTAGGGTATACCAAGATGGCAGCGACGGCATCGAATGTGACGAGCGCATGCTCGTCGTAGTCAATGACGTCACCGCGTACGCTCCATTCAAAGAACCGCGGGTTCTTTGAATCGAGCGTCTGTACACTCGGCCGGGACAAGTTTCTTGTCCAAGAATCTCGTCGAAAAAAACGACATGTTTTTTTCAACGAGAATCTTGGCCGTGTGTACGAGGCTTGAGTCTTAAAAAACTGGTCATCACAACCAGATTTATTCAGCACACTTGCACATCTTAACCCTTTGGCTGGCGGTGTTGGTTGTTATGCGTTTTTTAATGCTTCAATACTGATCAAGATATTTGTCTGATCCCAGTTTGAAGGTTATTGTACTTTGTATTTTTGATTCCATCCGATCAAATACATTAATCAATTTTCAGCATGCATTTTACTCAATAAATTATCATTTTTATTTGATCACCAAGTTACATTTCATCATTTTTGCCACCATTTGAGCGCTGGATTGTATATAACCTGTCCAATGACAATGGACACACAGGTCAGGTGTGTTCAAAATTCTCAGTAAGAGGAATCCCCCCCTTTCCTCACAGCAAGACACTTACACATCCCATAATAGTTGAGGCAGCCAGCCACAATAGAACAATAGAATACAATCACACCCCACCCCATCACAGCAAATAGTACACAACAGCCAACACACAATATATACAATGTATACAGCATTGAATCTGACTAGCACAGATCAGACTGGGGTTCTCATTCACCCTGTGCCCCTATTAGAGACACAGGGTGATCTACACATAAGAGGCATCGGAAAAGCTGGACAAGGAACCTCCTGACCCACTGAGCCGCACAAAGCCCTGACCCAAAGTGACTCCTGTCACTCCGAGTTTTGTAGACCCAGGCACCAGGGTCAAAATTACAGAGTAGTTGCAGTGTGTACATTCCTAGTAGTGTAGTTGTCTGAAGGGCAAGCAGGTTGCAAGCAACAATAGACTGGGTAGGTAAGTATTTCCAGAATTTGACTAGTAACTTGACCACAATTCACTATGTAGGGCCTCAGCCACTTGACCATCGTTCCCTAAATACTTTTTTCTCATCTTACAAGGTCACGATCTTCCAAGATGCACAACTGGCAGAATGAGTAATATTTTGCCTTGTGTCATTCGGAGGAATTCCTTTGCTGAGTCAGCGCTGTTGCCAGAAACTCAGCAGATCTATTACCTACTCTTTGTGACAATATATTTTTGATTGGTTCTAGTAAATATTATCAGAACATAAATACACAGAGTTGTCTGATTTATTACTCCATAGTGGTACAAGGATGTCGGAACCCAGAGTGTCAGGTGGGTTGGAATGTTCACCAAGTCATGGCAGTGCAGATGATCAGGTAATTCCAAGCAGTCTCTTAAGGGGTCGTGCTACAATAGCAAGATTAGCCACTCATATATTTGTGGGTTTACATCCCCCCAAAAACGTTGTCTAGGTACAATTTAATTGTTTCTCCTTTCTCTTTGTAGCACACGGACCTTTTTCCTGCCTTTGGCTCACTTGCAGGTCAAGGCACACCGTGCTATATGCCCGTACACTCCTGTTTTAAAAGGTTGAGCGGTGTTAACAATTTGGGGTCCTGCAGCAAGTTATCCCCTTTAACTGGTTCTTGTCTCCTAGAGTGTAGGGACAAGTCTCTATTTCTCCCCAGGAAGGCCAATGTCCACACCACTTTAACTCCAATGCTGAGTTTATTTTATAAGCAAGGTTCAAGTTCAGCAGACAGGAAAGGTGGATGAGAGAAAGGACAGTGAGGCCTCGTACACACGACCGAGTTTCTCGGCAAGAACCAGCAAGAAACTTGCTGGCAGAGATGTCTTGCCGAGAAACTCGTTCGTGTGTATGGTTTCTCGTCAAGAAAACCGACAAGTAATCTCGACGAGAAAATAATGAACCTGCTCTCTATTTTCTCGTCGAGATTCTCGTCGGCATGTTTCTCGACGAGAAAAGTGAGTGTGTGTACACTTACCTGTCCTCCCGGAAGCCCGCGCATGTTCGAAATGAATTTGACGCATGCGCGGTAGCTTCCTAGGCATAGGTAGGATATACCAAGATGGCGGCAACGGCATCGAATGTGACGAGCGCATGCTCGTCGTAGTCGATGACGTCACCGCGTACGCTCCATTCAAAGAACCGCGGGTTCTTTGAATCGAGCGTGTGTACACTCGGCCGGGACAAGTTTCTTGTCCAAGAATCTCGTCGAAAAAAACGACATGTTTTTTTCTACGAGAATCTCGGCCGTGTGTACGAGGCTTCAGGTTTGGGAGATAGGTCCAGGCACAGACTGGTACAATAGTCGCTACTCGATCCCGAGTAGGTTTAGCTCACCCAGATAGTCCCCTGTAAGAGCGGATCGTAGCAGCCGGAGTGATGCTCGAACGTGAACTTTAGGTTTCCTAGAGATACGATCGGGAGATCCTCTGCCACAGAATCTTTAAGTCCCAAACTTCTCAGCATTTGCAACACAAGGACAGGTGCCAGCAATAGCACGTTGCAAGGCCTGTGATGGATCTTTGAATCCCTCCAGAAGGTAACCAGGCCTCTCTTTCACCGTGAACTCTCACCGGTCCATCAGAAAGGTCCTCCCCCGGTCTCCTCTTCTTAGAGCGGGTCCACCCTTTCCCGGGCACCCTGGGATTCCTCTTCTGGAGATAGGCCCCAGCTAAAGGTGCTAGGCCTACTAGTGCAGTTGCAGCCCCAGGCTAAAGGTGCCTGAGACTGATACACGCGCGCGCCATTGGCCTGAAGGGCCGGGCGGTGTGAACCGCTCACTCCCAGGCGCTCCAGTCTCCTCCCAAGATGGCGTCTGCCCCTTATGTATCCCCTCCCAGCATGCACAGCAGGCCAACCACGCCCATGGCACCACTGCCGAGAGAGGACACCCTAAGGCAGTGTTTCTCAACTCCAGTCCTCAAGGCGCCTCAACAGGTCATGTTTTCAGGATTTCCCTCAGATGAAACTGCTGTGGTAATTACTAAGGCAGTGAAACTGATCAAATCAACTATGCAAAATAGTGAAAATCCTGAAAAAATGACCTGTTGGGGCTCCTTGAGGACTGGAGTTGAGAAACACTGCCCTAAGGCACAGCAATTTCACCCATGGTTCAACCCTGACCTGATATGGCAGTGCCACCTACAGGCCACAGGGAACTGTACATCAGGTTACATCACATAGGCAGAAGCGAATACTAAGGCCTCATGCCCACGGGCGTTTTTTCAGCCGCGTTTTTGAGTGTTTTTTACAGCTTAAAAACGCCTGTCCATGTTAGTCTATAGCTTCATGCCCACCTAGGCGTTTTTGAGCTGTAAAGAGCATAGGCGTTTGTAAGCTGTAAAAAAAACCCAGGGCCAGTGCGTTCCTCAGCGTCAGAACTAGGCAGGAAAAAACGCGAGCGTCAAAAAACGCGCAAAAACGCGCACTAACGCGCACTAACGCGCAAAAAACGCGCACTAACGCGCGGTCGCGTTTTTAGCTCCGACGTTTTGTTTTTTTTTTTTTTTTTTTGAAAAAAAAAAAAAAAAAAAAAAAAAAAATATTTACAATAACATGGACAGGCGTTTTTAAGCTGTAAAAAACGCTCAAAAACGCAGCTGTAAAAACGCCAGTGGGCATGAGGCCTAACAATCAAAGTGGTCTGAGCCTGGCTACTAGCTCAGACCAACCCCCTAAATTTAAGTACATAGCACCCCTGAAAAGTAAAGGGGCGCTACATCTCTGATCTCCTCCACTTATCCATATCTCTCTATGAGCCACTCTCTACCTCTTTATGTTACTCCTCACTTTTCCTTTTACAAAGTTGAATTTACCAGAGAAATTATTATTTATGTGAATTTCATCAAAATATATTATTTTATTCGAAATTGTATGTCTGCATCCTGTCAGATTCTTTTGCAAGTGTCATTTTAAAAAAAATCTTGTTTCACTCTAAAATAAGTATTTTTTTTTTTTTATCTCAGACATACATAAATATTTATTTTATGGTAAATAAAATGTTAAATAATCATGCAAATATTTATATGACCATGCCAGGTGACACTTTTCTGTACTGTAATACAGAATACTGGTCTTTAATATAGTGATCCTGTGTTCTTCATAGTGAAGCAATTGCTGTACATATTGCTGACCATTATAGCTGTTATAAAGCCATTCCTGCTTTGAAAGGAAAACTCATATGGCCAGAAACCCCAGACCAGTTTGCTCACTGCTTCCTGCGCAGAATTTTTTATGCTTTACACGTACTTGTAAATGTATGCAGGAAAAACCTTTAATCTAAATGTAAGAAGCAGTTAATTGTTGTTTTTTTTTGTGTGCTGATTAGCTGGATGGAGTGCTGGGAAAGTTTTATATTGTTCACTGTATAGTCCTACCCATATGCACCTTACCCTTGCTAGTTATAATCGGTTTTGAGTGGCTGACATTTTTTGGTACATATACACATATAAATGGCATACTGTATCTACACCTGGCTATACATGTGTATTAAAATGGACAAGCCTATTAGTAACTGGTTACAGCTCTAGTTGCACTTCTATAGCAGTAGGCCCGAAAAAGGAGCACGCATGGCCTGTAACATATAGCCATGTTTACATTGCTTCCCTGCCCCGAGTTGATGTCACTTCTCAGATGTGTGGTGCGCTCCAAGCTGGTCACAGCGGTTCCAGGATCCTCTCTGGTGTCTCCAGCCTGGCTGATACAGAGGACGCCTGCGTCTGTTTCCATCTAGCGGGATCTATAGGGCAGGGTTGTCTTGAGCAGTGTTAATCCTTTGATGAGCGAGTCTTTAATTTTTAACATGTAAGTTGTGAGTTGCCAAATTTGAGCACATTAAATGGAATATTTTGATATTACACTCAGATCGCGCTTACCTTCTCTCTTTCTGTTTACATTTTTAGAGCTTGCTTTTAACTCTTAGGATTAAGCTGCCACGAGTATTGTTGGACGTTTGTAGCCATCATTTGGGACTCTTTATGATTTTATTGGACTTATACTGGGGGTCTGGCTCCCCTGTGCACCAGTTTTTTTTGGTCATTACAGCTGGACAACAGCTTGGACATCCATGGTAGTGCTACCAGCCCATTGTAAGGGTCTTCTCAATATTAGTTACCTAATTCATCCAAGGAAATGTACTATCCCTAGCCCTACCTTCTGCTTCAGATGTCAAAAATGTGTTTCTTTGCAATACACTTGTGGGTTAGATGCAGCATTGTGTGGCAGGCAGAAAAGACACAGTCTGAGTTTGTCAGTAACAGTATACTGTAGAAAAGTCCAGCAAGTAAAACAGGCCCAGTAGGGGAGCACACCCAACCAAAGCCACTTACAATTGAGACAGCCATGGACCCACAAGATGCAGAGAGGAAGATGCCGACAGCTGGTCTACACCCAAAAGGGAAAGCTTCCTGGAAAGGTGACTTGTGGTACACACGACCGTTTTTCATGACGAGAAAAATTTCATTTTTTTTATTTGGTTATTAAAAACGATCGTGTGTGGGCTCCAGAGCATTTTTCACAACGTGAAAAATGGCCATTAAAAATTTGGAACTTTTCTTGTCGTTTTTCACGTCGTCGTTTTTCTCGTCATGAAAAACGGCTGTGTGTAGACGTGAAAAAAACACGCATGCTCAGAAGCAAGTGATGAGACGGGAGCGCTCGTTCTGGTAAAACTAGCTTTCGTAATGGAGATAGCACATTCGTCGCACTGTAACAGATTGAAGAGCACGAGGTTGAAAAGTGCGAATCGTCTCTCACCAAACTTTACTAACACAAGGATCAGCAAAAGCAGCCCAAAGGGTGGTGCCATCGGAATGGAACTTCCCCTTTATAGTGCCGTAGTACATTTCGCGCTTTGCGCAAGCATTTTTTTTCATGATAGTGTTTAGGCAAGGCAGGCTTGAGAAGAATCATGTCGAGAAAAACGTCGTTTTTTTCAATGACATTAAAAACGGTCGTGTGTACGCGGCATTAGTCTCTGCACTGTCCCAACTCCTCTGGAACCTTTCCCTATCTCTAGCACTGTCCCTGACAGACGGGATTCCTTTCCCTACACTAGCCACTCGCAAAAAGCATGCCAAACCCAGGAGTCAGAGTCTTATATATACTTATATATAGATGGCCGCCAATGTCACATGGGGTGCCAGCATTCAACTGGATAGCTGCTTCCCTGTGACCAAGGAAACCATAGAGGAACCAGGTTCCTTTTAACTGCCTCCCCCACCTGCATTGCGGCACCGGCTATGGTCAAGCGCCACCTGCAGTGGAAAAAGAGACTGCCTACACACTGCCATACAATTCAATATGTTGTATGAGAGCTGAAGAGAGAAAACTGAAGTTATCATGTGTTCCGAGATGAATGCTGTTTAGTCTTCCCTTGCTTTTTTTGCTTATAGGGAAAAGTTCAATAAAATGCCTAGACCAGATGTTTACTCTCAGCCCTCCCCTACATCCCATCAAGAATGCCAGAGCTGCCTATTTCAGAAGCCCGCCTGCCTCCATATGATGTTTAATTTTAATGACTTGTTGCTGTAGCTCCTCCTCTTCAACATTCTCTAATTTAGATGTTTTCACCTAATAGTCTTGAGATTGTGTCAGGGACCTGCCAGAAACAGAAGACAATTCTTGCTTCCCTCGGTACCCGTGCGTCGGCGCGCGCCAATTGCGCACGCGCATGCGCCAATTGCGCATGCGCGTGCGCGATGTGTGCGCGTGCGTGCACGCTAATGATATGGCGCCATTAGGCCTTTAAAAGGCCAGCAGTTACAACAGTGCATTGCTGTCTGATCTGCAGCTTTGTAATCCGAATACCTGCATACCTGCTACCTGTTACCAGTACCGACCCGGCTTGCTCGACCACCCGATACCTCTCCAACCCTGACCTCGGCTCGCCTTGACCCTGCTCTGTCTCTCACCTGCCTACCTGCTGCCAAACCTTGCCTGTGTTCCCTTCTACGTCTAAGCCTGCTGATCCATAATCTGACTACCTGCTCTGACCCGGCTTGTCTGACCCTCCTGCTGTCTGCTGTTGTGTGCAACCTAACCAGGTCTATCTTACCTTGCTCCAGCTTCCGCTGTTCCGGCATCCGCCAGCTTCCGGGTCGCTGACCTGCAACCACCTGCTCTGCTGCCTACAGCTCCAGCCATCCCTGGAGGATCACCATCTTGCCACTGTGCCTACCACTACACCCACCACAGGCACTCCTACCTCACTGCGCTCTCGAGTTCACTGTTCCCACTCCAGTGGCTCCTGAGCCAGGGCTGTAAGAGAGGTCTCCTTCTACAAAGTCAGGCTCTACGACCAGGTACGTTCTGTACATAACAGTATCAGACAGCCATGACAGAGCCTGCAGGAGAAGTTCCTGCCGTGGAGAAGATTTGCAAACACCTGGCAGCCCTCACACAAGCAGTGAAGAGTCTACAGGAAGGCTACATCCGGCTGGAAGGACAAGTTCAGAACCTCGCTGCCTCCGGTGATGCGGCCCCTGCACCCTCTGCCAGGCCTTCATCAACTGCCTCTGCTCCTTCAGTGGTGATGCTTCCACCCGAACCCAGAGTTCCTGTCCCAGAGAGGTTTTCAGGAGACTGGACAAAATTCCAGGCCTTCCGTAATGCCTTTCAGCTTTATTTTGCCCTACAACCCCGGACTTTCTCCTTAGAAGTCACTAAGGTGGGATTTGTGATCTCGTTACTCCAGGGTGAACCCCAGACCTGGGCCCATCGGCTACTAGGAGAAAATAATGTTCAGACTCAATCCCTGCTATCCTTCTTCCAAGCCATGGCCCAGCTTTATGACGATCCCCAACGAACTGCCACCGCTGAGTCTGCTCTGCTTGCGCTCCAGCAAGGTCGCCGAGTGGCCGAGGACTATGTTACGGACTTTAGACGCTGGAGCGCGGACACTCAGTGGAACGATGCAGCCCTGCGTCACCAATTCCGCTTGGGCCTTTCCGAGGGTCTGAAGGACGAACTCGCCCGAGTGGGGGTACCAGAGACCCTTGAAGCCTTCATTACCACAGCCATCCAGATTGATCGCAGACTTCGTGAACGCCGGGCAGAGCGTTCCTCCCAGAAAAGTCGCCCAGTATGGATGACCACAAGAGCGCCCATGCCTGCTTCCCGTTACCTGCCGCCCACCTGTTTAAATCCTGCCAATCCCAGACCGGACACCTCTGAACCCATGCAACTTGGGATAATGCGACCAGCCCTGCTACCTGAAGAACGGGCACGCCGTCGCCAACTGAACCTATGCCTCTATTGCGGTGAAGCCGGTCACTACGTGCGCAACTGTCCTGCCAAGATGCGTAAGTGCCCTTCTTCCCTTCCTGCTAATCTTGCATCTTTATCTGCCAATGCAACCCACCTTTCCCTCTCTCTCTCGTTGCAGCTCCAGGGAAGGACAGTCCCAGTCAACGCTATCATTGACTCTGGCGCATGTAGCTGTTTCATCGACTCCACCTTTGCCAATCAACATAACATCCCTCTTCAGGAAAAGACTCATGGACTTTCTGTTTACTTGGCCGATGGCTCCCGTATAAAATCAGGACAGGTAACCCAGGAGACCCTTCCTCTGCCTGTCACCTCTACCACTCAACATAAGGAGTGGCTGACTCTTGATTTTATCTCTTCTCCCCTGTTTCCCGTGATCCTGGGTATACCCTGGCTCCAGGCTCACAACCCCCAAATCAACTGGGTGTCTGGAGAAGTGTCATTCATGTCCCCTTACTGCCAGAAGTACTGTCTACCTGGATCCCTCAGCCCTTCCACCACTCTGTTATGTATGGACTCTGACCAGAACCTGCTTCAGTCCGTCCCAGGACCTTACCATGAATTTATTGATGTCTTCAGTAAACGGGGGGCTGACTCCCTTCCGCTTCACCGCCCCTATGACTGCCCCATCGAGCTCCTCCCTGGGGCCGGGATTCCCTTTGGGCGCATCTTCCCCTTATCAGAAAAGGAACAAGAGGCTCTGAAGGTCTACATCAATGAAAATCTGGGCAAAGGGTTCATCCGCCCATCTACCTCACCAGCGGGCGCCGGAATATTCTTTGTCACCAAGAAGGATCAGACCCTCCGCCCATGTGTGGACTACCGTGAGTTGAACAACATCACGGTCAAGAACTATATCCGCTTCCCCTGATACCTGAACTCTTCCAAAAATTAAGGTCTGCTGTCATCTTCACCAAGTTAGACCTAAGGGGGGCCTACAATCTGGTCCGCACCTGGGCCGGGGACGAGTGGAAGACAGCTTTTCGTACCCGATTCGGCCACTACGAATATTTGGTCATGCCCTTCGGCCTATGCAACGCTCCTGCCACCTTCCAGCACTTTATCAATGATGTGTTCAGAGACTTTCTTGATATCTTTGTCATTGTCTACCTTGATGACATTCTAGTCTTCTCCGGATCACTTGACAGACATCGGGAACATGTCCGCAGCGTACTGGACCGCCTCCACCAACACAGACTATATGCCAAGGCGGAGAAATGCAAATTCGAGCAGCAGACTATTCAATTCCTAGGGTTGGTAATCTCCCCTACAGGGATCAGGATGGATCCTCAAAAAGTGTCCGCTATACTGGACTGGCCTATACCTTTGGATAAGAAAGGAGTGAAACGCTTTGTGGGTTTTTCAAATTTTTACAGGAGATTCATCAAGGGATTTTCTGCAATAATCACACCCATCACACAGCTGACCAAGCAGAACTTAGAATCCTGAGGCCCAAAGAGCCTTTGACACACTTAAAGGACTTTTCACATCAGCTCCAATTCTCAGCCATCCTGATCCTGCACTGCCTTACATTCTTGAAGTGGATGCATCTGAAGTTGCAGTCGGGGCTGTCATCTCCCAACGCCAAGGTAATAAGGACTTAATGCACCCTGTGGGGTTCTTCTCTCGAAAACTCTCCCCTGCAGAGGGAAATTATGATGTTGGTGACCAGGAATTACTTACCATCAAAGCCGCCTTAGAGGAATGGAGGTACCTGTTGGAGGGCGCTGCCCACCCAGTATTAATTTACACCAAACACAAGAACTTAGAGTATTTAAGGTCCGCTAAACGGTTGAAGCCTCGGCAGGCCCGTTGGGCTTTATTTTTCTCACGCTTCTGCTTCCATATCACCTACCGGCCAGGTTCAAAAAATATCAAACCAGACGCACTATCACGCATGCACGACAACCCCAAGGATTTATCTGTTCCGAAAACCATTCTACCAGCAGGTAATTTTTTACTTCTACAGACTGATCTGCTCTCTCAAATCAGACAAGCATCCACGGACTCTTCCAAACCCCCTGGTACCACCTTGACTTCCAGAGATGGATTATTTTGGAGGGGGAGCCAAATTTTTGTTCCAGGAAGCACTCGGGTTGAGGTACTAAAGCTCCTCCACGACCATCAGCTGGCAGGACATTTTGGAGTCCGCAAGACTCTTGAGCTAGTACGGCGCACATTCTGGTGGCCGGGTCTGGAGGAGTTCTGTAAATCATACGTCAATGCTTGCCCCGTCTGTAACCAAAACAAAACATCAAGGAACCAAGCCTGGGGACTACTGAAACCTCTACCTGTACCTGATAGACCATGGAAAATGATTGCTATGGATTTTATAATGGAACTTCCGTGTTCCGAGGGGTGTACAGCAATCTTTGTGGTCGTAGACCGCCTGACTAAAATGGCCCATTTCTTGCCACTAAAGGGCACCCCATCCGCTGCTGAGACTGCCCGTGTTTTCATTAAGGAAATCGTCAGATTACATGGAGTCCCTTCTAACATCGTGTCAGACAGGGGGGTCCAGTTCACTTCCCGTTTTTGGAGAGCTCTGTGCGAAGTCTTGGAAATTTAACTTGCCATGTCCTCAGCTTACCACCCCCAAACCAACGGGCAAACTGAGAGGACAAATCAGACTCTTGAACAGTACATCAGATGTTTCTCGTCCTTTGCACAAGATGATTGGGTGTCCCTATTGCCCTTAGCAGAGTTTGCCTACAATAATGCCAACCATTCGGCCACTGGGCAATCCCCCTTCTTTGCTAATTACGGCTTTCATTTAACATTTTTACCTGATTTTCTTCCAGAATCTCCAGTCCCGGCAGTACAGAGCACGGTGGATTTCCTCAGCCGTAACAACCGGGTGTTGCAGGAAGCAGTAACCAAGGCCCAAGCGGACAGCAAGAAAGCCTATGACAGGAAGAGGAGAGGGGAGCTGGACCTTCAACCAGGTGATCAGGTATGGCTTTCCACGAACAACCTCAAATTGGCCTGCCCATCCAAGAAGCTGGCACCCAAGTTCATGGGACCCTTCCCGGTAAGAAGGAAAATCAATGAGGTATCATACGAATTATCCTTACCTTGTTCTCTAATGGTTCACCCAGTGTTTCATGTTTCATTGTTGAAGCCTGCAGTACCTGACCCCTTTCCTGACAGAGGAGCCAGACCACCAGAACCAGTTTTGGTTCACGGTCTCGAGGAATATGTGGTGGAGGCCATCCTTGATTGTAGGAAACGGCAAGGGCTAACCCAATTCTTAGTCAAATGGAAGGGGTACGGTCCGGAGGACAACTCCTGGAAACCTGAAGGCAACATCCATGCCCAGAGGTTAGTCCGTGCCTTTTTTCTTGCCCATCCTGAGAAAGAAGCCCGGTTAGGCATCCGGAGGCTGCCCCTTGGGGGGGGGCAATGTCAGGGACCTGCCAGAAACAGAAGACAATTCTTGCTTCCCTCGGTACCTGTGCGTTGGCGCGCGCCAATTGCGCATGCGCCAATTGCGCACGCGCGTGCGCGATGTGTGCGCGCGCGGGCACGCTAATGATATGGCGCCATTAGGCCTTTAAAAGGCCAGCAGTTACAACAGTGCATTGCTGTCTGATCTGCAGCTTTGTGATCCGAATACCTGCATACCTGCTACCTGTTACCAGTACCGACCCGGCTTGCTCGACCACCTGATACCTCTCCAACCCTGACCTCGGCTCGCCTTGACCCTGCTCTGTCTCTCACCTGCCTACCTGCTGCCAAACCTTGCCTGTGTTCCCGACTACGTCTAAGCCTGCTGATCCATAATCTGACTACCTGCTCTGACCCGGCTTGTCTGACCCTCCTGCTGTCTGCTGTTGTGTGCAACCTAACCAGGTTTATCTTACCTTGCTCCAGCTTCCGCTGTTCCGGCATCCGCCTGCTTCCGGGTCGCTGACCTGCAACCACCTGCTCTGCTGCCTACAGCTCCAGCCATCCCTGGAGGATCACCACCTTGCCACTGTGCCTACCACTACACCCACCACAGGCACTCCTACCTCACTGCGCTCTCGAGTTCACTGTTCCCACTCCAGTGGCTCCTGAGCCAGGGCTGTAAGAGAGGTCTCCTTCTACAAAGTCAGGCTCTACGACCAGGTACGTTCTGTACATAACAGATTGCTTCTTTCAGCCAGTCATCATTGCCTTACCCTATTAAATGTGTAAACTTATTTGACATTGGCTGCTTGCTCACCTTCTCTTTTCACACTCCTAGATCTTCCTTGAACATCACCATCATTACTACTGCAACAAATGACCACACCTTAATTTAAGGTGACCAGATTTTTTAAATTAAATCCGGGGACATATGTTTTTTTTTTACTAGTAATGGCGGCAATCAGTGACTCTCTGCCCGTCGCCGCCTGCCTCACAGCCTGTTAAAGGGGTTGTAAACCCTCATGTTTTTTCACCTTAATGCATCCTATGCATTAAGGTGAAAAAACACCTTGCAGTGACCAGCCCCCTAGTCCCCCCCCCCCCCGTTTTACTTACCTGAACCCCCGAATTTCCCTCAGCGCACCGTCCCTCCCTCTACAGGGTCCCGACTCTTGATTGGCTAGATTGATAGCAGACCAACCATTGGCTCCCGCTGCTGTCAATCAAAACCTATGACGCGAACGGCGTGGGCCGAGTCATACATTCGGCGGCTATGGACACCGAATAAATGACTCTGGAGCGTGCCCGCAAGGTAACCCTAGGGTTGCCACCTCATCCCTTTAAACCCGAACACATATGAATTACACAGGTTCTGAGGCAAATTTAGTGCAGATCAGGCACCGAGTGAGTTTAATTACCACCTTAATCAGCCACAGAACCTGTGTAATCAATATGTGTTCGGTTTTAAAGGGATGAGGTGGCAACCCTAGGTAACCCCCCCGGAGAGCGCTTCTCTTAGGGGGTTATCTGATGCAGGAAGGAGCTGCGAGAGCCGCCGAGGGACCCCAGATGTCGGTGTTCGGGGCCACTCTGTGCAAAACGAGCTGCACAGTGTAGGTAAGTATAATATGTTTGTTATTTAAAAAAAAACGATCCTTTACAATCACTTTAAGGCTACTACTGGGTGGAGAATGGAGGAAAATCACTTCACCAGGGAAGGCAAGGAGATAAGCAGCAGGCAGCTGGCCAGGACTTGAGCCAAGGCAGAAGAACATGCGAGCGGAGCTGAATGGGCATGCACCCGAAACTGAAGAAATATTCCCTCTGTTCCGATCAGCACATGATCATCAGAAAGGGGCACAGATAATGGAAAAAAATACACCCCCTAAGTTAGTAGGTGCGGTGGAGCGGGGTGTGTATTTCCTTTTTTTTTTTATTCTGCACTGACTGTCTTTGAAATTGCCCCAACCAGTAGTGTATTTAGGTTTTGTGCTGCCCTAGGCCTGACTAAACTCGTGCACCCCCTAATTTAAATATGACACACCCCTTCCTGTCAAGGCCACACCCCTTGCTGTTTAAGACCCGCCCTGAAATTTTTGAGTGGGGACACTTGTTCTGAGGGCCTGGGGGGGGGCAATGGATTCCCTTAATTTGCATAGATTTCCTCTAACTTCCTGTTTGGCTGTGGGGTAGGAAATGAAGGGAAATCTCTGCAATGGGACAGGGATGGTAAAAAATAAACTGACAGGGGCTATAACCCTCCCTTACTCTATCCAAAATGAAAAAAAAAAAGTGTTGCCTATAATTCTACTTTAAGCACAAATTTCTGATAATTTTATGGAGAGGACTAAGATATTATCATGCCAATGGTGCAGCAGAAAACATATAGCACAGTGAGGAAGGTTTGTGGTCCAGGATGATGGGACAGTCAAAATTAGAAGAAACCCCCCCCCCCACAGTTGCGGAATACCGGCCGCCCCGCATACCAGACGCAGTGTGGCCGCTTTATTGGGCGCTAAACTAAGTTGCCTCCTAGCCTAGTCCGCCCCATAAGACTGGCGCTACACTAACAGTGTAGCGCAAGCCGGCGAGGACTCTTTCCGTGCTGCCCCCCTGCAAAGTGCTGCCCTAGGCCTGGGCCTGGGCCTTGTTGGCCTAGGCCAGGATACAGCGTTGGCCCCAACCCCTGTTCAAATCCAATCCGGGGACAAAACTGGGGACAGACTTGGTCCAGGGACAGTGTCCTCAATCCGGGGACTGTCCCCGGAAACTGGGGATGTCTGGTCAACCTACCTTAATCGTCATTTTCCTTCTCCTCTTTTTGACATGTGCTTATTCAAAGTTACCCTTTCTCTGACTTGCAGCTGCAACTTTTAGATGTTTGAGAAAGCCTCATAATGTTTGGGAAAGTCTGGGAGAGTGGAGCCCTGTACAGTCACACAAAATACAGAAGTCACAGCAGCTGCGGTTTGCAACAGTTTAGGGAACAGAACCTCTGTCTTCGTGAAGCAACTACAAATAAACTTGTTGCAGAGTTCCCCACAAATGTAACAAAATATGGTCCTATTGGCTTAATCCTAGTAATCTTGTATGGTGGTCTATGTGAGGGGGATGGGGAGTGGAAGGAGGAGGAAGAGGGTTAGATGGGGCAAGGAGGTTGACCCATAATAAATTAAAAAGCAGAAAACAGAATGAAAATGGAATCCTACTTAGTGTAAGGTGACCAGATTTTTTAAATGAAATCCGGGGACATATTTTTTTTTTTTTACTAGTAATGGCGGCAATCAGCGACTCTTTGCCCGTTGCCGCCCGCCTCGCAGCCTGTCAAGTCTTACTCTCCGGGCCCCGGCTACTACTGGGAAGATCACTTCACCAAGGAAGGCAAGGAGATAAGCAGGCAGGCGGCTGGCCAGGACTTGAGCCAAGGCAGAATAACATGTAAGCGGGAGCAGAATGGGCATGCATCCTGAAACTGAAGAAATATTCCCTCTGCTCCGATAAGCACATGATCATCAGAAAGGGGCACAGATAATGGAAAAAAAATACACCTCACTAAGCTAGTAGGAGCGGCGGAGCGGGGGTGTGTGATTCAGATTTTTTTTTTTTTTAATTCTGCACTGACTGTCTTTGAAATTGCCCCAGCCCCTGTTCAAATCCAATCCGGGGACAAAACTGGGGACAGACTTGGTCCGGGGACAGTGTCCTCAATCCGGGGACTGTCCCCTGAAACCGGGGATGTCTGGTCACCCTAACTTAGTGGTTTATGTGTTTTTTTGTTGTATTGTCTTGTTAGATGTGCTTTGTAAAATAGATGCTTACTATAATTATTGTTTGAATTCATTTTCCTTTTTTCTATGTTCACTTAAGAAACGAAATTAAATGTTCACTATTTCTATATTAATAATTTTTGTATGTAACAAGCAATAACAAAAATAAATAAATAAATTATTTGATTAAAAAAACAAATAAACTTGTTGCAAGTGGTCATAGTATTTTCTTTCCCAGCCCTCTTTCCCAATGTCATTTACACCAATCAGCCATAATTTGATGACCATGTTAAGTGAATAACATTGATTATCTTGCTACAATGGCACCTGAAAGTGGTGGGATATATTAGGCAGCAAAGAATTGCTGTCCCTGAAGTTGATATGTTGAAAGCATTAAAAATGAGCAAGCGTAGCGTTTCTATTTCTCTCTTACTTTTACTCCTCTACAAAATAGATAAGGGGATTGGCAGCTCCATATCTCTCTTTATGTAGCTTTTTCATTTAAACTATATGTAGAAAAGATACATCTATTCGGGAAATATTCTTGATATCCCATCCCTTATGCCGCGTACACACGGGCGGTTTTCCCGTCGGAATAAACTCAGATGGTTTTTCCAACGGAGTTCCAACGGAATTCCGCTCAAGCTGTCTTGCATACACACGGTCACACCAAATTCTGCCTGTCAAGAACGGGGTGACGTACAACACGAGCCGAAAAATTAAGTTTAATGATTCCGAGCATGTGTCGAATTGATTCCAAGTATGCGTGGTTTTTAGTCCGTCAGAATTGCATACAGACGAACAGAATTTTTTTCCGTCGGAAAAAAAGAGAACATGTTCTCTATCTAAGTCCATCGGAATTTCCGACGGAAAAAGTCAGATGGGGCATGCACACGGTCGGAATATCCGATGAAAAAATCCTGTCTGACTTTTTCCAACGAAAATTCCGACCGTGGGTACGCGGCATTAGAGTAGGTCTATTCAACATTGACTTACCGAGTGGATATGATGTATGCTTTATTTGTTTATGTCAATGTCTATACATTGTGGATGTGATGTTTTGGATCTGCCTTTTCCTGGTTTCCATAAATAAAAAAAAATAAAAAAATGGGCAAGCGTAAGGATTTGAGTGACTTTTACAAGGACTAGACAACTGGGTCAGAGCAACTGCAAAACTGCAGCTCTTGTGGGATGTTCCTGGTCTGCAGTGGTCAAGACCTATCAAAAGTGGTCCAAGGAAAGAAAACTGGCGACAGAGAAATGGGCGGCCAAGGCTCATTGATGAACGTGGGAAGCAAAGGCTGGCCCATGTAGTCCGATCTCATAGAGCAGCTACTGTAGCTCAAATTGCTAAAAAAGTTATTGCTGGTTCCGGTAGAAAGGTGTCAGAACACACAGTGAATCACAGTTTGTTGCTCATGGGACTGCGTACAGTTGTGCTCAGAAATTTGCATACCCTTGGAGAATTGGTAATATACAGTATGTACCATCCTAAAAGAAAACATGAGTGAGCAGGCACATTTCTTTTATTTTTAATGGGATTTATATTTAACTGTAGGTCATAATAGAATGGCACAATCATAAAACAAAACAGGGCATCAAGTAAGCAAATTAAATGACACCTGTTCAAAAGTCTGCATACCCTTAGTTCTTAATACTTTGTACTGCCCTCTTTAGCATCAATGACAGTGTGCAGTTTTTTGTAATAGTTGTCTATGAGGCCCCAAATTCCTGCAGGTGGTATAGCTGCCCATTCGTCCTGTCAAAATGCCTCCTGGTCAAGCAGTCTTTGGTCGCCTTAAATGAACTGCACGTTTGAGATCTCCCCAGAGTGGCTTAATGATATGAAGCTCAGGAAACTGTGATGGCCACTACAGAACCCTCACTTTTTATTGCTGTAACCACTGAAGGGTCAACTTGGCCTTGTGCTTAGGGTCATAGTCGTGCTGGAAAGTCCAAGAGAATCCCATGCACAGCTTTCGTGCAAAAGAATGCAAATTGTCTGCCAATATTTTCTGACAACATGCTGCATTCATCTTGCCATCATTTCTACAAGATTCCCAGTGCCTTTAGAGCTCACACACCTACAAAACCTTTTTTTGTGTCCTTGGAGGTTTTCATCGGCCGGTGGAGGGGAGGACTGGGGTTTTGAGGGGAGGACTGGGGTTTTGAGGGGAGGACTGGGGTTTTGAGGGAAGTTTAGGTGACAGGGTCCCCTTTTGGGATACTGGAGTGGGGGGAGGGGCCTCTGGGTGGGGGAGCGAGGGGTCATAGGATGTTTGGGGGCTGGGGTCCTCCTCATTGGGTAGCTGACTGATTCGGGTTTGTACTGTGTTTTGTATTTTTGATATCTAATAACTTAAATTTATACCGCTATAGTAGCCTTTAAACTGCTCTATCCTGGTGTTTTTTTTTGTTTTTTTTAATATGTGCAGCCTCATCAGTGCCTCCTCATCAGTGCCTACCAGTTACGCCTCATCAGTGCCCATTAGTGCAGTCTCTTAATCTAGCCTCATCAGCACATATTTTTTGCTGTAAAAATAGCGCTGTAATAACGCCTGAAATAATCCTGCCCCAGCATTCTCAATGTGAAATCTCTGAGGGCTTTCACATTGAGGCGTTGTGCTGGCTGGGCGTTGAAAAAAATCCTGCAAACAGCTTTTTTAGAGCAACTTTAGGGCGCATAAAATAGTGCTGTAAAAACGCCTATCCCCATTGGAATGAATGGGAACCGCGGTAAAAACGCATAAGCGTTATTTTAAAAAATAACGCTAACGCCTATGCTTTATTACCGCGTTTTTACCGCGTCCGTGCTATTTTTAGCGCGAACGCGGTAAAACGCATAGGCGTTAGCGTTATTTTTTAAAATAACGCTTATGCGTTTTTACCGCGGTTCCCATTCATTCCAATGGGGATAGACGTTTTTACAGCACTATTTTATGCGCCCTAAAGTTGCTCTAAAAAAGCTGTTTGCAGGATTTTTTCAACGCTAAACGCGGTAAAATCGCGGTACAAAATCTCATCATTTTTGAGCGTTTTTTCAACGCCTCAGTGTGAAAGGGGCCTTAGTGAAGAAGAAAAATTACCAAAATTGTATAACAGACTATGAAAAATGTTGTTATTTTTCATAGTGGTGAGTAAATACCACCAAAAGAAAGCTCTAATTGTGTAAAAAAATTATAAACATTTCATATAGGTAGTGTTGCATTCAAAATGTGACAGCGCTGAAAGATGAAAATTGGCCTGGTCAGGAAGGGGGTTAAAGTGGGGGTAAAAATGATCATGGTGGCATGATCAGTCATATTTTCAATATCAATGCCAAACATTTTTACGATTACAGCCTGGGTATGCAAACTTTTGAGTGCAACTGTACCTGCAAACCGATCAGGGGGACCATGCTGACCCTTGTCCACAGTCAAAAGCGTCTACATTGGACATGTGAGCATCAAAACTGGACCACAAAGCAATGGAAGAAGGTGACCTGGTCTGATAAATTCAAGAATGGTTTGAGGAACACAACATCTAGTCACATATCTTAGTCACATCGAGCATCTGTGGGATGTGCTGGAAAAACAAGTCAGACCTAAATACCTTGAAACTTACAGGTTCTAATTGATCTGCTACTGACAGCTTGGTGCCAGATACCACAGGATACCTTCGGAGTCCATGCTTGCCTCCAGTCCGAAGTGTAAAGTGTGCAAAAGTATTGTATTTGTTGCTGCTCCTAGTCAAATAACTCTGAACATGGCACACTTTTGGACCCCAAGATGGCTTGGTGCGTTAGCAACCCAAACCTCAGAGTGGAATTCCTGACTCTATGGGGTGGAAGAAATTGGGCACCAGTCATTTAGAATGTTTGGACACAATAAACTCAAGGAAAGAGGTTTAGGGAACAGGATACTGAAAAAACAACAAAAAGAAAGGTGGTTCTGCTAGTAAGAGTCAATACAGACAATGGACCTTTCAGCTGAGACCAGCAGATTGTACTCTTCAGAAGGGATGGGCCGAACAACCCCCACTCCCCCCCCCCCCAGTTCGCACCAGAACATGCGGACAGGCAAACAATTTGTGCGAACATGCAAACCCTATTAAAGTCTATGGGACACAAACATGAAAAATCAAAAGTGATAATTTTAAAGGCTTATATGCAAGTTATTGCCATAAAAAGTGTTTGGGGACCTGGGTACTACCCTAGGGGACATGTATCAATGTAAAGAAAAGTTTTTAAAACTACAATTTTTTCAGGAGCAGTGATTTTAATAATGCTTAAAGTGAAACAATAAAAATGAAAGATTCCTTTAAATATCGTGCCTGGGGGGGTCCCCTTAGTAAAATAAAGTGGAACATTTTTCATTTAAACTTGCTTTCAGCTGTAATTGATTGCCGGCTCCTGGATTAAAAAATAAAGGAAAAAATGTCCATGGGTCCCCCCCCCCCCCGCAGTCCATACCAGGCCCTTCGGGTCTGGTATGGATATTAAGGGGAACTCCACACCAAAATGTAAAAAAAATTGGCATGGGGTCCCCCCCAAAATCCATACCAGTCCCTTATCCAAGCATGCAGCCTGGAGGACAGGATAGGGGGGACGAATGAGCACCCCACCCTCCTGAACCATACCAGGCCACATGCCCTCAATATGGGGAGGGTACAAGGGCCTCATCCCGACAACCCTGGCCATTGGTTGTCAGGGTCTGCGGGTGGGGGGCTTATCAGAATCCGGAAAGCTCCCTTTAACCAGGGGGCCCACAGATCCTGCCCCCCTATGTGAATGCATATCGGGTACATTGTACCCCTACCCATTCACCCAAAAAAGTGTCAAAAAGTCAAAACCACAATAGACAGTTTTTGAAAATTCCTTTATTTAACAAAAAAAAGTGTCCTGTGATGTACATCCATCGTCAATCACACCGCCCGATGGACCCAAAACCCCCCCAAAAAAAAAAAACTCTGGCTCCATGGGGAGGCCTCCCGGGCACTGCTGTCTTTTGGCTGTAAATAGGCAAGGGAGGAGCCACCCGCTGACTTAACCGGATGACCCAGCCCCCCTCTGATGTCACATGACATCAGAAGGGGCGAGGGTCACTCGGTTATGTCACTGGGTGGCCCTGCCCTTGCCTATATAACAGCTGTCGCAGCCAAGAGACAGCAATCGTTGGGAGGCATCCACATGGAGGTGGAGCTTTTTAGTTTTTTATTTCTATTTTTCGGGTCCATCGGGCAGCATGATTGAAGATGGATGGACATTGCAGGACACTTTTTTTTCTTCTTTTTTAATAAAGGAATTGTCAAAAACTGTCTATTGCGGTTTTTACTTTTTTGGGTGAATGGGTTGGGGTACATTGTACCAGATACCCATTGACATATGGGGGCTAGGATCTGGGGCCCCCTTGTTAAAGGGGCTTCCAGATTCTGATAAGCCCCCCTCCCGCAGACCCTGATAACCAATGGCTATGTTAAGGGCAGTTTAAGGGGGGGCTCGCTCGTCCCCCCCTATCCTGTCCCCCAGAATGCATGCTCGGATAAGGGTCTGGTATGGATTTTGGGGGGACCCCATGCCAATTTTTGCTTAAATTTTGGCATGGAGTTACCCTTAAAATCTATGCCAGACCCAAAGGGCCTGGCATGGATTTTGGGGGGAGCCATGCCGTTTTTTTTTCTTAATTCTGTCATGGGGTCCCCCTTAACCACTTCAAGACACTATATTACACTGATATTTATTCTAGAAAAAAGTAAAAAATATTGTGTTTTTTTCAAAATTGTCACTATTCTTTTGTTTATAGCGCAAAAAGTGAAAATCGCACAGGTGATCAAATACCACCAAAAGAAAGGTCTATTTTTTGGGAAAAAGGGACGTAAATTTTGTTTGGGTACAACGATGCAGGACCGTGCAATTGTCCCTCCTGTGACTGAGGTTCTCATGTTGGAATCAATTCCAAACCCTCTGTTACATGCTAGAGATATTGCTGGTATGACTGCTAAAGATCCTTCTCAAAATGGCTGGAAGTTGTTTCAGTTACATCCCCCACCTAAGCCACTGCCATAAGAGTTTTAAGGAGGCTGTTTGCTACACATGGGTTGCCAGATACAATTGTGTCTGATAATGGCATGCAATTTACCTCCTCAAAATTCAAAACCTTTATAGCAAGTAATCTTATTCGACATGTTACAGTTGCACCATTTCACCCGTCATCAAATGGTCAAGCTGAACGTACTGTATGTTTCAGACCACCAAAGGCTCATTGAAGAGAATTGTCCTTCTACAACAACAAATGACACCATGCTCAAGCACTGGTTGTAGCCCATGTAGCTGACATGGAAGTTACAAGAAAAGCAAGAACTGCATTTAAAAATAATGCTAATGTTTCTGTGAGAGTGTTTGAGCCTGACAGTGCTGTCTATGCTGCTGAGCCTCGTTGGATACCGGCAAAGGTGCTTGTGGCTGCAGGACCTTTGTCATACAAAGTACTGATGGTAGGATATTACGAAAGCACGTTGATCAGATCCGAGAAAGAAGTGGTGAAATTGTACCTGCTGCTGGTTCTAGTGGTACTGGGATTCCAGTGATGCCAGATCATGGTGAGCCATTGGTGGATACCTGTGCTTTCCTCCAGGAAATGTTGTTGCAGAGCCAGTTTCTCTCAGTCCCTCTGATGCAGCACAAGAAGAAAAATTGCACCCAACTGAGGGTCCCAGAGAACTGTCTCAAACAGTGGTCCTTTGGCGTCCAAGGAGAAATATTCACCCTCCCATTTATCTCAAAGACTTCAAAATCTTCACTTGTTTATTGTTCTGGTAGAGCTATGTATTTTAAGCATCTATGGTTCTTGTATGCTGTGTTGGACATATTTAAAAGAAGTCCTGTTGAATGTCTGTCTGTGTCGATGGTTCTAATACATTTTAAAATATGCAAAAAGATACAGTCAGACCAAGAGATGTTCTGTACAGGCTGCATTATTTTTCCAAAAAGGAAGAAATCATGTAAAGAGCTTGGAGACTGGGTCCTCTGACCTTTGACAGAGATCAGATTCACCTCTGTCCTGATGTATCCAAACATACACTTAAGGGTAACAATTAAATCTTGATAAAATCTGGTGCCACTTACAGATGGGGTTTTCCATTTTATTTGTTTGTTGAAAAGTCCACCCACATCTTCCTCCTGAGGTCTCCAGCAGATGCTCCTGGGCTATTTGAGTTCCTGGACACTGAGCCAATTCCTGTTTCGGGCTGGCTACAACGTCCCATGACCCCACCCCTGGATTCACTTATGGACAACAACCCAGAAGATCCCAGAATAACCAATGGAGACCATGAAACTCCCCATGTCACCTGTCTAGGAATGAATAGGTATGGAACGAACCTGGAACCAGATTTACCTACAGCTATCTGTTCACCCCTAATGCTTCACTGACTCATTCCTTTTCCCTGTTTTCTACAGGAGTGTACCATATCTATGGACGAGCTCCTGTCTCGGATGTCCTTGACCATCATCACTCATCAACCACCTTTTCTCTTTTTCCCTCTGGGCTAATGGTTTCCTCACTCTATAGATGGGATGATGTACCTCTTACCATTGGTGCAGGTGTTGTATGTGCTTTTCTTTGCTGTTAACACCTTTTTCATAGTTTTAGTTTTCAACTTGCTCTCTGCAGGGGGGTATGAGGATTTCTAGCACAAGGGATTTGATTACAGATCGACCAGGTCCCCATGGTCACACGCAGGAAATGACCGCAGCCTGTGTCTGCACCTGTTTGGTTAGCCGGTTTAGTGGCTAGAGATGACCCACCATTTAGTTCCCTTTTTTGTGATTTTCTTTCTCATTTCTAATTGTTTGCTTGTTCTGGCCCACTCTCTGTGAACATATGAAAACCAATGACTGGGTGGAATGTTCAGATCCTTTACCCTTGCATGAACGCCTCATTTCCTTATTCTTATATGATCTCTGTTCTATATACCGGTAACTAGTTTGTATGCTATGCTGAGGTATAATTCACCCTAGTTCAGATTGTGAATATAGGGTAGTTATGTATGTATAGCTCTATAATGGAGTCAGAGGACCCAGTGGCACTATCTGGCAGTTGCCATGTAGTAAAACAGCCTCCATAACCATACTGCTGACTTAATATATGACAAGTAGATAGAGCATTTTCAGCTACTCTCGGAAGCTCTTGATGTTATTCTAGCAGTAATTTATTTTTAACCAACAGAGACCAAGCAACTCTCTTATTCACCCGTTTAGGAATGAACAGGGACATGCCTGGGATCAGGTTTAACTTCAGCTATCAGTTTACCCTGAGTACCCCCCTGACTCACTCCTCCTCCTGGACTAGTGCAGGAATTTACCACCTTCATGGGCAAGCCCCTGACTTGTATATCCCTGCCCATTATCACTAATCACCCACCTTTTCTCCTTTCTGTGTTGGGCTAATGCTTCCTCTACTCTATAGATGGGACGATGAGAGACAGGGGCCCTCCCATCGATATACATTGTGTTTCGTACCGTGTGTGTAAGTGATGTACATGTTTTGCCTTTCTTTGCCTTTACTACCATTTTATAGTCTTGTGATTGTTGACAAATCGCTCATTTGTAATGCTCAATTCGCTATTTACAGAGAAATGTGAGTGTCACGATCAGAGGGTAAGATCACCTGGAACTGTAATTTAAGATCTAGCGACCAATGCAACAACTAAACAGGTGTACCCAGGTATGGGTATATCACACCGCTTGTCACTTTTTCTGCTTGATAGACTAGAAATGTCATGCACATAATAAGGCCTGGGTGAGTCTAGACCTAGTGTCTCCGTAAAAAGCATACTGTGGGGCAAGCAATCCACTTCCCTTCACCCTCTTGTTGGCTCAACCCTGTCAGTCTGTTGGAATGCTATTGTGAAACCCAAACTCTATATCTGTCTCCTCTCCTCCCAATCCCGGGGAATTTTAAGTTCTCCCCAGGCCTTTTCAACCCTTCTTTTCAAGTGCTATGGGAAGTCGTCATTTTTACCGCCTCTCGCTTCCGGGTTGATTCAGAATTATCCTACCCTGTCCCACTTGATGTTCCTTATGGTCAGATTCCAACCTCCCCTTTGGAAGGCTTTTCAATTCCATTACTTTTTGCTTTCTCTGCTGCACCCCGTGCTGAATATTGTCATAGACTCACTGAATTTGAAATGATGTGTGCTGGGGAGGGCACACTTAGGCAGTCTTTATTACGCATTTACACCTCCCTGACCATGCCAATCCTGATGACCGCCCCTCTTTCATTACTGCTTGGGAACCGGATCTAAATATTAGCCTGTCTTCTGACCAACTCCAGAAAGTACGGTATATCTCATCACGTGTAAATCATCTATCTGCACCAAGATCCAGGAATACAGCTACAAAATAATTACTCTGTGGTATAGGACCCCATCACTACTCCATAAACGCATGCCCTCTATCCCAGATCACTGTTGGAGATGTGGAGCTGATACAGGAATCTTATTATATATTTTCTGGGACTGTCCCAAGCTCGCAGTTTTCTAGAATAGCATGCAAAGAATAGCTCTACAATTTA